>OU862913.1:45303950-45903950 GCA_917880885.1 Limnephilus marmoratus
GTGGCCTAGAGCAATTAACCAGCCTCGGTTGTTTAGCAGCTAGCTTTTCCATCATGGTTTGCAGTTGCTGATAATAGGCATCTGCCGTAATCGTCTGGCCAGATTTAAGAAACTGTAGTGAACGACACCATCACTAGTCCACCAAACGCTCACAAGTAACTTTTTTGGAGTCAATTTTCGCTTGGGGCATGGTTTGGCAGGGTTCAGCCATTGCGATGAGCGCTTTCGATTATCGTACAGGATCCACTTTTCATCACAGGTTTAAAATTTAAAATTATTAAATTATTCGATTTAAAATCCCTTCATTATTGTGCCAGTTGAGTATTTGTCGAAATTTCCAGAATGAAAACGTTGGAACCAAAAACGCACTGTGTTTTCTTTTGCGGCACCGTCGCCATACACATCATTAATCCTTCGAGCCGTTTCTGCAGCACTGGTGCCACGGTGGAACTCGAAATCGTAAATAACGCGATATTTCAAGTTTTCCAGTTTGTAAACTAAGTGACGCAAAGAAAAAAAAACAATTAAGGAAAAAACAAATGAATTGTAATTTTCGAAACACAAATACACACGAGTATATAGCTGTATACATTTGAATTTGGAATTCCTAACCGAAGAGAAGATATTTGAGATCAAAGTTGCCAGTACGGCAAAACGCCAATTTCATATATAAAAACCTAAGAGCTCGTTCACATTGAGCATATAAATATAAAAGATCATAGCACGCCACATATCGCTCTCCATACTATCCCTTCAGACCGTTCACACCTGAGCGCTTTATGCGCACATCAACCATAGACAATGCACATCTTACGCCGTAACCGCTCCTGAGGCGATATGCCAACAGTTAAGCGCCCCCCACTCCGACGAAAACAGGAGAGGGGGTCATTTTAATTACGGAGCTGCCAAGACCGGTGGGTGACAGATGTCAAGTTCATAGATTCAGTACAAAAAATGCGCGCTCCGTGGCCGCTCGCTAATTCAACTGACCCCCTCTCCTACCGTAGGAAGAAATATTTTATCTGCGCCGTGTGAACGCCACGAAACATAAAGGTACTGACACACATGCTCACAGAATCCGGCTTATGAGCATGCTCATTAATGAGTACGCTCCTGTCAAAAATAGACAACTGTACACATTTGCTCAATAAGAGCAGGCTTGGTTTGAGCTTTCTCGTGAATGAGCGGGCTCAAAGCCAACATTTGAACACACATGCTATTTAATGAGCATGCTCATGTCAAATAATAAACGTCATCGTAAGTGTCAACTGTCAGTTCCATTCGCCAAGAACTAAACAAAGTGCTTAATCTTTTTGCTTGCAACGCAATTATTAATTATTTAAGAATCTTTTGACGAAAGAAAACAAAACGGTTGATTTGGGTCCAAGATGTCAACGGTTATACAGTTACAAGGACATAATAGAGTCAGTTCCGAAAATTAAAAGATCGATTTGGGTTCGTAATTGGATCGCGAGAAGAGCAAACTTTGGAGCATTTGTTAGTAGAAATGCGATAAGAAGATGTCAACGGATATAAAAATTATTTACGAAAGCTTCCGCAGAAATTAGATGAGCTACCTACTCTCTAAAATTACCATCTGCCCTGATGGTGGACACTTTAGCGCTGTCTGAAACGTTGGCTAAAGAAGGAGGTAGCGCAACACGGCAAAATACCCCAAAAACAAATAACGAAAATACTTTCGGCCATGAAAATCTTAAAACGTATAATAATTATTATCTAACACCAGACCTGAGTCCTATACCTACCACAAAACTTTACAAGTGGAGCGGAGATGAGATTTTTTTTACATAAGCTCCACACAGGAGGCCCAGAGGAAAATAATTTCCCTCAGGGCCTATATCATCTTTGGGGATGCTGTTTGGAGAGGTTTTTTAAGGAAAGGAAGGAGAGGAGAGTTCTGGGAAGGAAAAGGGTTTAAGGGGTGGGTAGGAATCTGGGGTTCAGTATGTCCTGGTCATCCGGGACCTAGACAAACCTCACCCCATGGACCCGGGAACCCCTGCTAAATCACCAAATGTAGCGAACCACTTGGGGTGACCTATGGCTGAGGTGTTGGTTATCCAATAAAGGTTCCCGGGGTGGCAGTGACAATTCCCGCCTCCCAAATTGTGGTGTGGTGTGAGATATGTCTTCTGAGCAATATGATTGATCAATTTTATCACGTCTCTGTTTCACTCTGCTTAAGGCGAGACATAACCACGTTTATTGAGGGCTTGCCCGAGGCTCACAATGTAATTTATTACGGCGAATTCGTAATTGAATTATCATTTTTATTTCCATGCCTCACAAGGGATGCGAGTTATTTATATTTTAGAAAAATAAAAACAGTACGTTGCCATCATTTTTTTTTTAACGTACGCCTTTAAAAAATTCTAATACGTTGTTCAACTAAAGTTAGCGGTGAGCACCAGATTTTATTTTTCAAGCCGATGAATTAATAACTTCAGGAGGTATTCATTTAGAAACATCTTATATTATAGTAACACGTTCTTCAGAATTAATTCATATGAACCCGGCGGAAAGGTGAAACCTCCAAGCCTGCTCGGGTGAATTCGTCCGTCCAATACGCCGTGTCGCGGGTGCATATTTGTTTACACGCTTTCTTCACTTACGTCGTTAAGATTCCCACATTATTTTTCTTCTTCTTTTCTTTGATAGGGTAAATTCGATAGTAGTTCCGTCCAATACGCGGGTCGCGAGTCGCAATTTGTATACACGGCTTCTTTACTGTCGTTAAGATTCTTAATATATTTGCTATAGTGTCATCTTAAGATAATTTATTTCAACCAAAGGTTCTACCAAAACCATTTTTTTTTTGTATTTGAAATTAAAAAAAATCGCCATCTAGCGAGGGATTTAACACTAACAATGTCTCTCTCGCAAAAAATAAAGTTGGTTGTTTTCAGGTGGAAAAAATATAATAAGCAGTAAATGTTGAATGAAACAATAGTATATATTGAATTATTTGGCGGGTATTTGATAAGCCCCCATAGCTCAGTGGTCAGAGCATTCGACCGGCAATCGGAAGGACACGGGTTCGAGTCCCGTTGGCGGCAAGTATCTTTTCTCGGAAGATTTTTCAATGTAAATGAGTGTTTCAGGCTGACAATTATTGCTTATAATAATTGTTACCCTTTGTGCTATGCATAAAAATCTTGTCTAAACGTTAGTTTATAAATTTAAAAAAAAAAAAAAAAATGGTTCGAATATTGTATTTTGTATTTCAAATAAACGACTTGAACGTATATTGTATTTTAATTACAGCAAAGCATGTATTTTTCCCAGACCGGGCTATAGGAGATTCTTTGTACACATTATCAGCATTTCACAGGGTTGAAAAGTCTACTATAGCTAAATTTATACCTGAAGTTTGTGCTGTAATATCTATGGCTTTGGAGGATTATATGCGGGTAAATAAAACAGTTCTATGAATATTTCAACTTTTTATTTAGTTGTAGATATCGTTGTTTGAACAAAAACGTATTATGATGGATTGAACATAAATGTACATAGTATTTCAAATTCAGGATATTTTTATTAACCCTTCACTTTTGCATAATGTAACATATTTGATATAATAAACAGGTTTTTTTTAAATTTCTTATTAGATCAGTTTTGGTAAAACGGTAAGGTTTTTACATTATTTCTGCATAATTATTAGGCTGAAGAATTCCAATGTTTGAACGTAAACATATTACAATAGGTAATACTTACATAGTGTTTCAAAATCAGTATATTTATATAAACCAAAAGGCCAGGACACTGGATCAAGATGGCCGGCGCTGAAGGCTGATGAGTATGGATTAAAAAAATTTAATAAGGTGCCAATTATGGCAAAATAGTGATCTGAAAATAGAAAATATTATACTAAATACACACTGAAGTGCAAAAAACAGGTTCATCGCACATTGGGGAAAAGTATTGACGGGTAAAATAAGCCAAGAAAATTTTATAGTTAAAAATCATTAATATCCTTTGTTAAAAATGCAACATTTCTAAGTACAGTGTATTGGTACTTATAATTAGAGAAGGTATCAAAACAAAGATTTTTTTTTTAGAATAAGGGCCAGTTGCTTCACAGAATTTAAACGATTCACCAAATTCCAATGTGAATTTTAAAATTCTGTGAAAGTTCTATTTTAGTTCTGTTATTAAATCAATATGGGCAAGTTATTCCATATAGCTGAAATAATAACAGAACTTGAGTAGAACCTCAACAGAACTTGAAAATTAACTTTGAAATTTGATGAATTGTTCAAATTCTGCGAAACAACTGGCCCTAAAGAATAAACTAAATATAAACAAAATTAATAGTGAATTACATTTAATAATGAAATTTGATTATAATGATATATGTGTTGTAATATGTATAATATGAATGTTGTGTAGTTGGTGGATATGATCGCCGGCAGTTGAGATTGTAGAGCAGTCTGCTGCAGTTGCTGGAGGCTGGCTGCTGCAGAACGTGCACCTGAAAATAATAACAATGAAAGTAGTACAAAAGTAGTATAAGTATTACGGGTATATTGTTTCGACATGTTGAATGGTGACGAGGGAATGGTATAAGTGGGTATATCAATCAGTTAAGAATATTTTTTTTTCTATGTAGATTTTGTGACTTTTCAAAACTATTTTGTTAATATCACTTATTCTTTTAACATAATTATTTACCAATGAATTTGTAGATGATCTGATTAAATGTTGCAAAATAATATTTGATGAATGTCTAGCAGGACAGTTGAAATCTGTGTAATAGCTAAGTGAGTTTCTCTCGTCAGTGAATTAAAATTATTATTTGAAGCTTTCCATGAATCTAACCATTTAATAAATTTTTCCAAATATGCTACATTTTCTTCACAAAGAAAGAAAGTGGTTGTTGAAGGAGATTTCACAACCGTATTCCCTTGAATGGAGTTTTTACATTGACAATATTCCACCACGTGCGAATTAAATATATGAAATCAGCAGTTGTTGCAAAATGGAGAATATTATGTTGCTCACCTAGAATCATCAATGCCTATTGGAACAAATTCATTAAATACATTTGAACAAGCTGTCTTGTTTTGTCTTTCAAAAGAACTTGGGCAAAGATATTTCATTGTTAATCCGTAAGCATACTTGACTAAATTTTTACATTCTGATTCATGAAGTCGTTTTATGGAAGAAAACGCAGCTATTGATTCTGACGTATGATCTTCAAAGTGTGGAAATGATAATACTTGTTGAGTGTCTTTAAACGGGGGAGTGCTGAAAGACATCATAGCTTTTCTATTAATGGAATTATTATCACTAACGGGGAGCATATGGACTACTACTTTATATCGAGAGAGTAAACTTTGAATCATAAAGACATGGGCAGTAGTAGCTGCGTTTTCACTAATGTAAGCTATTCCCAAAATGCTGCCTCCGCTGTAATCTAAATATCGCAATATGTGAATTTCATCTATCATCAATGTTACATTTAAATCACTTTTCATTAACAAATTAAATTTATGTTGCATAAACGACGAAAAATGAGTGTCACTCTGTTCATTTAGTTGGTTTGTATGAAACTTGGAGCAAACTCTTCTCAAAGTTCTAGGACGAGGAAACGTTAGATGATCTGAGCCTCGTAGAAATTTATATGAATGGGTTGAAATAAGAATACTGCAAAAAATGGTGAATATCTTGCAGCCCCTGATTTTCGATTTAATAATTGTAATTGTTGTTAAAAATTGATTTTTTTTTGCTTTTTAGTATCATCTGTTAATAAGTTATCAACTTCACTTAGTAAATGAACCACAGTTTCTAATAGTGTCTATAGCATTGTCAGAAACATTTTTGAAGGACTGAATTGATAATAAAATAGTATTAAGTTCATTGTAATTGTTTATTTGCTGTGGAAATGTTTTTTCACCTAATTGTTTTAATTCTACGCTTTCAACAAATAAACTCAACTGTAAATTTATATCAACAACGGCAGATGCAATGACTTTTGGAAATGGAGTTGATGCAAGATAAAAAAAAAACTAGGAAATTTCTTTTTTCACGGTAATGCAATCAGTTGGGAAGTTATTTTTGTCAATGCAACCTAAAAAAATCATTAAAAGTTGAAAAATGGTTCTAACATTAAAAGACTGCAATAGAAACTATGCTCTTTTCTACTGTTAAATTTGTAAATTAAGAAGTTATTTCCTGCTTTTCCTTCCGTCCACACTTTCTCAGGAGTCGCCGACAGGTAGGCTGGACAATTTGGCAGAATTGACGGGATACGGGATAGCAAGTTTCACCCTCTTGCACTTCATTATGCATTGCTCTCCAGTTTGTATGTTGGTGTGGACACTGGTTGTAACGATGTCCTCCTTTCTAAAATGCAGCTCGCAAACCTGAAAAGTTATTAGGTACTTTAGTTAAGTTAAGTTATTAATTAAGTTAATTTATTTTTATTTATAAATGAAGCTCATTCTTCCACCAGCAGACTATCTTACAAGATATATCAAACTGAGAGCAGATCTGGCAGCATAACATGCTGGTTTGCGATATGATGTTGAAAGATGCTCACCATCTCAAATAATCATAAATGTCAATCTCTTTCTAAACCTCAATAATCAATATTGCATTCAATTTTACTTGTAAACATAATGTAGGTCATTTTTCACAATGCACGACAATAAATAATACCTATCTCGGCACTTCATTGACACGTTGCATTTTTTCATTGTGTTGTCTTTCATTACAGCAAAACCGATACAATATATTAAATTAGACAAGAAAGTTATGAGACAACAACATTATTAGACAATAAACACATTTTAAAATAAAAGTAAAAACATGTGCAAACAACACATTACAATCGATTTTTCTGACGTTTTTCATATACATTGAGGTTATGTACAAAATTGAATTCTGTAGCTATTTGCAATAAAAAAATAACCACATTTCACTTACCGTTGAATATTTTATTGGAATGAAATCCCGGTCTATTACGTAATATAACATCAATATCATTTGGGAACTTGAACGTCTTCCATCTTGGTTCGTTGTCGTAATTTCCTTTACAACGAGGTACAACGAACTGAACCATTTTTCAAACGTAAAACACAGAGAATTAATATGTAACGTCGCTCAAAGTTTTGTATATATTGTGCATGTAATGCTTCTAATTTATAGTTTTTTTGCCTAAATCAAAACATATGCGCTGCACCGCCGCAATAATATTCATATAAGTGAGGTTAGTAACGAATGAATCTGACGTTTCCAACCGCTTAGGTACTGTGTACACACAACTGCACAACACACAATTTCCACGGACTGAGATCGGATTGACATGAGCATGCTCATAAGCTAGCCTGTACACACATGCTTAGAGGCTTCCCCTTCCACCCGATAATCCAAAGAGCATGCTCTTTAATCAAATGGCTTTTGATTTGTGAGCAAGCTCAGTCGGCTTGAAAAGAGCATGCTCATTTCAAGCCGACGTACTGACACACATGCTACTAGGTAGCAATTGCTACTAGGTAGCATGCTCTTTGGCTTCAAATGAGCATGTGTGCCCGTAGCATAAGCGCTCGCGGTTCAACAGATACCTGCTAGCGGTTATATTAGATGTCTGAACACCCCTTAATATTTACGATATTATAGTTTGCATGTACCACGATATAAAATTAGGCAATATTTTAATCGATGAGCGACGTCGAAACGTTGGAAATATTTGATAATTTTATACGCCAGTACCTACCGTAACGCGATGTCGTAAACTGAGTATCTATTTTAAAAAAACATCTATGGCCTAGCTGTCAAAAGGAATAAGACGGTTTAAAGTCTGATTAGTTGTAAGTTGAAATCTGCAATTTCAAGTGATTGTTGAAAATTTACCTCTACCCTTCACAGAATCTTCGGAATCACACGCCAGTGTGATTCTGAAGCATCTATTTCCATAGAAAATATAGGGATTGTAAGTAGTCCAGATATCGGAATGTGTTGCTAGCATAGCGTACGTCGACCTACCATGTTCTTACCTTTATCCAACATATTTCTATATTTTCGTAAAAATAAAATAAAATTCGACCACAGTAATCCCATTGCACGGTAGTATTATTATTTACTGTTAAGGTGTGTAAATATTGTTTAACGGATGAAAATATTGAATAAACAGAACTCCTTGTGATTCAGAATTCATACTCATACTAAAAAAGGTTCTGCCCGACGCTTAATGATGTGATTATATTCTTTAATTGTCGGTTGTCTATGGATATGTCAATATTCTACTTCGTCCTGTGCTAATTTGCTTCTTAAAACGCACAATATAGTGGTTGTTGTTCCGCTTTTCTAAAGGAATATCATAATATAATCTTCTTAATAATTGTGTTTAGAGTATACTACTTGAGATTATTTTAATAACCATTACATTTTATATGAAAGTATTTTTTAATTCGAGCTTCTACATTTCTATTGACGTTTTTTCAATACGTTTAAATCAACCGCCGAGTTTCGTCTTGCTATACTGACTACGTTAGTAAGACCAAAGCTCCTCATTTCGAATGCTTATTTACTTATAATTATTAAGTCTTGGTTATAATTTATACAGCGCTGATTTCATGAAAGAAATCATCTCAGCGGTGCTTTATAGGCAAGGGCATAGATTTTATTCCATCTGTAATCTATTTGAAACTCCTTTATAACAAATCAAATTGGATTAATCAATTCATGTTTTATTACAGTTATAAATTATTATTATCTGAGATCAATAACCATCACATAACAGGACGCTATCATAACAGTGCTATGGAACTTCTCAACCCAGAGAGTATTTCCATTAAGACAGAAGCAGTGTCCCAGGAAGAAGCCGCAGGTGAAGTGCCGTATATGGATGTAAAGAAGGAATGTGTGCAGTATGCGGAGAAAGTTCAGCCAACTAGTGAGTTTATCATGTATATTATCACTAAGGAATTTCAGATGACGCAGTCAGGACCATTGCTTGTTTTCTCCTTCCTCTCTTGTCGTCTATCGGTCATTTTTTTATTTTAAAATTAATACAAATATTCCGGGGTTACAAATAACTGACAATAAATTTAAAATCCCCTACTACCACTACATTAAGCTGAAAATGATGGTTGTCTGGAGAAGGAGGACTTAGCCAGCGGAGGAATTGAACTCACGATTCCAGCGTGGGACAACAGCCACTGGCCGATCATTTTCTTCGTCTTTTATTTCACCTTTGTAATCCTGCTCCACAGGAAACTATCGAACCAAAAATAACGTTTAACTTGTAATGCCCGCAAACAGTTCGTAGTTCCTTAATCTCTTGCATTATCATATTTATCACTAAATTAAATTATCTCCCTTTTTCTATTTCACAAATAATTTGGGATTATACGATAATGCACGTATCCTGTTTTCTTGTGTTGCAGTAAATTTGTATTGTGACGTAGGTATACTTGTGATTTCGGAATTCATTATTGGATTGACTTTGATACTACACACTCTTTCTTAAGATTCTCTAGAATGGAACACCATCGCTTAAAACATCCTTACAGCGGCCATCTCATATAATTTTTATCGATGAAAATCATTATAAATTCTCAATTCTATTTCCATCTCCTTCGTGATTTCAATATCATCAAGGGAAACTATTTTACTTTGCAGTTTGTAACAGAAAATATTAAAATTAGTTTCTTTCTAAAACTTTCTCGGAAAGGGATTTTCAATGTCTAAAGATCTTATAAAAAACAATTGTACTAATCTATTTGCAATTTTTGTATACACTGGAAATTGTTACCCGCTATGGCTAAGCCCCTGCAAGCAACTTGTCAGCATGAGATTAGTACACACGTATTTTAACACTATCTCCTCACCGGAGGCCCTGAGGAAAATGATTTCCCTTTATATCATCTTTGGGGATGCTGTGTGGGGACCCGTTTTAAGGAAAGGAAGGAGAGATAGTTCTGGGAAGGATGAGGGGTGAGTAGCAGGTGGTCCAGGAGTGATGGGCATCTGAATTCATCCCTCCCGCCTCGGTGAAGACGATTTGGCGAGCCACGCTGCTGGTGGGCAGGCGCATTCACCGCCAAGTTCTTAATACAACACAATAGATGAACACTGGCATCCGTGAAAAATCACCAAACATAGCAAACCGCAGGGGATGACTTACGGTAGAAGTCTTGGTTGTTCAGTGAATTGTACCAGGGCCGGCTGTACATTTTATCCGTCTCTCAAATTGCAATATTACAAAATACAATAATAAATACTGCTAAGCATTAAAATAGCCCTAACCACTGTATTTTGTGACACTAAATAAGTTTACAAGTCTTTACACATTGTATTGTCGTTTTGTAATTCCAGGTATTATTACTGTAGAGACTGTTTCCATCGAGACAGAATCCCGAGAAGAAGATGGCGGGGTGATTCCTTATACGGAAATAAACTTAGATCTGCAGGATGTAAAAAAGAAAAGCTTAGGGTACTCTGAAAGTATTACCCAAACCGCAGGTAAATAGATTTTTCTTTATCTTAATTTGTTTAAATTATTTTCTGTTTTCATTATGGTCACATACTTATAGATCTTTATTCACTATCTTTATCATACTAAATATCGGAAAATCTAATTCATATTCTCAATTAACTACTTCAGCCACCTAAACTGGAAAGAAACCTTAAGTGTCTTCCTACTTTAGATATCCATGTTCTCATAATGCAAATTTATAATATTGCATGCTTACCGTTACAGGAGCCAAACCTTTTTCATGTTCCGACTGCACCTATTCCTGTGCTCAAAAAGGAAGTTTGAATCGTCACATGCGAACCCATACTGGAGAAAAACCTTATTCTTGTTCCGACTGCAGCTATTGCTGTGCTGAAATGGGAACTTTAAATCGTCACATGCGAACCCATACTGGAGAAAAACCTTATTTATGTTCTTTCTGCAGCTTTTCAAGTTCTCAAAAGCGAAATTTAAAACTTCACATGCTTAACCATACTGGAGAAAAACCTTATTCATGTTCCAACTGTACCTATTCCTGTGCTCAAAAGGGAACTTTAAAACGTCACATGCTTACCCATACTGGAGAAAAACTTTACTCATGTCCTGACTGTAGCTATTCCTTTACTTATAAGGGATCCTGGAATCGTCACATGCGAACCCATACTGGAGAAAGACCTAATTCATGTTCCGACTGCACCTATTCGTATGCTCAAAAAAGAACTTTAAAATGCCATATGCATTCCCATACTGGAGGAAAGCCTTATTCGTGTTCTGACTGCACATATGCTTGTACTCAAAAGGCAACTTTAAAATATCACATGCTTACCCACACTGGAGAAAAACCTTATTCATGTCCCGACTGCAGCTATTCCTGTGCTCAAAAGGGAACTTGGACTCGTCACATGCGAACTCATACTGGAGAAAAACCTTATTCGTGTTCCTACTGTAATTATTCATGTTCCGAAAAGATACGATTGAAATATCACGTACGCACTCATACTGGAGAAAAACCTTATTCATGTTCCGACTGCAGCTATTCCTGTACTGAAAAAGGCACTTTGAATCGTCACATGCGAACTCATGCTGGAGAAAAACCTTATTAATGTTCTTACTGCAGCTATTCATGTTCTCATGTGGGATATTTAAGACATCAAATGCTTAACCATACTGGAGAAAAATCTTATTCATGTTCCGAATGTATCTATTCCTGTGCTCAAAAGAGACCCTTAAATATTATAAAAAGCAAAATAAAGATTACTACTAGCGCCATCTTGTGGCCTTTAATTATAGCAAACTGATTGTCATTTGTTATTCACGTATAAATAAAGTCTCTTATCAGTTCTCACGAAACAAGCTGCGTTTTATTACAGGTTATGGGCCCAGAAACCCATGTAATTTAGCAGTTATTGAGTTTATTGTCAGTATTATCAGTTTGATGAACAGTAATCTCTGTGTTTTACAAAAAGACAGTGTGTCTAGTGAAAAAGTGAGTTATAACGGACTTCGTTTCGAAAAGTGAACGTCAGTGACTAACAATGGCGTCTATTTCGAACTACCTCGTTAGCGTTCCCAAACTTATTGGACGCCAGAACTATGGGCAGTGGAGCTTCGCTGCTCAGAATTATCTCGTATTGGAAGGAATGGTTTTGTGTATAAAACCTGAGCCCGATAAGCCACCAGCAGATGCAGATGATGCGAAGACAAAAGCAAAGCTGATCTTGACAATTGACCCGGCACTTTACGTTCATATAAAAAACGTCAGAACATCGAAAGAATTGTGGGATAAATTGAAGATGCTATTTGATGACTCGGGATTTTGTAGAAAAATCAGCCTCCTGAGGAATCTCATATCTATTCGATTAGAAAGTTGCACTTCGATGACGTCGTATGTGACACAGATTATAGAAGTGGGTCAGAAATTACAAGGAACAGGATTTGGAATAAACGACGAATGGATTTGTTCTATCATGTTAGCTGGTTTATCTGAAAAATATGCGCCAATGATAATGGCGATCGAAAATTCAAATATGGTAATTACAACCGACGCCATTAAAACAAAGTTGTTGGATATGGAACCGGAAGAAGACAGTGATGTTAATAATGCATTTGCGTGTTTCCGCAATAAGTCCAATCAGCGTTCGAGGAATGTGAAGTCTATGCCACAATCTATGGTTAATAAAGATCGCAGAGATGCACAAGTGTCAACATCTGTCAAAGGAAAATCAAACGTCAAATGTTATGGTTGCAAGCAATTTGGCCACTATCGCAATCAGTGCATTATTATGGATAATTCTTCTAAGAATACGCAAGGTTCAAAAACATCTAACGCGTGTAGTGCCGTGTTTTTTAATGGAACATTTGACAAGAGTAGCTGGTTTGTTGATTCTGGCGCCAGTTCACATTTGACAGGCAATAAAAATTGGATGATCGACGTGTGTTATTCTGGTTTTGCCAAAGAAATAATGGTTGCTAGCCAGAATAAAATCCCAGTGGAATGTTGTGGAAACGTAAACATAACTACGTCAACTGAAGAATGCGATTTTAACATAACCGTTGAAAAAGTGTTATGTGTTCTCCAGTTATCTACTAACTCATTGTCAGTAAGTCAATTGATAAAACAGGGGAACAAGGTGCATTTTACAAACAAAGGGTGTGAAATACTTAATAAACAGAACACTCTAGTGACTACTGCTTCACTAGTGAATGGAGTGTATAAATTGAACGCTTCTACTTGTTTAGTCGCAGCAGTGGCTGAGTCTCCAGATGTTTTGTACCGGAGACTAGGACATGTAAACAGTTATAGCTTGAATAAAATGCAGAATGCTGTGGAGGGAGTTAAACTCTCTGAAAAAGCCAACATCAACAAGTCCAAATGTATTCTTGTCGGTTATCCTGAGGATGTTAAAGGATACAGAGTATACAATCCTTCAACACGGGTAATCACAACAAGTCGTGATGTCATCATTATAAAAGAAAACAACTCACGTGAAGAGAATATGATAGGAACAGAAGTAATAGATGACAAACCGGAAATAAGTAGACCGTCTCAGTCTTCAGAGGGAGATCCATCAGACACAAGTAGAGAGGATTCATTTGTTTTTATGGAGAGTGCTCATGACATGGATGAAACCTATGTACCAGATGAGGAGTCCATGAGGTCAGAAGAGGACTCACAATCAGACATCACAATAAAAAGATTTCCAGAAAGAGAGAGAAAACAACCCGATAGATATGGATTTATGTGTACAGAAGAATATAATAAATCTCTCAGTGATGAAATGACATTAGAAGAAGCACTCCAGGGACCAGAAAAGGAGCATTGGGTACAGGCTATCAAAGAAGAGCTGAAAAGTTTTGAAGACAACAACGCTTGGAGTCTTGTAGATATTCGTTTAAGTGGAAATATAATGAAGTGCGAGTGGGTCCTAAAAAAGAAGTGCGATTCTGAAAATAATGTCCGGTATCGAGCCAGGCTTGTGGCTAAAGGGTGTTCTCAAAAATATGGGGTGAATAATGTCATATTGTAATGTCAGTGTCATATTTAAGTCAATTTAATAATTGTAACACTTAAGAGCAGTGGCTTTATGCAAAAAGAGTATTAAGATATTTAAAAAATACGAAAGATTTAGGTTTAAAATATACTAAAGGTAACAATGTTAATATTGAAGGCTATGTAGATGCAGACTGGAGCAATGATATTAACGATAGAAAATCATATTCTGGATTGTGTTATACTTTATCAGGATCTGTTATATCTTGGAGCTGTAGTAAGCAAAAATGTGTTGCACTTTCTAGTACAGAAGCCGAATATGTGTCAATTTCTGAGGCCTGCAAAGAAGCAGTGTATTTAAGAAACTTGCAATACGAACTAACCAAAAAATTGTATAAGATTATAATATACAATGACAGCATAAGTGCGCAAAAACTATTGTTAAACCCTGTTTTTCATAATAAAACTAAGCATATCGATGTCAGATATCATTATTGTAGAGAAATGATAATGGAAAACATTGTTAGTGTTAATTATTTGTGTACGTCAGATATGCCTGCAGACATGCTTACTAAGAGCTTAGGTGCAGTAAAACATTATAAACATTTAAATGCTTTAGGAATTGTTAAAGTATAATTTTATTTTGTATGTTCTTGTAATCTGTATTTTGAGAGGGAGTATTATAAAAAGCAAAATAAAGATTACTACTAGCGCCATCTTATGGCCTTTAATTATAGCAAACTGATTGTCGTTTGTTATTCACGTATAAATAAAGTCTCTTATCAGTTCTCACGAAACAAGCTGCGTTTTATTACATTAAAACGTCACATGCGGACCCATACTGGAGAAAAGTCGTGTTGATTTTCCGACTGCACTTACTGTTGTGCTCAAAAGGGAACTTGGAATCGTCACATGCGAACCCATACTGGAGAACAACCTTAATCATGTTCTTCCTGCAGCTATTCATATTCTCAAATGGGAACTTTAAAATGTCACTTGCCAATCTATACTAGAGAAAAATCCAAGTGATATTCCGAATGCACCTACTCCTGTGCAGAAAGGGGAAATTTAAAACTTCACATGCTTATCCATACCGGAGAAAACCTTATTCGTATTCTTCCTGAAGTTATTCATGGTCTCAAAGGGAAATTTTAAGACATCACATGCTTTAACCATAGTGTAGAAAGACCTTATTCATGTTTCGACCGCATTTGTTTCTGGGCTGAAACGGGATCATTAAAGCGTTACATTCTTACCCATACTACACATAGTTTAAGAGAGAAAAACCTTATTCATGTTATTCCTGTAGCTACTCATATTCTCAAAAGAGAAAAATGAAGACTTCACGTGCTCTCCCATACTGGAGAAAAACCTTATTCTTGTTCCCACTGTTACTATTCAGGTTTTCGAAAGACATTGTTAAAACGTCGTATACCTACTAGACACGGTCAGATTTTTTTCACAGTAGTGAACCAATTCAATCTGTCTACCCTCGTCACAAATCATTTGAATTAGTTCGTTTTACTCATTCCTTTAATTTATTTAATTAACTGAAAAATAAAATTTTCCGCATTATAAACCCAAGTATAATAATTCTAAAAAAATCTATATTATTTCTGGTTCTATTATGTCCGGCCCACTCTTGATTCTAAAATATTTTGCATGTTAATGATGAACATGTATATTTTATACTATTGTAAGACTTTTAATAGTAGTCATTGTATGTCTTTGCTAGTACCACGTAAATTTGCTTGTACCGTGTATAATTTATCATATCGGTTAACAAATCCATAATTTCTTACTTTTTATATTTTATATTTGAATCTTTGTAAATACCTTTTAGAGATAGGTATCTTATACATATTTCTGCATTTTACTTATAATTGTTTTATTTCTCTCTTTAAATTTTTATTTTTACTTTTACCTAATAATTTATAGTTTGTACTTTAATACTTTATATTTTATACTTTACTAGCAGACCCGGCCACGCATTGCTGTGGCTAACGAAACACAACGCCATTACCCAAACTTTATAAAATCCACACCACCCGCTTGCCAGCTGCCCGCTGCCTGAATTGAATATTTGAATTCCTCGACTTTTCTCTACTATAATAAGCATGTTTTTATTCATATAAACCTTTCTCTTGAATCACTCTATCTATTGGTGAAAACCGTGTGAAAATCCGTTGCGTAGTTTAAAAGATGGTAATTTTTGGGGATAAGTGTCCATGGCTATTACGAATAATTTTTGGAAAAAAACTTTAGATTTGCCTTAATCACTATAAAAGGAAACTTATTGCATCACGGCTGGCGGAAGATGATGCATTTTAATTTTCAATGTCGTTAAAAAAAATTTCACTTCCGACCGACACTACGACAGCCCGCCCGCTGCCACCCGCCATTTGTCACATACACTAGCCCGCTACACAAACCCTGCGTAGCTAAACAAACCATTCAAAAACGTAGGCTGTTTTTAAAGTAAAGATAACATACACAAGCCCGCTACACAAACCCTGCGTAGCCAAACAAACCATTCAAAAACGTATTTTGATAGCGACAAAATGGCGGGCGGGCTGTCATAGTTTCGGTTCGCGAAGTAATTTTAGTTAACGACATTGAAAATTAAAATGCATTATTTTCCGCCAGCCGTGATGCAATAAGTTTCCTTTTATAGTGATTAAGGCGAATCTAAAGTTTTTTCTAAAAATTATTCATAATAGCCATGGACACCAATCCCCAAAATTTACCTAAAAGATTAACGCGCACATCCGTTTTGAGCGACTTCATTTTATACTATGTAATGATGATGATGATGATAATGATAATTTACTTTTATACATTTTAGCTTTCATTCACTGCTTTTTACTTTACTTAGCTTTTATTCACTGCTTACCTACTTTTTTCCTTATTTCTTAAATTTTACTTACATTTATACTGTTAATCTTCATGTTGTTGTGCTATTTATAAGTATGTAAATTATTTTAATGGCACGTCGTGTGCCGTATATGTGTTAATAAATAAATATATGTAGCGATCACTTTCAATCTTAATTTTTACGGCTCCCGCTTCTGCATCATGCTGGTGACCTGCAGACCCGTTGTCTGCTCCACCGCAGCATCACCGACAATCATCACGGATTACGACCATGCGTTATCAATATTTGCACCTGTCTGCACTCTGTTACTACACTCATAATTGACTATCGCTACGCAGCTTCAATAAACTACTTCGACTCACTACTACCACCTCTCGCCTTTTCATTTTCTCTCCCTTCTCTGCCGATCCGGAGTCCGCTCCCTCATATCTGAGTATATTGTATAATATTTGTTATTTTATTTAAGGTTTGGTTACATTTTTTATCGCAAGTCGCGTGTAAGGTGAACCTTCACAAAGAAGCGTTTTAACAAAGTATAACTTAGCCATTCTTTTAATTTTTTATTGACAGTTAAAAAATGTTTATATAAACATTCATGAAAGTTGTCCTAGAATTTATTTTTCTTTCTGAAAGGGAGCGTTCAAGTATTACGTAACGCAATTTTTGAAGATTTTTGACCCCCCCTCCCCCCCATGTAACGCGCCGTAACGTTTTCCTGTTCAACCCCTAAGCGTTACGTAACACCCAAGTAACAATTTTTACCCGAAAGTCACAATTAAGTTGCGCAACGTACTGAAATGTCGCTTAAATACCCTTTTTCTTGATTTTATCTCGTTTGCGGTAATAACTAAAACATAACTTCTAACTCGCGATACATTATATACATTTTATATATTCATATTGTCATTTTGAAAAAAATTGAGAATATTATTATTTTTATCGGCCTTATATTCCTTCCAGATCTCCACAATTTAACACTGTCTGACCTAGAATAAACCTACATGGTTTTACAACACATACTTTCTTTTACATTAGCTTTAGTGAGGAGGCCCTGAGGAAAGTAATTTTCCTTAGTTTTCCCTGTGGAGCAACACTTTACTCCACTATGATTCACAAGCTGACTCATAGTGGAGTTAAACCTTTTCCACGTCCCGAATGCAGTTATGCAAGTTCTCAAAGGGAAGATTTAAAAATCAACAGAATGATTCACAGAAGAAAAAAACCATTTTCGTGTCCTGACTGCAACTATTCGTGTCCTCTAAAGAGATATCTAAGATGTCACTTGCTGACTCACGGTGTAGAAAAACCGTTTTCATGTTCCGACTGCAACTATTCGTGTACTACGAAGAGAAATCTAAAAATAACCCATGTTTACCCCCAGTGGAGAAAAATCCATTTCATGTACTGACTGCAACTATTCTACTTCTCGAAAAAAAATAACGAAAACGGCATTTGCTAACTCACAGTGACGAAAAACCTTTTTCTTGTCCCGATTGCGAATATTAATGCGCTACACAACGTTATCCAAAAGTTCACGTGTTGAACCACACTGGACCAAAACCTTTTTCATGTCCCGACTGCAATTATTCATGTAGTGCAAAGGAACTTCTTAGCATTTGCTTACTCAAAGTGATACAAAACCTTTTACATGTTTCTACTGCACTATTCATGTTCTACAAAGAGTCACCAAAAATCACATGTTAACGCACAGTGGACAAAAACCATTTTCCTGTCCAGAATGCAGTTATACAAGTTCTCAAAAGGACAATTTATAAATCCACCGTGCGATTTACAGAAGTGAAAACCTTTTACATGTCCTGACTGCAACTATTTGTCTTCTTAAAAGGGATATCCAAGAATTCTTTTGCTGAGTATAATGATTGTGGAGAAAAGCATTTTTCATGTTCCGACTGTAACTATTCAGAGAAATAAAAAATCATATGTTTACTCACAGTGGTGAAAAACCCATTTCATGCCCTAACTGCAACTATTCTTCTTCTCGAAAAAAAAAACTAAAACGGCACTTGCTAATTCACAGTGATGAAAAACCTTTTACTTGTCCCGAGTGTGACTATTCAGGCGCTACAAAACGGTATCTAAAAATTCACATGTTTACCAACACTGGACCAAAACCCTTTTCATGTTCCGACTGCAATTATTCATGTTGTACAAAGGAACTTCTTAGAAACCACTTACATGTTTCTACTGCAACTATTCGTGTTCTACAAAGAGGCATGAAAAATCACATGTTTACCTTCAGCAGACTAAACTATTTTTTTGTCCCAGCGTGGTTTTTCAAGTTCTCGAAAGGGAGATTAAAAAATCCACAGAACGATTCAAAGTGAAAAAAACCTTTTTCATGTTCTGAGTGTAACTATGCAATTACTACGAAACCTAGCTTAAGGTAATATTATTTAATTTTAGCAGTAAACTAACCTGTGTGTAATAACTAAAAAGCGTTGTTCCTACTAAAAACTCTCGTATAACATCATTTATATGTTGCATAATTTTTTTTTTTTAATTTTTCTTTTGCTGTCTTCGAAATTTGGTTGGCATTTTTTGGCTGCGCTGCGCTGGCAAGTCAGCATGAGAGCCTTTATAGGCCAATAACAGCTGATGATGTAAATCTCCCGGTTTGGAGGACATTATAATTGCTAAAAATTCACATTAACTACACTGACTACAGCAAATTGTGTTTATGCGTATTTCATGTTTAAAACACTAACAAATACTGACAACGAAAATAAAATGAAAATGACGCACAATACAGTCGAGGAATTCCCCGTACAACATAAACTAAAAGGCTTGCCAACTTGGAAGATTTCAATTCCTTAGTTGTTTATTTAAATAAAGAAAAACATGTTACGTAACGCGTCCTTCGAACCCCCCCCCCCCCCCCCTCCCGTAACGCGCCGTAACGTTTCACCAGACCCCCCTCCCCCCCCAAGTGCGTTACGTAATACTTGAACGGCCCCAAATACAGTATTCTAAACGACGCAACATCTTACGGGGGTATATATTTTAATATTGAATATTTTGACAAAAAAACTAATTAACATGTGATTAAAGTGGATATTAAAACACGTTAATCGAGAGAAAAATGATTTTTTATTAGGTTATTAAGATTGTTGTGAGATTTTTAGCCAAGACCTTCGATTAAATCATAAAAATAAATTATTTTTGGTTCAACCGTAAAGTTTTACTTATTGTTATTAATTATTTTCATGAGCGGGTGTAAAGGACTTTTATATTGAAAACACTTTTTAATCTTGAGTCGTATTTGATCAACACTTTTATAAAAACTTTAGTTACTGCCCGGCCCCCACATAGCTTCTAAAAAAACCTTTTACCAAGACTTTATTAATGCGAGAGAGATTGTTTTAAGGGAACGCTACTTTTTATACCAATAAAAACATGGAAATTACCCTGCCAAAAAACAACAACAATGAGGTCGGTAAGCAGGGCTGGTACTTGGAGACCTCTAACGGCAGTGCTGAACATTTAGATGCAGATAGGTACCTAATTAAAATCAATTAACTACAGTAACCATATCATAGATGTCTTTAATTGCATCTTTGTTTCAATTCTCAGCACTTATATTGTTTTATTTATTATTGTATCAATCTTAAAATTGTTGCACTTCATGTGGTTTATATATGTTTTTACATTTTGAAATGAAAATTTTAATGTGAAAATTATACGTGTTAATATTTACCTTTCTCAATAATTCACTTTTTAGTTAAAACCAGTTTTGTTTTATAAAGGAACAAAAAATCATCCTCGGACAGACATCTATCTATGTCCATTATGATTTTTTTTAAATATCTTGACAAAAATGTTTACTCAGTGATTGGAAACTTAGTTTAGTCTACATCTTAGTTTTTTTATCGGATTTCGTCGTATTATCAAGCATTTGTGCACAGTTGACTAGTTCTCCCATTCGTCGTGGAGACTGGTATCATTTGAAAAATTTAACTTTGGCAGATCCAAATTTCTATAAGCCCTCTGTAATAGATATTTTATTGGATGCTGGGTTGTTTTCATCCGTTCTTCGTTCGGGACGGGTGGTAGCAGTGGCGCACACAGAAAAAAATTCGGGGGGGGTTTTGACAAAACATAAAATGCATGCTGTATCCATATCTATTCAAACGTTTATATACTAATGTACAGTGTATCTATATCAAAGGTTCCTAGCCTTATCTGGCTCACTGCGCACTATCCAAGTATAGTATTCTCTTTAACGCCCCTCCCCCCTTCATTAAGAAATGCGTGACAATACGCACAGAAAAAGCGCCGCAGGCGAAATTTTTTTGAATGTGAGAGTTACATAACATTTGCAAGGGGAAGCTCATCAACGCCCCAGTCAGTGGTGCAGTATCGCCGCACTTGGGAATCACTGGTGTAAATAAATAAACACTCTATTAAATTAAAGAAGCTCTGATAACAATCCAAAAATAATCTGGCTAACAAATAACTGTGAAATAGAAAACAATAAGCAAAATAAACCAGCCAAAGAAATTGAAGACGAAAATAAAGTTAAAAAAATGCTTTTGAAAATCCAAAAATGGGCTAATGTATTCAACTCAGTGGGGTTCGGCCCGGGGCGGAGGAAAATTTTGCCCCCCCCCCCCCCCCCCCCTAACTTCTACAGGTACTTCTTCCGCAGATTTTCAAGCACTGACCGGGGGGGGAGGGGGTAGATATCCTATTTTTTATGCCAATTTTTTGTATGCCGATTTTTATAATATTCCATGTGCCGAGAACGCTTCCAATAAAATCATGCTTATAAATTCTACTACAAATTTATATATAACTGCTCTCAGAAATCGAGAATGGTATGCTTGGGATAGATTTTCACATCTTCTTCACGCGTACATATGGAATGTTAAATTGATAACACGAAACTGGTTTAAATTAAACTAAATATGCAGTGTATCAAAACTAAACTCAGAACATAAAAATGGTTTTTCTTTGATTCTAGCGGCACTTGGCACTACATTCTGGAACACAAAACTGGTTTTAATTAAATCTGTATGTGATGAATTAAAACTACACTTACAACATCGGGGTGGAGGATGATACCTCTTTGATTCTGTAAAAATACCTGTTAAAAATATCTGTAAAAATTCCGATTCTCTTCGAATAAAATAATGGCCTCTTTCGAAAAGTATCAGCAGATGAATAAACAACTGAAATTCATTCGTTAATACATTCTGAACACAATTCTGGTTTTAATTAAGAGTGAATCTGTTTGCGAGTTATCAGCTTTGATTAGTATTACTCTCAAAATATACGTACGGTTTTCCTACGAATTGCGAAATTTGCAGTTTAAAATATATAATTATTTATATTTTTACTAAAAAATAAAAAGAGTTGGATTCGTAAACGAAAGTATCGTAGAACATTTTCAAATAATGATTTGAAAGGTTTAATTTTTTCCTAGATAATATTATTATTTATTGTGAAAATTTTCCGCCCCCCTTAAAAGTGCCGCCCGGGGAGGGCCGTCCCCCCCGCGCCCCACGCTACGCTACTGATGCAACTCCTTCTTCGCAAAAGTTGGGCTAAACCTCGCCAAAAAAATTAGTGTAACAAAAGGACCGACTACATTGATGATATACAAAATGTAAACTAATTTTATGATTTATTATGGTAAATAAATATTATTATAATTTTCATACTGATTAAATTAAACAATAATTATCGTAGTTAGTCTAGAGCAGGGGTGCCCAAACCGTCGATAGCGATCAGAGTCCGAGTTGTAAATAAAAGGCCCTATGAAGTTTATTAATAAATAATACAAAATGCGGTGCGGCAGAAGTAAAACGTATCATTTTAATAACGATTGGGAGGAAAAATAACCACTTTCATGTTCTGAGTGTAGTTTTAATTCGCCGCACATGGATTTAATTAAAACCAGTTTTGTGTTCAGAATGTAAAATTCCGATTGTGGATTCATCTGCTGACACATTTCGAAAGAAAAACATCATCTTATTCGAAGTGCAATTATAAAATTGTAGTTGTTGACTACTTATGTACTGCCAGAATCAAAGAAAAACCATGTTTATGTTCTAAGTGTAGTTTTAATTCACCGCACACAGATTTAATTTAAACCCATTTTGTGTTCAGAATGTAAAATTCCCGTTGCGGATTCACCTGCTGACACATTTCGAAGAAAAACATTATCTTATCCGAAGTGCAATTATAAAATTCTAGTTGCAGACTATTTATGTACTGCCAGAATTAAAGAAAAGACATTTTCATGTTTGGAGTGTAGTTTTAATTCACCGCATACAGATTTAATTGAGACCAGTTTTGTGTTCACAATATAAAGATAAATTAAATAACATGCTAAATCTTTTTACATGGATACCATCTGTAGTAGCTTAAGTAGATTTATGAACATGATTTTTATTGGAAGAATTCTCGTCACATGGGATATTACGAGGCCGCGATTTGAATGAGGTCGCAATTTCTACTTGCAGCCTGTCATAGTCGATCCATCGGAGTCGAATAATATTGAGGTCGATCGCCAGCAGTTCAAGTTTGGGCACCCCTCGTCTAGGGTCTAGGTAAACTTTTATTATTCTCTAATATAATAGATACTATTTGTTGACAAGCATAATAATTAGATAAGTGGCCTTGTGAACCCATAACCGTACTGAAGTTCAGAGTTTAAGGACTACGTTCCTGAATTCATCATTTTCCCCTACACGACCCATGCTAAAAAATCGTATCCCGAAACTGCCTTGGTGATCGGAAAAAAACAGGTTTTATTAGAAATGTTTAATTTTATTTACCATGGATGTATAAATTAACCAAAAAACAATGCATCTGGCAGCACTAGCTGTGCACAATTTTCGAGAGAGGTGCCGCGGGAGGGAGGGCAGAGCGGGCGGGGACATCCGGTCATATTGTAAACTTTTGCATTTCGTACAATGCACCGTGCGGCGTTCGCGAGTGATAATGGTAGCCGGCCAGCTGTAGCACCGCGAGCACCGGAGTTCTTCCCTAAGAAATTTTGCGTACAGATTTATCCAAACGTTTCTTATGTTGCTTTTGATTGGTAAAATAATATATGCGAGGGGGGGGGGGGGGGGGGTTTAAACCCCAAAACCCCCCTCGTGTGTGCGCCAATGGGTGGTAGGAAAATCTAATGAACCGATAGCTTTGAACACGACTTTTGGTTGGATTTTTGGGAAATTTATTTATTTATTACACGCCCTGATGGGCTTTTACATTATAATTTATAAGTTGAGTAACAAATTATGAAGAAAATATAATAAAATGAGAAAAGAAAATACACAATACAATGTAACAACAAAACAAATAATAAAATAAAAATACATATTATGTAAAAATGATAAGAAGTCAAATAATAATATAGATAATATAAACAAAAATCGAAGAAATTATGTAAATCTATTTGTACCTAGAAGAATAAAAGTGATTGAATATACAACATTTATGCTGATTAGTTTTAAGATGAAATTTATCACCTAGATTAGAATATTTATTTCCGAGACTATGAAGTCTCGGAAACGGAGAATTATTTTGATAAGCTAGTGTCCTGTTGTTATTGAAGTAGAAGGGTAATAAATGTCGACATGATTTTTGCGGAACATGGATATTGATAAGTTGAAGTAATTCAGGACAGTCAATTTTGTAATGCAGTATTTTATGTAATAGTATTAAATCTGTGCTTATTCTTCTTTCTGAAAGTTTCAGTAGAGACGTTTTATCCAGGAGGTAATTGTAATCAATTCTTAGTATAGGAATATGCAATTTATAGTTTATAAACCTTAGAAACTTCTTTTAATTTAATTTAATTTAATTTTTAATGCATCAACAGCAAGTGCCTCGCCATCTATTTCGGTATGCTTAGACGCCATAGTCAATGGTGGAGAGGTCCTTCAATAATGCTGCTTTGTAGGCCGGGCAATCCTTATCTCCGGTGGGGTGGGCACGGGAAGCTGCAAGCAGTGCAGGCTTTCCGAAACGTGCGCATGTGGCGCAACTTGACGACCTCCGTAGACCAGTGGCTAAGACTCTTGACTCATATTCCGGAGGTCGCGGGTTCGAACCCGGCATGCGCAAATAAATTTTATTTGATTAATTTGTGTTATTTCACAATTAATTCATTTAAAATAATATATAGTATATTTGCGGCATGTTCCAGAGTGGAAGATACTATCAGTATCGCCCTGGTGTAAGACCACCATTCAGAATTGAAACGTTGCTTGAAAATGGCTTTAGCCGTGTTTAGTGACCAGATCTGAATAGCCAGGTACTTCCCAACCTTCCTCTTCCCCACCTCCTTCCCCTCCCCTTACCTTCAGCCTCACAACATACCCCAATTGGGGATGCCATAGTCTCACTGGCTCCAGACGGGAGCAGTTGAAATTCTTGTGCGGTATTCACTGTAAAAAAAAAAAAAAAAAACTGGGTGCGGCAGCAGCAACGGGGCAGGCCTCACGTGCGTGTCCTTCTACACCACAGTGGGAGCATCTCTTTGTATCTTTGCAACACCTTGTGTGAGTGTCCAATCATTTGGCAATTCAGACACACTGTAAGCCCTACAAAGTCACGCACACCGCAAACGGTCCAGTCCACAAATACAAGTCCTTGTTGCACCAACGCATGACGAATGTTAGCGGGCACCGAGTACACCCTGTGGCAAGACGGTTCGGTTCGAGCTCCAGCCATATGACTTAATTTACACTTGGATGCACATTCTTTGAAGTCATCACCTTCAGAGATTCCGGAGAGGGCTGTCTCTAAAAAGTTCTCATCTGTGAGCTCGCGGGGCACGTTAAAAATATTATTCTTGGCTGCCTCTTAATGGGAAGACGGGCACTCAGCAAGTCGGAGCTGGATATAATAGGATCATTTAAAAGCCTTTCTTGTTCCTGGCGAGTGATAATTCAAACACACCCTCTCAGCTTCCCCGATCCCCTGCCGGAGAGCTTAAGCACTACGCTGCCTGCCATCTAGCGGAATATACCGATAGCTGATATCACCGCCATCTGTCTGTACAAGGCGGAAGCTTTTACGATACACCACATCTTCCCCCTGCTAACTTGGAACCTGGCTACATATTTCATTTTATAAATATAATATTTTAAAATCACGAAGCTATACAAACAGATGTCTCTAAAATCAACATAAACAAAGTAAACTAAATATTTCACAACACTGAATTTAAATATTTTCACTTTAAGAAGCTGCATTTTTTCCTGGAGGTTTTCAGAGACGTCTGGGACGTAATCGTCCCGCCCACGGTTGTGGCTGGTTCTGTGGTGGACTTCTGATTCCCTCTGGATATCTGAAATCAGGAGAACACCGGTTAAAATCTCTCACAAAGAGTGACGTCTCCAGCTCATCTGTACAGCATTCCGACATATCAGACGCGATAGGGACACCACTGTTTCTTTTTCCCAATGCTCCGAACACACGCCTTACCGATCTAACAAAAACTTTCTACAACCTACCCCTCCAAAATTCCTAAACTGAGGGTTCGATTCCTGTCGTAGCATGCGGAATATTCCGATAATCACTTAAGAAAATCATACAATTTTTCTCCTAAACTGCTCATTAACGACAAAATGTCTACACAAAAGTCATTCTCTTCCGTAACAAACCGAAAAATTTGTTCAACCCTAATCCTATAGCTAAAGCTCGAAGGTATCGCCATGTACCAACGCTAAGCTACGGTTATTTATTTAATTTCAACGGTATACATATACCATAAGAACTGATTACATGTCACAAGATGACAAATAATAATACAGAAATAATAACAAAAATTGTTTAACAGATGATTGTGGCATTTGAATTAGAATACATACATCACCAGATAGACAATTACACACAAAAATCAATAGTACAAAATAATAGAATTAATATTGACTGAAAAGGTTTGATAGCATAGCCCTCTTGTACCTACCTTCTGTGCAGTTAAATAGATCTGCAACATCTGCATATCTATTAGTAACATCATGTAACCTAGGTAAAAGGGAGTGTTTAGTATACTCAGTCTTATTATTGTTACATTTAAACAGGATTTTAGATCGAGTGGTTCTCGTGGGAATATGAAATTCAATGAGCTTAGTTAAATCAGGACTGTCTATGCTACCATTTACAATTTTGAACATTTTTTTTTTAAGCACCAGATTTAAATGTCCGGGTTAAATTTTCCCCCCGAAAAAAAAAAAAAAAAAAAAAAAAAAAAAAAAAAAAAAAAAGGAAAAACTAAACCCTTTCATACACTTCCCCAAATGATCATCTAGTGAATCCACGTTATGCAATTGCACTATATAAGTATTATAAATACAAAACAATACAAGAACAACATGTCAACCCACTAGAGACCAAATGGGAATATAATTCACCGACTCCAGATATTTTCATATCAGAGGGTTCGGCTCTGTGGCATTTCTAATTGAACCTATAAATCCTACTGATCCCTCAATATAAATATTTAAAAAATCTTTTGTAATCCTACATGTATTTAAAATTACTGCTTTTTGCATTTTTATATACAAATTCTTTGACAAATCTAATATGCTTAAATTTTGAATCAGATTCCTAGGTATTATGCCAGTGGCCGAAATAACAAATGGTAATATTTTTATAGTCCGAGAATGCCAAATTCTTTTAATCTCATTTCCTAAATCTGTGTATTTTCTAATTTTTTCAGAAACAGTTTTTTGAATATTACAGGAATTTGGAATAGCTACATCAATGATATAAGTTATTTTTTTAATTTTGTCATGTAAAACTATATCAGGTCTATTATGACTAATTGTTCTGTCTGTTAGTATAGTTTTATCATAATATATTTTATAAAATTCATTTTCAATAAATGAATTTGGTTCATATTCATAATATGGTACTACATTACGGCAATCAATCAAGTTATGTTTAATTACCAAACTTTGGTGAATTATTTTTAAAACCTGATTGTGCCTAAATGTATACTCGGAAGGCGCTAATATAGAACATCCCGATATAATATGTTCTATAGTTTCGGGAAAAGCCAAACATTTTCTACATAAATCATCAATTTGATTTATATCTTTGATTATATGCTTTCTATAATTTTTAGTATTAATGACTCTATCTTGAATGGCAAGCATAAATCCTTCTATTTCTGCGCTCAACTCTCCAATACTCAACCATTTGTTTGACGAAAGTTTGTCAACATACGTTTGGTTGAGATAATTGAAGTGTTTTGCGTGAATAATTTTATTTGACCAGGAATCTAATAATTCCTGGTTAGTATTTATAAGAATGTTGGCATTCTCGTCATATAAATTTAAAGGTGTAATATTTCTATCTGCCTTGCAAATTATTTTGTGCATTTCTGAGCTATTAGCTTTCCTATGGAAAAAATTTCTAAGCATTTCTACCTGATTGTGTTTCAAAGATGTTATTTTGACTACACCTCTACCTCCTAAATTTCTAGGTAAATTAATTCGTTCTATAGCTGAATTTGGATGATGGCAATTAAATTTTGTTAAAGTAGTTCTAATTAATCGTTCTAAACTATCTAAATCTGTATTGGACCATTTAATTATGCCAAATGAGTACGTTAGTAGAGGTATTGCCCAAGTATTTATTGCTTTTACTAAATTTTTAGCAGATAGATTGCATTTTAAAATTTTTCTGATCCTAGTTTGAAATTTAATCCTAATATCATTTTTAATACTAGTGTGATCTAATCTATTCGATTGCGGGTATCCTAAATATTTATAAACCTCATCCCCTTTCATACTTTGAATTTTGAAATTTCTAAATATACCCTCGTCTCCATCTACAATTTTATTATGAATTATTATTAATATAAATATTATTATTATTATTAATATAAATATAAATATGAATTATTATTAATATAAATATTATTATTATATTATGGTTATCTTGAAATTATCGCTTAAGTAACGCCATGTACAAAAAGCTAAAATTTCCAAAATAAAAAAAAATGAACGCATAATTTGTGAGTAACGCCATGTACCACAAATTCTAATACGAACGAGATCGGGTAGCTTGTAAGTATCGCCATGTACAAACAAATTCTACAAACAAATATGATCGGTAAAGTTGTAAGTAACGCCATGTACAAACAACCTTCCTCCTACTTACTGGTACTCTCGGGGAAGCAAACTCCCTAATATCGGAGAAATTATTCCGTCTTTTACTATGACTTTAATTCAGACCAGCGGCGATTCTTGACAGGGGGACAATGGGGACAGTCCCCACCAGTTACACTCGAAACCTACTGAAGGAAGTAACAGTCGATGCTTGTCTTCACCAAAATGAATGAATTCTTTAAACATAAAAGTGTGGCGACACATCATTATTATCATCGCCATCAAAAGAACATTCGAGAAACATCTCCTAATATCCGCGCGCATCGGCAAACCTACTTGCCTAGGTACCTTCCTACCTATACTGGTCGCGATGTACCTTCTCGCCTGCCGTGCTGGCTGGACGATAATAATATCGCCCCGCCTAGAAAGGTCTCGAGACAGCACCGTACAATATCTGTACGGCGCCGAATATTCTCGTCAACTGCCGAAGTGGCTAGTATTACCTACCGCGAGGTAGTTACTCTACCGCGGCTATGTAAGCAGCCGATCGCTCGCCCGCTGCAGTTCAGTCTCACACTAACAGTCGGCCAACATCTCAGCATGTAACAGATCTCCGCATAAGTGCTCCTGCATGGCATCGCTACGCATCCAGGGCAGCTTCCTCGAGGTCCATCACCACGTCTCAGCTACAAGGCCCATCGTGTCTTCAGCTCCTGAGATCAGCTACATCCCGCGACTTATAAGGTTTGACGCACCTTCAGCCAAGGGATCAGCTCACCACTTCATGGCACCCCGAAGCCTCACCGTGCTTCGCTGCCATGGAAACATGCTCCGCCTCGCCAGGACTACCTGCTGGTGGCTCAGCTCACCGAGCCACACCGTTCATCTCCGCGATTCAAAGCGTCGAGCAACGGCCTGGAAGATAGGTCATCTCCACCGCCATGGTGTCGAGCAACTCGCTGACCTTCACCGCACCATCTCCATCACATCCGAACGCCTGCAGCATCATCTACGGCACTCCGCATTACATCATGTTACCGACCACCGACCATCTGCTACGTAGCCCAATAAACGACTGACTCATACTTCGACTTGACGCCTTTCATTTCTCTCTACCTATCCGGCCCGCTCCCTCAAAAGTAATTAACATTTGCAGAAATAAAGTACAAAAAATATTCCGGATGATTTTAAAAGACCCGACGCGCGTACAGTGGACAATGTACAGTGCACGAGAACAGCGAGTCTATTTCTCAGTGCGCAGAATCTAATGCGCACTTAGGGGACGATCCGAGCTATCACCATAGATTCCTTGCGTTGTTTCGCGATCGTATGCAACTGCGCATGCGCACTCGTATGTGAATTCAAATACCATGGGGACAACTCTTTGAATCCCCTGTGAACCATTTGTTTGCGGAGTTACGGGCGGGAATTGTGCGAGTTCAAATTAAGTTCGATATTAATCTTGCAAGATAAAGCTTTATTTTTATTCTACTATCTTGCAAATTGGTGTGTATACATGCCTATATATATATAAATAGATACTTTATATTATTTTGTGTTTAGATTCGATTAGGAAGATTATACCATTTTTTTTTAATTTTATACAGTACGTATAAAATGTCAATCCCCACCACCAAAGAAGTGCTCGAGCCGCCACTGATTCAGACTCAGCTTTACTTTTTATTGTTAATGGGATCGGCCTAGCATTGAAAAAAAACATTGGACCCGCGTCTTTATTCACTATAAAAGACACCTAAAAATTTACAAAACATAAGGAAAAATACAACAAAAAAAAACTTCTTTTTTTTAAATTTACCCAACTAGTCAGAAAAAACTCCCGGAAATTCGTGAATAAATTTATCCTTATCCTGATTCCTTGAATCCATCGAATTACTGGTATCTTGTACCGCCGTGATTTCTAACCCAAAAATATTCATGAAATCTAGCCCAACAATTAAGTCCGTACCCCCTGTGACAATAATGAAGGTAACATTGTTGTTTTTATTTTTGTACTTCACGTCAAAAATAACTTTGCCAATAACTTTTAATGCGTTCCCTGCGTAACCTGAAATAACCCTGTTGTCGGCCAATAACTTTACCGAACCGAAATAACGCTTAAAAATTTCTTCCTGCATTACACATAACGATGAACCTGAATCGACCATCGCTCTAAAACGTTTGTCATTTATTAAAATATCTGCTGTGAACGGTTTAATTGTAGCTATCATATGATTATTACAACAAAAATCCTCCCCAATTGGATTGACACTATACATATTATTATTATTCTTAACACAATATTTTTGTAGATGACCTACCCCATTGCATTTGTAGCATCTAGCGTAAGGCGGCCAACCGTCCCGCATTCTGCGGGACCGTCCCGCATTGCAATATTTACAAAAATAGTCCCGCAAATCGTCTAAAGCGTCCCGCATGTCCCGCATTCCTATATATTTTTTAATAATTTATGGTACTCAAATAAACTTCCTCTATCTTTAGTCTATTTAAGCCATTTGGTTAAGTTCAAGACAAAATTTGTCCCTGGAAAAGGCCCGAAGATATCGATCTAGGGATTGGTTTATTTACGTCACAGTCCAAGAGCGCCAGTAGTGATTGAGTTGTTTTGTTTACGAATATTTGCGACACGTAATATTTATTTATAACCCATATTTATTATTCAAATCAAATCAAATAATTTCTTGACCATGCCGACCGCGAAATAGCGGTGTTGTAAGTTCAGTGAAGAACTGCAAAAAGAATTTCCTTTTTGGCAAAAGTGTTAACATTCATTTCTGAATGTTTTTTTTTTTAGTGAATACCGCACAAGAATCTCAACTGCTCCCGTCTGGAGCCAGTGAGACTATGGCATCCCCAATTGGGGTACGTTGTGAGGCTGAAGGTAGTGGGGAGGGGAAGGAGGTGGGGTGAGGAAGTTTGGGAAGTACCTGGCTATTCAGATCTGGTCACCAAACACGGCTAAAGCCATTTTCAAGCAACGTTTCAATTCTGAATGGTGGTTTTACACCAGGGCGATACTGCTAGTATCTTCCACTCTGGAACGTGCCGCAAATACACTTTATATTATTTTAAATGAATTAATTGTGAAATAACACAAATTAATCAAATAAAATTAATTTACGCATGCCGGGTTCGAAACCGCGATCTCCGGATTGTGAGTCAAAAGTCTTACCCACTGGACTACGGACGTCGTCAATGTTGTTTTAATTCGCCGCATAGAGATTTAATTTAAACCAGTTTTTTTTTCAGAATGTAAAATTCTAGTTGGATTCGTCTGCTGACATATTTCGAAGGAAAATATTCTCTTATTCGAAGTGCATTGGAAGAGACCCCACCAATTTCCAGTAAGGAAAATATTCTCTTTTTCGAAGTGCATTTATAAAATTCTAGTTGCAGACTATGTAAGTGCCGCCAGAATCAAAGAGAAACCATTTTGATGTTCTGAGTGTAATTTTAATTCGCTGCATACAGATTTAATTTAAACCACCTTTGTGTTCAGAATATAACGATTCAGTAAATAACAAGTTGCAGATTCATCCTGTACCGACTGAATCTTTACATTTAAGTTGCAAGTTCAGAATGTAAAATTTCGTCTGCTGACATATTTCGAAGAAAAATATTCTCTTATTCAAAGTGCATTGAAGTACCCACCACTGTCCCACCCCGGTATAGGCCACTTATGGTCGCCCCTTCGGAGTTCTCTCAAGAATCTAATTTTTTTGAATAAACGGCTCTACATTTAATGTAACGAATCTAGACCTTCAATGTCCCCTCATACTGTGTTAGGTAGCGGTATGCGGACGCGCCTACAGGACTGTACTGTAATGGTCAATCTCTACAATTCTAAAGCCCATGGAGGTGTCAATGCAAAAGCAGTGAGCCTCATGGACAGTCAAACAAGTTGTTAGTAACATCAACAAAAAATAAAGTAATACAAAATGACAGCAGCCGTCATGAGTAATCAGCTCATGACAGCGAAAGACCACACACAATCCGGCGGGCAGCACCGGGCACTGTACATAAAAGAAAAAAGAAACAAAAGAAAAATAATGTATATATATACAGAGTAGAACTGGTGTCACCGCAACCTGACTATCGGCAGTACCCGAGAGAATGAAGAAGGCTAATTGTCCGGCCTCCCGATAACCGGCGGCGTCGTCCTTAAGCCAGCTAGCCGGTGGTGCCTAGACGAAAGTAACTGGAAATCATAGAAGAAGACCCTAGGGAGAAAAGCGTCGGGTCGCCGGAGGCGGGACGGACAGCTTTCAGATGCCGTTCAGCCTTCTCCCCAGCCTCTTCATGTCACGGGGGGTGGCGCGGCAGACAGGTGCAACTCCACCAGTTCCATAAGACCGGCCATGGTCAGTAGGTGGGGACTCGGTCCAGGGTCCAACCCCTTATATGGGGAGAAGGACGACACAGAACAAACAAGTGAGTTCAGTTCTACGCGGTAATCATAACTAAAAAAAACTAATCACAACTAAATCATAACGGTAATCATAACTAAAAAACTAAAAGAGTAATCCAAAGTGCAGTAATAAAATTCTAGGTGTAGACTATGTATGTGCTGCCAGCAGTGGCGGACTAAGCCCGTCAGAGGCCCGGGGCGGCAAAGCTGAATGAGGCCCCCCCCCTAGTAAAAGTTGATGTAATTTTACAAGGTTTTTATTCAGTTCACATGGACCTCTGGTCCTGGGGGGGCCTCCAAACACCTCCGTGTTCCCTTGATCATTTTTACTTTTATTTATTATTTCATTTTTTAAAAGACGCATTTGTTATCAAAATGTTTTATATTAAACCGTTTTAAACATTATGTGAGTTCAATTATCCTTCAGCAAAACTTTGAACGCGTTTTTCTCAAAACTACGTTTTTCAACCTGATTGACAACATATTAGAAAAACTATACATCCGATTTGCTTGCACCAAGTCTTAAACTGTTATATAATCAAGTCACTATGGCACCACATAGGGATTTTTTTAAGAAAGGGCCCCCTTAAATTTTTTTTTGAAAGCTGAAAATTTTCACATAAAAACTCGAAAATAAAATTCGCTGTTTCGACATTTTTTTTTTTTTAGAATTCTGAATTCCCCTATGTGGTGCCATAGACAATGGATTTTCGAACAGTTTAAGACTTGGTACATGCAAATGTAAATACAAATGCAATAAAAATATATGCAGGCGGATGTATAGTTTTTTTAAATATGTTGTCAACCAGATTGAAAAACAAGTTAAAAAAGTTTCGAGAAAAACATTCAAAGTTTTGCTGGAGGAGGCCCCCCGGGGACCAGAAGCCGCCCCTTCCCCCCCTTCCTCCCCTCCCGTTAGTCCATCACTGATTCTTTTGAATTACTTCTCTATTTCATTACTATCTTTATTATCTATAATGATAAGATAACCTTTAGCAAAGGGCATTTTCTAGAAGATGCTTTTGTTAATAATCTTTCACCAAATATTGTAAGGAAATTCGTAAAATTGACGGAGATACGGCATCTTATATGAAACCGTATTAAACAATTTGTGTGTTGAATTATCCTTCAGCAAAACTTTGAACGCGTTTTTATCACTACGTTTTACAACCTGGTTGACAACATATTAGAAAAACCCCGCATTGGGTAGGGTCGCTTAGGGTAAAGGGGCCCCGAGATGAGCATTGTCTTGGGGCCCCGACATGTTTAAGCCGGCCCTGGCATTGCCCGATTGTCCATAAGACAGTGTAGACCACTATCTATGGGCCCCTAGGGTAAAGGTGCCCTGAGACGTGCATTGCCTAGGGGCCCTACCTATTTAAGCCAGCCCTGGCAGGGCCGTATAGTCCATAAGGCAGTGTAGGCCACTGCCTTTGAAAATTCAGTCACTATAGCCAGGGCCGTGTTATCCATAAGACCTGTAGGTAACTGCCCAGGTGCCCCGCATCGGGTAGGAGCCCCTAGGTGAAGGGGGCCCTGGAGATGTGCTTGCCTAGGGGCCCCGAGATGTTTAAGTCCACCCTGGCAGGGCCGTATTATGCACGTGTAGGCCACTGCCTAGGGGCCACGCATCGGCTAGGGGCCCCTATGGCAAAGGGGCCCCGAGACGTGCATTGCCTAAGGTCCCGACATGTTAAAAATGGTCCTGTCAGGCAGTGTAGGCCACTGCCTTCGAAAATCCAGTCACTATAGCCAGGGCCGTAGTATCGATAGGCAGTTGCTTACATAAGACGTATAGGCAACTGTCTATGTGCCCCGCATCGGATAGGGGCCCCTAAGGTAAAAATGCTTAAGCCGGTTCTGGCAGGGCCGTATTGACCATAAGGCAGTATAGGGCACTGCCTTTGAAAATCCAGTCACTATAGCCGGGGCCGTATTATCCATAAGACGTGTAGGCAACTGCCTTGGGGCCCCGCATTGGGTAGGGGCTCTAGGGTAAAGGGGCCCCGAGACTTGCATTGCCTAGGGGCTCTGGCAGGGCCGTATTGTCCACAAAACAGCTTAGGCCACTGCCTAGGGGGCACGCATCGGCTAGGGGCCCCGAGATGTGTATTGCCTAGGGGCCCCAACATGTGTAATCCGGATCTGACTATGACACCACGTATGGATTGTTTAATAAAGGGCCCCATCTAATTATTTTTTTATTAAAAAATGAAAATTTATCATAAAAAATTGCAAATAAAATTCGCTGGTCCGCCATTTTTATCTTTTTTTTAGATAACGAAATTCCCCTGCATGGTGCCATAGACACTGAATTTTCAAACAATTTAAGAATTGGTGAATGCAAATCGGATGCATAGTTTGTTTAATATGTGGTCAACTAGGTTGGAAAATGTTAAAAAGTTTCGAGAAAATCGCATTTAAAGTTTTGCTGAAGGATAATTCAAAACTGTTTCAAACGGTTTCACATAAATTGTTGTATATCCTGTTATGTTGCTTGCTAGGTAGTTTCTTATGTGGGCTATTTGCCAAATATTAACACAGTTTGTGTGGGGTTCAAATAATGTACCATCCGGAACTTTGCAGAATCCTGCGCGCCAATACTCGGTTCCCGAGTAATGTTCTGGATGTAAGAGAGCATGACACAATCTCTGAGCGTGGGCACAATGGAATGCATGATATGATGGTTCGGGTGTTAATTGAAAGATGATGTTCAGAAAAATATAGCGTAGTATATATTGATCATATTAACAGTATTACAAATATGTTTAAATTAAACTTACCCCCAGGGATCGGTCGATGGTTTAAATTCTATCTAAGCTAACTAACATTTATATAACCGTGTGCGGGCGTGTGTGAGCGGGAAGCCTCCATCAAACCGGTGAGGATCCGATCTCGTCAGACCAGCTGGAACCATCAGGATCTCCGTCCGGAAAGGGTGCCCTGGAGACGGGTCCAGCGTCTCCAGCACAGGGTGGCTGATCTCAGCGCATTGAGTTCCCATCCATGACAATGTGGGAGCTCCACGGGCGGATGGCCTTGGCTGATGCAGTCCAGAGCGCGTTGTTATGTTAATACAACTCCCGTATGTAAAATAAGGCCTGGATAGCGCCCCGGGAGTATTATACTTCCTTGGCAGCATGCGCGGTTTCACAACATCGCGCGATGGCAACGATTTGCGGTAGTAAATTATTTAATTTTACATTGCACGCGCGGACCTTTGCGGTCATTTAATTTACAACACTCGATTAAACTTTATATTTATTCGGTTGAAACTTCACCCATCATTGTGGAAATACTATTCTTCCATTTCCTATACGTTCACCCGTCTGGGTTTAATGTAAATTATAATCAATTGACTGTGCCAACATTTCAACGATTGCCCGTCGGTGAAACGATTCCAGAGTGAAAACCAAACCGGAGCCGGAAACCATAGATTCCCGGCCGTCTCTGTGTTGCCTGCCCGTATTCTTAATCACTTTACGAAAATTAAAACAACAATGGTTCTTGTTGTGAAGAGGTGTTAGAAAAATAATAACTTTAAATAAGAGTTAACACCACTTCATAACATTACCCCCCGCGCCACACAAATGTTTGCCCCTAAACATGAGTACAACCCTAAAAACTATAACTGCAATAACTTAACTTGAGAAGATCCTCTGGGTATCTAAAAAAACAAAACATTCGACCATTATATATATAAACATCATGATTTGTAAGAAAAGTAAGGAAGAAAAAAAAACTAAATCTACGATTTGGATAACAAAACTTATGATGAATGGGTGTGCCGCAGCTCCAATCGCACCCATCGAGCGTGCAGCCGGATGGCTGAGCCTGCGATGCAGCCATTCTCAAACTTAAAGATAACTTATGGTTTAATTACAAATTTAAGAAGATGTTACGTGAGCGGAGTCTGCAAGCACCCACAGTATCGGAATACCGAGTGATAATAAATTGACGAACGTCTAAGACTGCCGTTAACGTTACATCTATGACAGATAATATTCTTAAACATAAATTGTAGGTAAACTTATAAGTATATAAAAAAAATATTCTCTTTCTCAACACATCAGGATAACTCAAGCGTTAAAGCTTCACTGACCCATAAATAGGGTGATTAGGCCAATCAGGCAACACTTTTTAGGGAGGCAAGCCAACCCTCACTTTTCACTGAGTCTACTTCTCCGTTGGAGATAAAACACACTTTGAAAAAAACTCTATCTACTCTACCTGACCTGGTTATTGGGTAAGTTTTCGAAAAGAATTTATACAATAAGACAAAATAATCATCCTTGGAAAGCATTATTTCGTAATAGTAGAAAAAACTATTAACCTATACACGCACGCAGGTGTGTAAGGTGGTTTAATCCAGTGAAACTGTCAACAACCAATCTTATAGATGTGGTGCAATTAGTAATAGTATACATCCATTGTTATAAATGGTGCAATCGGTAATAGTATACATCCATTGTTATAAATGGTGCAATCGGTAATAGTATACATCCATTGTTATAAATGGTGCAATCGGTAATAGTATTATCATACTAATTGATAGATAAAATTACTTTTACTTAATAAAACTAAAGTTATAGAAGGAACTTAATGAAAAGATTTATGCTGAACCAGCTCTTATAATTATAACATTAATTACTATGAATTAATAAACAAAATATCAAAGGTACTAACATAAGTTAACCATTTGTAAACATGAAAAGATAATTATATTAAAGTAAACAAAAATATGTTTGGTCCAAAGCAATTCTTAAAAAAAAATATATGCTTAGAAAACAAAGATGTACTGGACCGATACATCTTCACTTTCTAAGTAACGGGCGAACGTATAAAATTTGCATATAGTTCATATAAGGAAACTTAGAATACAAGGGGATAGTGGGAAAGTATCACCGTGCATTCCAAGCTTTGGGCAGATTATATAAACTATGATACCTAACTTTCACTTGTTTAATCAAAACCATATTCTACGTAGATTTATTTAAATTATTGACTCATAAATTTATCCAGACAACATCATTGTCGTGTAATTAACTCGAGTAAGATACTAGAGTGTGACACTAAATTTATTATGTTTCTTTCTATTATTTGCCTATTTATAATACCCTTAAAATTAACAAGGACAGGACTAAGGACTGTCATAATGCTGGGTCGCTCCAACTCGGTTGATCAAGCCGCTTTGTGCTCCCTTGCAATGAAAAATTATATGGAATATTTATTAATTGAGAGTACTTGGTAGGGTGGCCAGACCCACCAAGGTACTATCAGAAACCTACTAAACCGGTATATTATCTGACTTGACGATGTCTTTCACATGAAAGTCACCAGTTTCTTTACCGTTTAGGTCTGCTAATGTATAGATTAAGTCCGATTTTTTGTTTACGACAATATTTTGCACAAAACGTGGAGCTAGTTTTTGAGCAAAATAATTTAATGCATTCGACTGAACGAAATTTCTACGCCAAACTCTGTCTCCGACTTGAAAACTAACATGTTTTCTACGCAAGTTATAATGGTTTGCCCCTTTTTGGTAAGCTTTTAGTAAGGCGTCTGAGACTTGCTCATAAACTGACGATAGTTCTTCTAATTTTTGTGCGTAGATTCTCTGACAAGTAGAATATTGTGAATTAGATTCTGTATCAGCTATAGGGTTACGATGCAAATCACCGTCTAATATTTGCTCTCGACCATGCATAAGGAAATACGGAGTAAAACCCGTAGCGCAATTTACGGAATTGTTCATAGCTGATTGAATTTGTGGTAGGAATTTTGACCAATTACGGTGGTCTGATTCGACTAGTATCGATAGTGCGGTACCCAAAGTTTGGTTATATCTCTCAACAACATTGTTCTGAGGTGTATATAAAGAGTTATAAAATGGAGGTGGTATATTATAATTACTTAATAAGTTCTTGAATTCTTTAGATATAAACTGACGCCCGTTATCACAAACAATGGTGCGTGGTACGCCATGCACAAGAAAGATATTTTCCTCTAAATTCTTAACAATACTTTGCGCGGTACCTTTACGCAGCGGAAACAGCCAGGTAAACTTAGAGAAAACGTCGACACAGGATAAAATAATAGTAAAACCGGAGTAACTTCTAGGTAATGGACCTACCAAATCCAACGATAACATCTGCATTGGACGTGTAACTTTTTTAGGATTTGATGAAATACCGTTAGGCGAGGCCGTACTGATTTTATGCGCCTTACAAACTGTACAGCGATTTACAAATTGTTTAATATCCTTGTACATGTTTGGCCAATAATACCGTAATTGTGCTTTTTTATAAGTTTTAAAAACGCCGGGGTGACACGACCGAGAAGACTCGTGAATATTACTTAGAATGTCAAATCTTTTTTCCTGAGGAATTACTTTTTTCCACGCGGTATCTTCACACAGTGCTAAATTAGTCTTTGTATGACGAAATAGTTCATTGTCACGAATTTGGTAGTTCTGAAAACGTTGAGGAAATTCTTGACAACCCTTCCAAATATTTTTATACCACATGTCTTGAATATTTTCTGAATCTATAATAGAGATTTCGGCATGATCCATTCGCGAAAGGACATCTGGGACTATATGCTGAGTACCTTTACGGTGGATCACATCAAAAGAGAATTGAGATAGACGTGAACTCCAACGCGCGAGACGACCGCTGGGATTAGACAGAGAACCTAACCATTTTAGGCTTGAGTGGTCGGTTATAACTGTAAAATGAGTTCCTTCAATGTATGGTCTAAAATGTGTAACGGAGTCTAGCACGGCTAAAAGTTCACGCTCAGTTATTCCATAATTACGTTCATGAACGTTTAAGCATCTCGAATAATAAGCAATAGGGTGCTCCTGTCCATCTATAGTTTGAATTAATACCCCCCCAATACCTACGGAGCTTGCGTCGCAGTGTATAGCGAAAGGTTTGGAAAAATCTGGACAACTTAAAACTGGGGCTGAAGTAAGTGCTTGTTTTAATGCAATAAATGCGGATTCGGCTTCCGGTGACCATTTGAAGTTACTAATTCCTTTCTTTGAACCAGTAATACTTGTTAAAGGAGCTGCAATGCTTGAAAATCCTTTGATAAACCGTCTAAAATAACCGCACAGACCAACAAATGCCCGAATTTGTTTAGCATTTTTCGGTACAGGAAAATCTTTAATACTATCAATCTTACTTGGATCAGTGCGAAGGCCCTGTGAATCAACCATATAACCCAAGTATTTAAGCTCGGCTTTACAGAATTCTGACTTTTTTAAGTTAATGGTAAGGCCCGCGTCTCGTAGACGTTCATTCACACGATTTAGCAATTTAAAATGTGATTTTAAGTCTTCCGATACTAATATAAGGTCATCTAAATAGCAAAAAGCATTATCATCGAACTCGGGTCCAAACAAGGCATCCGCTAGTCTTTGTAATTCACTAGGAGCATTTTTCAGACCAAACGGCATGCGAGTGAATTCAAAGAGGCCCCGGCCAGGAACTACAAATGCTGTCTTTTCACATGATTTTTTGTCTAAGGCTATTTGCCAAAATGCCTTGGAAAGGTCAATCGAGGACACATATCTGGCACCGCCCAGTTTATCTAGGATGCGCGAAATATAAGGGAGAGGGTAACTATCACGTTCCGTGACGTTATTGATTTTTCGCGAATCAAGACAAAACCTACCTGTTCCGTCTTTTTTTGTTACAATTAATACTGGACTGGACCATGGTGAACGAGAAGGACGAATAACACCTAATTTTAACATTTCATCAACTTCTGTTTCCAATTGTCTCTGCCGTGCGGGTGAAAGAGGGTAATACCGCTGTTTGATAGGTGGCCCTGTTGTATTTATTTTGTGTTTAACCAAGTGTGTTAGACCTAACCCTTTCTTTTCAAAAGAAATTGACTCGAATTTTTTAACTATCTTAGAGAGTTCCCTATTCTCTTCAATAGTTAGGGACGAGGCTGGCCGAATAGCCCTCAACCCACTAATATTTCCTTCCGAAACAGAATGAGTAACTTTCGAAAACAGCTCCGGTGCGATGTGGAACTCCTTCCAAAAGTTAACTCCTAGAATAATTGAAGGCGACAATGTCGGGATGACGTAGAAAAGAATTTCCTTTGTGGATGATTTATACGTGACCGGCAATGACATTGTCCCTAGGACTGGTTGGTTTGAACCGTCCGCTGTAGAAACACTAAACTTAACTTTAACTAACTTAATACCTAATTCCTTAAAAATTTTATAACTATTGCCTCCTAGACACGACAATGAAGCGCCGCTGTCTAGCAGTCCGCTGTAAAAATTATTTATAATGTGTACATATGTATAAGGACGATTATCATTCTCAATCGCCGTCTCCCGTGGCAGCGGGCCCACTGTTCCGGTTGACGGGGATGAAAGAAATTTATTAACTATTTGGAGCCAACTCTCCCACTCGTCTTTCCTCTGCGCAAAGGATGGCTTGTAGCAAGAGAGACTCCGACCTAGTTTTTTGACCTATTATGAGCTTTGTCATTAATAGCTCCCACTTTAGGATTATTAGACCTTGCGTCCTTCTTCCTGCAACCCTCTACAACATGTCCCGATATTTTACAATATGAACAAAATGGTTTGTTGTAAAAAGTTCTAGAATTTTCGTGTGCTGTTTTTGTATAAGCATTAGGAGTAGAAGAAGACGGTTTATTATATTTATAATTATTATCCATGTTTCCGAGACTACTTTTAGTAAAATTGTTGTTATTTGGTTTTCTATAATGATTCTGGCTATAATCTTGGCGTCTATGGATATTATTATTAAAGTTATGTGGTTGTCTAGTATTACCATCAAATTTCTCCGATTTATTAGTGACAGGTAAGTCTACCCTTGGTTGAGAAACTTTGACAGATACAAAATCATCCGACAGTGATGCATAAGATTCCAAGTTGCCTGCATGAGTAGTCAATTGATCAAAAGTCTCTATATCTCTTGATACTAGTAAATTTGCATACATAGGCAATAAAGCTTTTTTTGCTAACCGCAAAAGTTCTATTTCTGGTAGTTTAGCTTCAAGCATATTATTTAATGCCTTCATTCTGAGAGTGAATTCTAGTACTGACATACCCTTAGGTTGCGTCATGTTAAATAATTTTACCTTAAGATCTGTTTGAAGGTCATTTGCTTCAAATTGTCTAATCAAAAGTTTTGAAAGATCATCCCATTTCAAATCCTGAGTGTAAATAGACCTAAACCACAAGAGTGCTAATCCTTCTAAAAGATCGGGAAAAACGCGTACAAGATGATCCTGGTTAAAGTTTTTAGTCCTACATTTCTCCTCAATTAATAGCAAAAATTCCCTCACACTACTTTTTCCGTCGTATTTTAATTTCCAATTGTCGACGTTGTTAGAATGTGAATCTTTATAAATAATCTTCGTTTGTTTAATGATGTGGGCTTTTTTAATAGTTGTCTCGTCTAATTCAGAATCCGATGATTCAGAACCTATATCACTAATAGTAGGCATCTTAATTTCTTTATTATAAGCTCGTGCCTGTAAACGTAGTTCGTGAGAAGTCGACGATGGATCAATATTTCTGTCTTTTAGTTCTTTTATGAGAACCTCCTTCGAAGCCCCATTGATATTTGGTATTGGTGTAGACATGACGGCGTTCTTTGATGCTCAAATAGAAATAAATTGTATCGTAAAGAATTATAAAAAATTTAAAAAAATTAAATTATTTGTTATAAAACAAAAGAAACTCTTTACTAACGGCTGTAGTATCATTAGTAATAATATCTCAACTTCTGTTGTATAATTAAAACCAAAAAAAAATTATTTTTTTTTGTTTAAAAAAAATATGCTCCACCCTACTGAGAACAATGAAAAATGGTCCACCCTAATATATTTTGAAGGTTCTTAGATTTCGGCCTGACGGAAATGTTAATGAAAGATATCATTTAATATGCTGTATATTATCACGTACGTATAAGAATAATATCCACTGATGAACGGATATTTACTACTGAAGTATCGATTGTAATTTGAATTTACAATTTGTATTGAAGAACCATGACTTAAATGTCTTGAATATCAGGTATATTAGTATTAAAATCTTGCAATATGATGCAACGTCAATATGTCTTGACTAAACAAGTGAATAACATCGAAGCAAACATGAATTAGACAGTTAAACATAACCTCATTTATAATCAAGTTATTTATAATTAATGTTGACATAAAAACTGACAGCTGCAAAAGCATAGATAAATCATAGATTTCTTGAAAGATGATAGCTTATCAAAACTTTCCCATAGAATAAAGCAAATCATGAGTCATCCTTACTAGTATATCTGAGTATATTTGAGGTTATGAAGCATCATTGTAAACACTAGACATAAGATATTCAATATTATGTCAAATAATCATGAAACAAACACCAAAATCAACACATCATGCAATCCCTACGAGCCAAACCGCGATGAGGCGCCAATTGTTATGTTGCTTGCTAGGTAGTTTCTTATGTGGGCTATTTGCCAAATATTAACACAGTTTGTGTGGGGTTCAAATAATGTACCATCCGGAACTTTGCAGAATCCTGCGCGCCAATACTCGGTTCCCGAGTAATGTTCTGGATGTAAGAGAGCATGACACAATCTCTGAGCGTGGGCACAATGGAATGCATGATATGATGGTTCGGGTGTTAATTGAAAGATGATGTTCAGAAAAATATAGCGTAGTATATATTGATCATATTAACAGTATTACAAATATGTTTAAATTAAACTTACCCCCAGGGATCGGTCGATGGTTTAAATTCTATCTAAGCTAACTAACATTTATATAACCGTGTGCGGGCGTGTGTGAGCGGGAAGCCTCCATCAAACCGGTGAGGATCCGATCTCGTCAGACCAGCTGGAACCATCAGGATCTCCGTCCGGAAAGGGTGCCCTGGAGACGGGTCCAGCGTCTCCAGCACAGGGTGGCTGATCTCAGCGCATTGAGTTCCCATCCATGACAATGTGGGAGCTCCACGGGCGGATGGCCTTGGCTGATGCAGTCCAGAGCGCGTTGTTATGTTAATACAACTCCCGTATGTAAAATAAGGCCTGGATAGCGCCCCGGGAGTATTATACTTCCTTGGCAGCATGCGCGGTTTCACAACATCGCGCGATGGCAACGATTTGCGGTAGTAAATTATTTAATTTTACATTGCACGCGCGGACCTTTGCGGTCATTTAATTTACAACACTCGATTAAACTTTATATTTATTCGGTTGAAACTTCACCCATCATTGTGGAAATACTATTCTTCCATTTCCTATACGTTCACCCGTCTGGGTTTAATGTAAATTATAATCAATTGACTGTGCCAACATTTCAACGATTGCCCGTCGGTGAAACGATTCCAGAGTGAAAACCAAACCGGAGCCGGAAACCATAGATTCCCGGCCGTCTCTGTGTTGCCTGCCCGTATTCTTAATCACTTTACGAAAATTAAAACAACAATGGTTCTTGTTGTGAAGAGGTGTTAGAAAAATAATAACTTTAAATAAGAGTTAACACCACTTCATAACAATCCTTCGATTTTTCGAAATTCTTTAAAAAAAATGGTGAGAGCATTTTTAACAAGTGCATCTTTCAAAAAATGGCAAAAAAATTTTTTACAGTATCCTGGTGCCTTAAAGGCTTGTTTAGGTTTTGATCAAGGGAACATGGAGGCGTTTGGGGGCCCCCCAGGACCGGGGGCCCGGGGCGGGCCGCCCCCTCCGCCCCCCCCTTAGTCCGCCACTGGCTGCCAGAATCAAATTGAAACCATTTTCATGTTCTAGGTGCAGTTTTAATTCGCTGCATACATATTTAATGTAAACCAGTTATGTGTTCAGAATGTAAAATTCCAGTTGGATTCCTCTGCTGACATATTTAGAAGGAAATTATTCTCTTATTCGAAGTGCAGTTGTAAAATTCTAGTAGCAGACTATGTAAGTGCTGCCAGAATCAAAGAGAAACCATTTTAATGTTCTGAGTGTAGTTTTAATTCGCCGCATATAGATTTAATTTAAACCACCTTTGTATTTAGAATGTAAAATTTCTGCTGGGGATTCATCTGCTGACGCATTTCGAAGAAAAACATTTTCTTATTCTAAGTGCATTGGAGGTTATCCACCACATACATACCCGCCTTAGTATAAGTAACAGATAGGTACTCCTTCAGGTTTCTCACAATGACTCTTGTTTTATAGAACGACTCTACATTTAAATGCAGGAAGCTAGACCTATTCTAGTGCAGGTATAAAATTCTAGTTGAATACTACACATGTATTGCCAGAATTAATTAACCATTTTCATGTTCTGAGTGTAGTTTTAATTCGCCGCATACAAATTTAATTTAAACTAGTTTTGGGTTCAACTTTTGGGTTTAACAACCAATTAAATAACAGGTTGCATATTCATCCTATTACATGGACATCATTCTCGATTTCCGATTGTGGTAGAATTGAACATGATTTTTTCTATTAATTAATTATGTGAAAAAAGTGAGATCGTAATAAAAAATAAAAAAAATAAAGAATTTCCACCCACTGTCCCGCATTGATATATATTTCATAAAGTTGGCCGCCTTAATCTAGCGTTGCGAAATTTGCAGGAATTGGTACTATGACCCGTATTCTTACAAATTCGGAAAAATAAATTCGCACCCGGTGGGACTGGAAATTTACTGCTCGAAGCCCCTTGAGACTTCTTCCCGGTGAACCTGAGATTTTTAGTAGCAGTGGCCTTCTAAAAGTGTCTGTTACTAGCATCCTTCATGATGCTGTTAATCTCCGACTTTACCGAATTTGCAGTGTTCAACACTGACATACTGCTAGCTAGGTATCTCTTCAGGTTCATTAAGTGTTAATTTCAAACCCTCAAGATATATTTTATCCTTAACACGACCCGGTAATAACCCAATGGCAAAAACATCTACAAGATTCTTCTCTAATCTATCTTCAAATTCACAATAAGAAGACGAAGATCTTATCCTAACCGCAAAATCTCTCACGGATTCACCCACACCCTGTTTTGCCCCGAAAAAAACTTCACGTTCTTTAAACACCGACCGTTTTTTATTGTACAATGTTTATCTAGGGTTGACAATAAATTATCAAAAGTTATATCCGTTAATTTTAGTGAAAAACACAAATTAATCAGTAAAGACAGTGTTTCTTGCTCTAAGAGATTCAACATAAAAGCCCTTTTTTCCGCGTTTAACTTATCATCATTTATGACGAAAAACTGTTCCAGTATAAGCTTAAACAACGTCCAATCTCCCACGAGATGATATAAACTCGGAATCCTTACCGACTCCATACCACAAAGGAAACAGACCACAAAAACCACAAAAAAAAAACGAAGAACCCGCAACAATTCCCTCCACAAAAAAATGCAACTACTTATCTCCCGAACTCTTCCTGGTCCTGTGTCCAAGTCTTCCTTCCTTCCTTCAAATAGTCCTCCAATTTTGCGTATAATCACCGCACGCCTTGGCTGTGATAAAATTGTCCGGTAAACACTGCTCGCCTTGGCAGTGAATAAATGTTTTTCCGTTATTGGTTTCCTTTGGTAAATTTATTCTTCTGATCCTAAAACTGAAAAATTATTCTGGCCTCCTCGGCCCTGGAGAACGCTGGTGTTTTTCCTTCTCCACGAAGGGAAAAAAAATTGCAAGTCACGCTTGCCTTAGACCTCTCGCTCCTGGTCCCAAACTGTTGTGACAACAAAATAAAAACCGCAGATAATCCACGGCTGCGCCAGCTGTTGTGTTCTGTTATTTGATAGACACTAGCAGATTCTCCAACACACTTGGATGGAAATAACTTGAGGAATAAATAGAATCTGGTTCGTTATCTGCGTTTATTTATACTCGCGTATACAAATGGAATAGCGGTAGTTAACCTAACTAGGAGCTGGCTAAAATGGTTCTGGCGAGTGATAATTCAAACACAGCCTCTCAGCTTCCCCGATCCCCTGCCGGAGAGCTTAAGCACTACGCTGCCTGCCATCTAGCGGAATATACCGATAGCTGATATCACCGCCATCTGTCTGTACAAGGCGGAAACTTTTACGATACACCACAGCCACCAAACCGACTGAAATTTTGTATTCTTGCAAAGAATCGTGGTCGAATCAATCAAAAATATCTGTCAAAGGAAGAATTTAAAAAAAATCATCATTTTAACCCTTGGGGTCGGTCTTTTTAGCACTTGGGGTCGGTCGATTTAACTCTTGGGTTCTGTCATAACTTCGGCCCTATGGCGACGAACTGACTGAAATCTAAAATCTGCCAAAAGTAGAATTTTGAAATTCTTCATATAAAATTTTCATCGTTTCGTGGGCACTTTGTCAAACTTGGGGTAGGTAATAACTTCACCCCAATGGCACTGAACGGTTTGAAATTTTGTATTCTTTATAAGAATCATGGTCTGTACACGAATCACTAAAAAAAATCTGCCAAAAGAAGAAATAAAAAAAAAACATCGATTTAACACTTGGGGTTGGTCGTTATAGCGCTAGGGGTCGGTCGCTTTAACTATTGGGTTCGGACAGAACTTCAGCCCAATGCCACCAAACTGACTGAAATTTTGTATTCTTACTAAGAATCATGGACCTTACACGAATCAATCAAAAAATCTGTCAAAGGAAGAATTTTTAAAAAATCGTCATTTTAACCCTAGGGGTCGGTCTTTTTAGCATTTGGGGTCGGTCGATTTAACTCTTGGGTTCTGTCATCACTTCGGCCCTATGGCGACGTACTGACTGAAATTTTGTATTCTAACTAAGAATCATGGTCCTTACACGAATCAATGGGCACTTTGTCAAACTTGGGGTAGGTCATAACTTTGTCCCAATGGCACTGAACGGTTTGAAATTTTGTATTCTTAACCCTCCCGTTGCTGAAAGGGGTTCCCATAATTTATAAATTTACTATTCTCCATGTAGAATTTTTAATAGAGACTTTACGATTTCGATATTTTTTGTATTGCTGCAAAACCAATAAACACATATTTGGCCATTAAAAAAAATATAAAATTGTCCTAGATTAAAGCGTAAAAAAATATTTTGTTACTGTGTAGGTATCATTCCTTGCCTCGTATGATATTTCTTGCTTGCTGGAACCACATCTACGACAAAATAAATTATGAGAAATGCTCCATCTCTCTCTCGCATTAGTTCGCTTATGGATATGGTTCCCTGTTCTACTCGCATTTCGCCAATTGTCGGCATCTCGTTCCCACGCACTACATCGAAATCTGCATAAGGGTGTAACGACATAGTGTCCTTTACCTAAACCGTCGCCGGTCTGGCTGACCCAACTAGCTGTATTTATTGGGGTTTAGCTACAGTGCGTGTCAAAACACTACAGCGGACGGTAAAAAAATAATTTGAATATTGAAAAGTTTGAAGTGCGGTTTTTGTGGTATATCGTTCCATTCTTGTGATATTGCCTTTCAATAACCGTGTTCATAATGACAATAAGGGGTCTAACTGATGAAGAATCATTGAATTATAGATAACGTTCGACACACAAAATGTAGGCATTCAAGACAGAAATATCAACTAACTCCATATATACCTATTCGAAATAGCCATCTCCTGTTTGCAGAGGCGGATTTGCCCTTAGGCCTATGTAGGCCCGGGCCTAGGGCGGCCAGATATTAGGGGCGGACAATCGTGACAAAAAAGTCACAGATGATAACAAGAAATTACTTCCTAAGTACCTAAATATTCTACGTATGTATGAAAACGTCATTGCTAGCCGCAAAGGTCTCGCGCTCGTGCTCGGAAGTTTCATAAGAGCGTGTTCACACACAGCTATAATATGAATATGCGTGGGATGGCGTATTTCGGCCTATCGCTCGCCGTACATTCCCAATTGGAATATATGGCTAGCGATATGCAAGAGCGTGTTCACACACAGTTTTCTTTTAAAACACCTAACTAGTAATTTTGTAATATTTTTTCTATTGCCCGTCCAACGGCCAACATTTTTAGTTGGATTTCGACTCTAAAACCCCAACTTCGTCTGTAACCCCAGAAATGTCTAGAAAAAGATAAGCCCTTATCTGGCAACCCTAATTGTAACTGTGAAACACTTATATATTATTGTATGAGAATAAATCTGAAACTAGTTAAATAAATTGAACCTAAAACTGTTTTAAATGTTTTATTCAAATCCTTGAAACCTTAGAAAGTATTACAAACTAGCAGCTATTATAGTTAACTAAATTTCTGAATCGATTTCGATAAAAGTTGTCAATAAAGTAAATTCATTATGTAGTCTATAGTCTATATCAGGGGTCTCCAAACAACGGCCCGCCAATGTCATCAATCCGGCCTGCGACAATTATACAGTAATTGAACTAGCGAATTTAGCAAGCGTATTTTTTTACATTAATTCCACACAGGAGGCTTTGAGGAAAATATTTTCCCTCGCGACCTATGTCATCTTAGGTGATGCTGTGTGGAGGGTCTTTTTAAGGAAGGGAAGGATAGGAAGTTCTGAAAAGGAAAAGGTATGAAGGGTGGGTAGGAATCTGGGGATTAGTGTGTCTAGGAGTGACATACGTATGAATACATCCCTCCAACTGCGGTGCAAGGCGATGGGTCAAGATAGTCCGGCTTAAAAGGTCAAAAGGCCTCCCTCACCCAGTCTCTGTCGATCCGGCCCGCCACGCAGCAGGTGGGCAGACGTATCCGCCACCAAGACCTGGACAAATCTCACCCCATGAACCGTGAATGATAATGGCAGGAAAATTAAAACGGTTTTGACCCTAGGAACTTACTGAAAAGTTTGGATACTCCTGGTCAATATGATGGGTACTGAGAAAGGGGCGGCTACATGGTCTGGGGCCTAGGGCGGCCAAGACTGCAAATCCGCCTCTGCCTGTTTGCCCTTACACATGGATATTGTATCACCGGTGGTGTCATCTATCGGAAGGTGACCATTTCTCCGTTTGTTTTGTTGTAATGTAAGATAATATCGGGTATCTCCATAAAATAGTTTTGTCATCTACGACAATAATATAATTTTTTTCGTGAATTTAAAAATTGTTGACAGTTCTTCCCGTTTTTATTACTACCTATGCACTTTTTCATCAATTTCTCTCAAACAATTTTATACTAAAAATAATTTAAAATATAACAATGTATATATTTACCTTCACAGTTTAAAAAATCAATAAAAGTTGGGTTATTTTGTTTGAATTTTATAAGATATAATTTATCATCAAAATGCGAGAGGTTAGCGACAGGTAATTATTATGTTTATTATTAGAATTTCCCACCATAATTAGAAGGGTATTCCGAGTAAGTAATTGATAATAATTAGTGGCAGAAGGGTATTTTTAAAATGAACCGTTAAAAATAACATCAAGGCAATGCAAATAACATGAATATAATGACATTTGGGAAATAACCCATTAATAGTTTATTCTCTTGTACCTATAACAAGTATTATTATTTTCCAGATACTCATGGATTCTTAGGAGCATTATTTGCATATCATTGCTCTGGTACTGCCTTCTCAGAAATTTATGATTATTACGGAACATTGAACTAACATTTTTCCGTTTCATGTAAGCGGCACTTTGGGGGTTATTTAAATTGTTTGATCTCAAAATGGGGTTCATAATAATTATTTTTAGATTTTTACAGGCTCAATTGTTCGATTAATAAAACAGTTTAAAACCGTTCCTCAACTAGTTTCAAGTGTAGGTAATTTTATATAGCGTACGTTCACTTATAATAAATGATCTTTTATTTAAAGTGTTCTACCTCTTTCTTTTAAACCACTGTATAGTTATTTTAATTAACAGTATTTGATTCTTTGCATTTCTTTTATGTGTTACTTTGCCCTTCTTGGACCTTGCTAAATATCTGTTTTAGAAGATGATTCAAATAAATAATAAATACAATATTTTATTATTGTATGCTGAATTTAAATAAATGATTAAATTGTTAAGTTTTGTAAGTAATTGTTGTGATACCGACAAATTTGTATGTATATCTTGCGTAGTTTAATGTTTTATAATATTTGATATCTGTTTATTTTCTTATGTATGTAAATCAATTAACTTACCCCAAATAAAATTTAAAAAAAAATCAATGTTTAGTTTTTAATTTTATTTTTGTTATTTTGGAACCACCCGGTTATAATTCGCTCCATCGGCCGCCGCGCCGGTCGCACTGGCCTGCCGGCAGGTACCAAAGTACCGACTAGGAAGCTAGTCAAAGCCGTCATGGCCGGAGCGTTTGTTGATGAATGATTTTATATAAAATTAACTGAATAGGTTTTATATTATGAAATTAACTGTATAATGATATTTTTTAACGGAAATACATTAAACATGTAGGCCATAAGAGTAATTTTCCAACAAACTTATGAATAACTGGGAAAAAAGGCATTGAAATGATAAAATCCCTGGGGTTGTAGCGTCACCCCTCATGGTACCCAACGTTTTATTTTTCATGTTGGCATGTCGAAGGTTAATAAGAATCATGGTCTCTACACCAATCAATAAAAAAAATCTGCCAAAACGTGAATTTAAAAAGAAATCCTCGTTTAAACACTTCGGGTTGGTCGTTTTAGCACTTGGGGTCGGTCATTTTAACTATTGGGTTCGAACAGAACTTCGGCCCTATGCCAACAAACTGATTGAAATGTTGTATTCTTACTAAGAATCAAGGTCCTTACTCGAATCAATCAAAAAAATCTGTCAAAAGAAGAATTTGAAAAAAATCATCATTTTAAGCCTTGGGGTCGGTCTTTTAAGCACTTGGGGTCGGTCGATTTAACTCTTGGGTTCTGTCATAACTTCGGCCCTATGGCGACGAACTGACTGAAATCTAAAATCTGACAAAAGTGGAAATTTGAAATTTTTCTTATAAAATTTTCATCGTTTCATGGGCACTTTGTCAAACTTGGGGTAGGTCATAAATTCATCCCAATGGCACTGAACGGTTTGAAATTTTGTATTCTTAATAAGAATCATGGTCTGTACACGAATCATTAAAAAAATTTGCCAAAACATGAATTTAAAAAAAAATCATCGTTTTAACACTTGGGGTTGGTCGTTATAGCACTTGGCGTCGGTCGTTTTAACTATTGGGTTCGGACAGAACTTCGGCCCTATGCCACCAAACTGACTGAAATTTTGAATTCTTACTAAGAATCATGGTCCTTACACGAATCAATCAAAAAATCTGCCAAAAGTAGGATTTTGAAATTCTTCTTATAAAATTTACATAGTTTCATGGACACTTTGTCAAACTTGGGGTAGGTCATAACTTCGTCCCAATGGCACTGAACGGTTTGAAATTTTGTATTCTTAATAAGAATCATGGTCTGTACACGAATCATTAAAAAATCTGCCAAAACGTGAATTTAAAAAAAAATCATCGTTTTAACACTTGGGGTTGGTCGTTATAGCACTTGGGGTCGGTCGTTTTAACTATTGGGTTCGGACAGAACTTCGGCCCTATGCCACCAAATTGACTGAAGGTTTGTATTCTTACTAAGAATCAAGGTCCTTACTCGAATCAATCAAAAAAAACCTGTCAAAGGAAGAATTTAAAAAAAAATCATCATTTTAACCCTTGGGGTCGGTCTTTTTAGCACTTGGGGTCTGTCGATTTAACTCTTGGGTTCTGTCATAACTTCGGCCCTATGGCGACGAACTGACTGAAATCTAAAATCTGACAAAAGAAGAATTTAAAAAAAAACATCGTTTTAATACTTGGGGTTGGCCTTTTTAGCACTTGGGGTCGGTCGTTTTAACTATTGGGTTCGGACAGAACTTCGGCCCTATGCAACCAAACCGACTGAAATTTTGTATTCTTACTAAGAATCAAGGTCGTTACTCAAATCAATCAAAAAAATCTGTCAATGTCGAATTTTTAAATTCTTCTTATAAAATTTTCATGGTTTCATGGGCACTTTGTCAAACTTGGGGTAGGTCATAACTTCTCCATAATGGCACTGAACCGTTTGAAATTTTGTATTCTTAATAAGTATCTTGGTCTGTACACCAATCAATTAAAAAAAAATCTACCAAAAGAAGAATAAAAAAAAAAAAACCATCGTTTTAATACTTGGTTTCGGTCGTTTTAACTATTGGGTTCGGACAGAACTTCGGCCCTATGCCACCAAACCGATTGAAATTTTGTATTCTTACTAAGAATCAAGGTCCTTACTCGAATCAATAAAAAAAATCTGCCAAAAGAAGAATTTTAAAAAAACCATCGTTTTAATACTTGGGGTTGGTCGTTTTAGCACTTGGGGTCGGTCGTCTTAACAATTGGGTTCGGACAGAACTTCGGCCCTATGCCACCAAACCGACTGAAATTTTGTATTCTTACTAAGAATCAAGGTCCTTACTCGAATCAATCAAAAAAATCTGTCAAAGGAAGAATTTTAAAAAATCATCATTTTAAGCGTTGGGGTCGGTCTTTATAGCACTTGGGGTCGGTCGATTTAACTCTTGGGTTCTGTCATAACTTCGGCCCTATGGCGACGAACTGACTGAAATCTAAAATCTGCCAAATGTAGAATTTGGAAATTCTTCTTATAAAATTTTCATCGTTTCATGGGCACTTTGTCAAACTTGGGGTAGGTCATAACTTCACCCCAATGGCACTGAACGGTTTGAAATTTTGTATTCCTAATAAGAATCTTGGTCTGTACACGAATCAATAAAAAAAATCTGCCAAAATCAGAATTTAAAAAAAAACATCGTTTTAATACTTGGGGTTGATCGTTTTAGCACTTGGGGTCGGTCGTTTTACCTATTGGGTTCGGACAGAACTTTGGCCCTATGCCACCAAACTGACTGAAATTTTGTATTCTTACTAAGAATCAAGGTCCTTACTCGAATCAATCAAAAAAATCTGTCAACGGAAGAATTTTTAAAAAATCATCATTTTAACCGTTGGGGTCGGTCTTTTTAGCACTTGGGGTCGGTCGATTTAACTCTTGGGTTCTGTCATAACTTCGGCCCTATGGCGACTAACTGACTGAAATCTAAAATCTGCCAAATGTAGAATTTGGAAATTCTTCTTACAAAATTTTCATCGTTTCATGGGCACTTTGTCAAACTTGGGGTAGGTCATAACTTCACCCCAATGGCACTGAACGCTTTGAAATTTTGTATTCCTAATAAGAATCTTGGTCTATACACGAATCAATAAAAAAAATCTGCCAAAATCAGAATTTTAATAAAAGCATCGTTTTAATACTTGGGGTTGGTCGTTTTAGCACTTGGGGTTGGTCGTTTTAACTATTTGGTTCGGACAGAACTTTGGCCCTATGCCACCAAACCGACTGAAATTTTGTATTCTTACTAAGAATCAAGGTCCTTACTCGAATCAATCAAAAAAATCTGTCAATGTCGAATTTTGAAATTCTTCTTATAAAATTTTCATCGTTTCATGGGCTGTTCGGGCAAATCTGTACCTACTCCCATGTATCCCTCCCGTCTTACCTACCTATCCTGATACATCCATCTTGCTATTGTCACCGGTTCAAGTTTGACTCCTAACCGTGAAATCAGTACAATTTCAACACCGCGCGGACTGGCAGCCCAAATACTCGGTCTCGTCGCTTATAGTCAAAACCCGGATCCGCGCAAAATACGTGCTTTCAACCGCGAGTTATCTTGAGTGCATGAAGTGTGGGACCCAGGACGTCATCAGCAAGGTAGGATTTCATCTTGTTTTCGGTGGACATCCCATTTTTTCCCCTTCATCCCTTTTTCCATTCCAACAGTGATAGGTGGAGATTCCAAACTCCGCGGAAGAAAGTAACAGGCTTCCAATTCAGCTATCGAAACATTTGGTCCTTCGCCGGATGTACATTCTTTACAGATTAGTTAATTTACATGATTAGAAATTGTACTCAAACTAGTTTCATTACAAGACGATTATCAATAGTAGGTAGTTTCGGTTGATACGGCTTATCAGTTCAGCTGGTAGGTAGATAATATTGGGCCAATAGAATACTTTATTTGTTACAAGTAGATACCTACTATTATAATTGTTAATTTACGTATTTAATACATTTCAAAATGGATAAAGTTGCAACCAAAATTGGTTCGTTAAAATTAAAACGGCAAAGGCTCTTTGGGAGAGTGCAGGTCGCATATGATCTCATTAAAGATTTAGAACAAAAGACTAAGCTATGTCAATTCAGAGCCCGAATGGATAAATTAGAGTCCACATATGACGAATTTCAAAGTATTCAATGTGAGCTGTCAGATCTGGTTTCGCTTCCCGAGTTTGAGTCGAAAAATGATATATTGGAGGTTTCTCGTGTATTTGAGGAATTGTTCTTTGAAGTTACATCGGCACGTGATGCCTTAGAAATGAGTCAGAATAATCGTCATGACGTGTCAGGCGGAGAAGTACAACGCTCTGGGCCGCCCGGTCGCAGCTTACTAGCTCCGGAAATAAAAATTCCTATATTTAGTGGAAATATCGGAGAGTGGCCTCAATATTTTAATTTATTCAGGAGCCTTGTTCATGACAGCACTATTTTGAGTGACATTGAAAAATTTCATTATTTATTGACCTCTTTGAAGGGAACAGCTTTGTCATTGGTTAAGACTATTCCATTGATTCAAGAAAATTATGAATTAGCATGGGAAACACTGTGGAGTCATTATTCTGAATCTAGAGCATTATTTATATATTATGCCAACTCGATTTTAAATTGTAATTTTGCTAATAATGAAGAGATTTTGAATGTCTTGCGTGAAAATCTTTCGGGGCTTCGCGATTTAAACCGAGGAAAATTATTTGAAGAATTCGTTTGTCATATGGTTCTGCAAAAAATAGATTTAAAAACGCGTCGGTCTTTTGAATCTCTTGTTAAAAAAGATGAAATACCGGATACTGGAAAATTAATAGAATTTTTAGCAACTCAAAACCGTATAAATATGTTATCAGATATTAAAGAAAAAAAGATTCCTAAGCGGGTATTATTTTCAAACGCGAGCTCAAACGGGCATAATGTCAAGAAAATTACTTGTATAATGGGCAATCACACACATCACTTGACAAAGTGTCAAGACTTTCTATCGTTGAATATGGTCAGTAGAAGGGACTTCGTTAAAAGGGAACGGTTATGTTTCAACTGTTTAAATTCGCACCTTATTAAAAATTGCCGTTCAAAGTTTCGATGCAAACGGTGCAACCGAACGCACAATACTCTACTTTATACTGATGAAAGATCTCCTTCGCCAAACAACCGTGATACTGAAAGTGATAACCGCAGTGCAACGGACGCGGACGATTCTGTACAGTGTAATATTGCTTACGGGCGATCAAAACGTTCGATATTACCTACCGCGCTAGTAGAATTCCTAGACTGTTCGGGACGTAAACACCGAGCGCGGATATTAATTGATACGGGTAGTGAAATATCATTTATGTCCGAAAAACTATATAACATTTTAGGACTCCATTCACAAAAATGGTCCGGGAAAGTTCGGGGTGTAAACAATGCTATTGTCAACAATGTACAGGGTTCAGTTACCTGTAAAATATTCTCTATTCAAAATCACTGCTTTGTGAAAGGGCAAGCTATAATAATATCAAATATTACTTCTAAAATTACGCCCGTAGATTTACAAGAATCATTTGAAGATTTCAAACATTTAAATTTGGCTGACCCAGATTTCCAAAAGCAAGGAGACATTGATTTTCTAGTGGGATCAGATTTGATTGCGCACATATGGAGAAATGGATATGTATCAAGCCTTAAATGTAATTTGCTAGCAGTGAATACGATATTCGGGTATGTTATCATGGGTTCATGTTTACAAGGTTATAATTCAGCACAACCCGTTGTGACGTCAGCGTTAACTGCGGTTGAAAATTGTGACTTAAACCACGTGGTAAGTCGTTTCTGGGAAATTGAAGAGGTTTCTAACGAAATTATTCAGAATAAGGACGATAATGAATGCGAAACCATATTTCAATCAACAGTCAACCGGGAAGAGTGCGGCAGGTATATCGTGGCACTACCTTTCAAGAACAGAGATCATGTGGATATCGGAAGTACATATGATATCGCCCTTAAGAGATTTTATAATCTTGAAAAACGCTTGTCATTAAATCCAACATTGGCAGCCCATTACTGTAAATATATGGATGATTTCTTACAGCAAGGCTTCATGACAAGAGTTTCTCCATCGACTGAGATACCGAATTACATTACATTACATTCCACATCATGCGGTTGTTCAAAAAATAGGAAATGATATTAAAATTCGGGTGGTCTTTGACGCCTCATGTAAATCTGATAAACAAATTTCGCTAAACGATTGTTTACATTCGGGTCTAAAATTACAAAATGAAATAAGTCACATACTTTTAAAATTCCGTGTATACCCGATAGTACTCACTACGGATATACAAAAAATATTTCTACAAATTCGGTTGAGAGAAGAAGATACAAATTTTCAAAGGATTCTCTGGCAATCTTCACCGTTACAGCCGGTAGGGCAATATATACTTGGTACAGTCACATTCGGGGTGACTTCTTCGCCCTATTTAGCCATAAGAACTTTACATGAACTGGTGAAGGATGAAGGTACTCGATTTCCAAAGGCTTCTAAAGCACTGTTGTCGGACACATACGTGGACGACATCGTTACCGGTGAATGGGAACCGGAAAGCGCCGCTCAGCTGCAGACGGAGCTAAAAGAACTCCTTACAAAAGGAGGCTTTCAATTGAGAAAATGGATGAGCAATTCGCAGTCAGTTTTAAATAACATTCCAATTGAGCACCGGAGCCACACGAGTGGTAAAGTTGCATTTGATGATGGAACATCTTTCTCGTTGAAAATTTTAGGTTTTATTTTGAATCCTACAAGGATACAAAGGGAAAGGATACATTTTCGTACTCGGTAGAAGAAAAAGAAAAGGTTTTTACAAAACGTGCGATACTGAGCTGTGTTGCACGTATTTTTGATCCCATTGGATTAATAACACCTGTTGTTTTTAAGGTGAAATGTCTTCTACAGGAATATGGAAATTAAAGTTAGGTTGGGATGACTCCCTCCCGGAAAAAATTGTTAATTTATGGGAAAATTTCTTGGATGAATTACCTAGGTTATGTTATTTACAAATACCGAGACATTGCAGTACAATAAAAAACTCAAATTGTGCTTTAGTAGGATTTTCAGATGCGAGTGAATTAGGTTACGCGGCTTGTATATATTTGGTTACGAACGAAGCAGAGCCTCAAGTCACATTACTTACGAGTAAATCTAAAGTTGCACCGCTGAAAATATTATCAATACCACGTCTCGAGCTTATGGGAGCTTACCTACTTTCAAAGCTTGTAAAAATGACGAAGTCGTCTATAGAAACTCTCGTGAAAATTACAGAAATAATATTGTTTTCCGATTCTACCATAGTTTTATCATGGATCAAGACACCACCTCATACTTTGAAAACTTTTGTCGCGAACCGCGTTATCAAAATTATTGATGAAATCGAGGACGCAAAGTGGTACCACGTTGCGTCAAAAGAAAATCCAGCCGATTTTGCTTCTCGCGGTTTATGTCCATCGCAAATAATAGACAACCAATTGTGGTTTCAAGGGCCTCCTTGGTTGGCTCAGCCAAGTCAGAAGTGGCCATTGTGTTTACCGGAAAAATTAAAGGTTGAAGAGCTACCGGAAGTAAAATCCCACGTCTCAACAGTTCACAGGCCGCTTGATTACTATGAGGGCCTACAATTTTTCCGATTTTCTTCTTGGAACCGTCTTCGGAATGTGGTCGCTTGGTCGCTTAGGTTTATTTACAATACGCAGCAACGGACCAAGGATGCTCGTAGATCTGGAATTCTGACCAGCGCAGAAATAAATCGCGCGGTCACCCTAATAGTTAAATGCGATCAGCAGTTTCATTTTCCCGAGGAATTCAGAATGCTGCAAAATGATGCGGTCAACTCAGTGGCATTTCAAAAATTAAATATGTTTATTGACCACGAAAACATACTTCGCGTTGGCGGGCGGCTCCGCAACTCTCATTTAAAATATAATACTAAGTTCCCAATAATCTTGGCAAAAAACAGTAAGATTGCGGAACTGTTAATATCTTATTACCATAAGGCCTATCTACACGCTGGTTCACGAACTATGCAATTCCTGATTCAGCAAAATTATTGGATTGTGTCGGCACGTAATAAAATCAAGAAAATGGTGTCCAAATGTGTGAGATGCGCGAGATTGCGAGCGTCCCCGCAAAATCCTCTCATGGCCAGTCTGCCAGAAGCGCGTGTCACACCGAACCGCGTATTCAATCGGGTGGGGGTGGATTTGGCCGGCCCATACACCTTAAAGGAAGGAAAACGCAGAGGTGCTAAGACATACAAGGCTTACTTTGCGATTTTTGTTTGCATGGCAACGAAGGCGATTCATCTCGAGGTTCTCTCAGATCTCTCGTCTGACGCTTTCATCGCTACCCTCGATAGGTTTGTTTCACGACGGGGTATTTGTCAGGCCATTTATTCGGATTGCGGTACGAACTTTGTTGGGGCGAAACGCCATTTGATTGGAACACAAAATTTTTTAAATAGTTGTCGTAATGATGAACAAGTCATGCGTACATGTTCAGAAAAGGGAATAGTGTGGAACTTCAACCCTCCCTCTAGTCCTCACTTCGGAGGACTATGGGAAGGGAACATTCGAGTCGTTAAAAATCATTTAAAACGAGTAATAGGGGACACTTCATTGACGTTTGAGGAATTTACAACTATATTACATAAAATAGAAGCCATACTAAATTCTCGTCCCCTCTGTCCTCTAACCACAGACCCTGAGGACATTCAGGCCCTTACTCCAGGTCACTTTTTAATTGGAGAACCGTTAATTTCGATTCCAGAATATAACTATTCAGAGGTTAAGATAAATCGTCTCAATCGGTGGGAACATTTAAAGAAAATGACACAAAATTTTTGGCAGCGCTGGAATACAGAATATTTACAAGCGTTACAAAATCGAGTCAAATGGTATAAGGCTACCCGTAACCTTCAAGTAAATGACCTAGTGGTCATCAAAGATACTAGGAGTCCTCCATTGAAATGGCCGCTCGGCAGGATAAGGGAGGTGAAACCGGGCTCTGACGGGGTCGTAAGATTAGCCTCAGCACAAACCAGCGATGGTATATATCTACGGCCTGTGGCAAAGCTTTGTCTTTTACCTGTAGAATAAGATAGCAACGTTTTTTTTTCTTTTTTTATATGAATATTGGAATAGGTTCATATATTTTTTGTTTTGTTTTTTATGCCTTCAATGGTTTCGCATTGATTGCGATTCAGCTATCTTTTGTTTTAGTTATGTTTTTCGAGTTATTATTTTTTCATTACATTCTGCACGTATAGTCTTTAGTTTCACGTGCACCTAGTTTGTAAGGAATATATTAAATGTTAGGAGTAGGTTTCTTTTCATATTCTTTTAAATGTTAGGAGTAGGTTTCTTGGCCGGTTTCGATGGGTGTTGGAAAAATGGTATTTTTGGCGGGCGGTATATGTTCGGGCAAATCTGTACCTACTCCCAAGTATCCCTCCCGTCTTACCTACCTATCCTGATACATCCATCTTGCTATTGTCACCGGTTCAAGTTTGACTCCTAACCGTGAAATCAGTACAATTTCAACACCGCGCGGACTGGCAGCCCAAATACTTGGTCTCGTCGCTTATAGTCAAAACCCGGATCCGCGCAAAATACGTGCTTTCAACCGCGAGTTATGTTGAGTGCATGAAGTGTGGGACCCAGGACGTCATCAGCAAGGTAGGATTTCATCTTGTTTTCGGTGGACATCCCATTTTTTCCCCTTCATCCCTTTTTCCATTCCAACAGTGATAGGTGGAGATTCCGAACTCCGCGGAAGAAAGTAACAGGCTTCCAATTCAGCTATCGAAACATGGGCACTTTGTCAAACTTGGGGTAGGTCATAACTTCACCCCAATAGCACTTGGGGTCTGTCGATTTAACTCTTGGGTTCTGTCATAACTTCGGCCCTATGGCGACGAACTGACTGAAATCTAAAATCTGCCAAAAGTAGAATTTTGAAATTCTTCTTATAAAATTTTCATCGTTTCGTGGGCACTTTGTCAAACTTGGGATAGGTAATAACTTCACCCCAATGGCACTGAACGGTTTGAAATTTTGTATTCTTAATAAGAATCATATTTCATCGTTTCATGGGCACTCTGTCAAACTTGGGGTAGGTCATAACTACGTCCCAATAGCACTGAACGGTTTGAAATTTTGTATTCTTAATAAGAATCTTGGTCTGTACACGAATCAATAAAAAAAAGCTGCCAAAAGAAGAATTTAAAAAAAAAACATCGTTTTAATACTTAGGGTTGGTCGTTTTAGCACTTGGGGTCGATCGTTTTAACTATTGGGTTCAGACAGAACTTCGGCCCTATGCCTCCAAACCTACTGAAATTTTGTATTATTACTAAGAATCATGGTCGTTAGACGAATCAATCAAAAAAATCTGTCAAAGGAAGAATTTTAAAAAAATCATCAATTTAACCCTTGGGATCGGTCTTTTTAGCACTTGGGGTCGGTCGATTTAACTCTTGGGTTCTGTCATAACTTCGGCCCTATGGCGACGAACTGACTGAAATCTAAAATCTGCCAAATGTAGAATTTTGAAATTCTTCTTATAAAATTTTCATCGTTCATGGGCACTTTGTCAAACTTGGGGTTGGTCATAACTTCACCCCAATGGCGCTGAACGGTTTGAAATTTTGTATCTGCCAAATCTGCCAAAAGAAGAAATTAAAAAAAAACATCGTTTTAATACTTGGAGTTGGTCGTTTTAGCACTTGGGGTGGGTCGTTTTAACTATTGGGTTCGGACAGAACTTCGGCCCTATGGCACCAAACCGACTGAAATTTTGGATTCTTACTAAGAATCAAGGTCCTTACTCGAATCAATCAAAAAAATCTGTCAATGTCGAATTTTGAAATTCTTCTTATAAAATTTTCATCGTTTCATGGGCACTTTGTCAAACTTGGGGTAGGTCATAACTTCACCCCAATTGCACTGAACGGTTTGAAATTTTGTATTCTTAATAAGAATCTTGGTCTGTACACGAATCAAAAAAAAAAATCTGAAAAAAGAAGAATTTAAAAAAAAACATCGTTATAATACTTGGGGTTTGCCTTTTTAGCACTTGGGGTCGGTCGTTTTAACTATTGGGTTCGGACAGAACTTCGGCCCTATGCAACCAAACCGACTGAAATTTTGTATTCTTACTAAGAATCAAGGTCGTTACTCGAATCAATCAAAAAAATCTGTCAATGTCGAATTTTTAAATTCTTCTTATAAAATTTTCATGGTTTCATGGGCACTGTGTCAAACTTGGGGAAGGTCATAATTTCTCCATAATGGCACTGAACGGTTTGAAATTTTGTATTCTTAATAAGAATCTTGGTCTGTACACCAATCAATTAAAAAAAAATCTACCAAAAGAAGAATAAAAATAAAAAAACCATCGTTTTAATACTTGGGTTCGGTCGTTTTAACTATTGGGTTCGGACAGAGCTTCGGCCCATGCCACCAAACCGACTGAAATTTTGTATTCTTACTAAGAATCAAGGTCCTTACTCGAATCAATAAAAAAAATCTGCCAAAAGAAGAATTTAAAAAAACCATCGTTTTAATACTTGGGGTTGGTCGTTTTAGCACTTGGGGTCGGTCGTCTTAACAATTGGGTTCGGACAGAACTTCGGCCCTATGCCACCAAACCGACTGAAATTTTGAATTCTTACTCGAATCAATCAAAAAAATCTGTCAAATGAAGAATTTTAAAAAATCATCATTTTAAGCGTTGGGGTCAGTCTTTTTAGCACTTGGGGTCGGTCGATTTAACTCTTGGGTTCTGTCATAACTTCGGCCCTATGGCGACGAACTGATTGAAATCTAAAATCTGCCAAATGTAGAATTTGGAAATTCTTCTTATAAAATTTTCATCGTTTCATGGGCACTTTGTCAAACTTGGGGTAGGTCATAACTTCACCCCAATGGCACTGAACGGTTTGAAATTTTGTATTCGTAATAAGAATCTTGGTCTGTAGACGAATCAATAAAAAAAATCTGCCAAAATCAGAATTTAAAAAAAAACATCGTTTTAATACTTGGGGTTGGTCGTTTTAGCACTTGGGGTCGGTCGTTTTACCTATTGGGTTCGGACAGAACTTTGGCCCTATGCCACCAAACTGACTGAAATTTTGTATTCTTACTAAGAATCAAGGTCCTTACTCGAATCAATCAAAAAAATCTGTCAAAGGAAGAATTTTTAAAAAATCATCATTTTAACCGTTGGGGTCGGTCTTTTTAGCACTTGGGGTCGGTCGATTTAACTCTTGGGTTCTGTCATAACTTCGGCCCTATGGCGACTAACTGACTGAAATCTAAAATCTGCCAAATGTAGAATTTGGAAATTCTTCTTATAAAATTTTCATCGTTTCATGGGCACTTTGTCAAACTTGGGGTAGGTCATAACTTCACCCCAATGGCACTGAACGGTTTGAAATTTTGTATTCCTAATAAGAATCTTGATCTATACACGAATCAATAAAAAAAATCTGCCAAAATCAGAATTTTAATAAAAACATCGTTTTAATACTTGGGGTTGGTCGTTTTAGCACTTGGGGTTGGTCGTTTTAACTATTTGGTTCGGACAGAACTTTGGCCCTATGCCACCAAACCGACTGAAATTTTGTATTCTTACTACGAATCAAGGTCCTTACTCGAATCAATCAAAAAAATCTGTTAAAGGAAGAATTTTTAAAAAATCATCATTTTAACCGTTGGGGTCGGTCTTTTTAGCACTCGGGGTCGGTCGATTTAACTCTTGGGTTCTGTCATAACTTCGGCCCTATGGTGACGAACTGACTGAAATCTAAAATCTGCCAAATGTAGAATTTTGAAATTCTTCTTATAAAATTTTCATCGTTCATGGGCACTTTGTCAAACTTGGGGTTGGTCATAACTTCACCCCAATGGCGCTGAACGGTTTGAAATTTTGTATCTGCCAAATCTGCCAAAAGAAGAAATTAAAAAAAAAACATCGTTTTAATACTTGGAGTTGGTCGTTTTAGCACTTGGGGTGGGTCGTTTTAACTATTGGGTTCGGACAGAACTTCGGCCCTATGCCACCAAACCGACTGAAATTTTGTATTCTTACTAGGTCCTTACTCGAATCAATCAAAAAAATCTGTCAATGTCGAATTTTGAAATTCTTCTTATAAAATTTTCATCGTTTCATGGGCACTTTGTCAAACTTGGGGTAGGTCATAACTTCACCCCAATTGCACTGAACGGTGTGAAATTTTGTATCCTTAATAAGAATCTTGGTCTGTACACGAATCAATAAAAAAAAGCTGCCAAAAGAAGAATTAAAAAAAAAACATCGTTTTAATACTTAGGGTTGGTCGTTTTAGCACTTGGGGTCGATCGTTTTAACTATTGGGTTCGGACAGAACTTCGGCCCTATGCCTCCAAACCTACTAAAATTTTGTATTATTACTAAGAATCATGGTCGTTACACGAATCAATCAAAAAAATCTGTCAAAGGAAGAATTTTTAAAAAATCATCATTTTAACCCTTGGGATCGGTCTTTTTAGCACTTGGGGTCGGTCGATTTAACTCTTGGGTTCTGTCATAACTTCGGCCCTACGGCGACGAACTGACTGAAATCTAAAATCTGCCAAATGTAGAATTTTGCAATTCTTCTTATAAAATTTTCATCGTTTCATGGGCACTTTGTCAAACTTGGGGTAGGTCATAACTTCACCCCAATTGCACTGAACGGTTTGAAATTTTGTATTCTTAATAAGAATCTTGGTCTGTACACGAATCAATAAAAAAAATCTGAAAAAAGAAGAATTTAAAAAAAAACATCGTTATAATACTTGGGTTGGCCTTTTTAGCACTTGGGGTTGGTCGTTTTAACTATTTGGTTCGGACAGAACTTCGGCCCTATGCAACCAAACCGACTGAAATTTTGTATTCTTACTAAGAATCAAGGTCCTTACTCGAATCAATCAAAAAAATCTGTCAATGTCGAATTTTGCAATTCTTCTTATAAAATTTTCATCGTTTCATGGGCACTTTGTCAAACTTGGGGTAGGTCATAACTTCTCCATAATGGCACTGAACGGTTTGAAATGTTGTATTCTTAATAAGAATCTTGGTCTGTACACCAATCAATTAAAAAAAAATCTACCAAAAGAAGAATAAAAATAAAAAAAACCATCGTTTTAATACTTGGGTTCGGTCGTTTTAACTATTGGGTTCGGACAGAACTTCGGCCCTATGCCACCAAACCGACTGAAATTTTGTATTCTTACTAAGAATCAAGGTCCTTACTCGAATCAATAAAAAAAATCTGCCAAAAGAAGAATTTTAAAAAACCATCGTTTTAATACTTGGGGTTGGTCGTTTTAGCACTTGGGGTCGGTCGTCTTAACAATTGGGTTCGGACAGAACTTCGGCCCTATGCCACCAAACCGACTGAAATTTTGTATTCTTACTAAGAATCAAGGTCCTTACTCGAATCAATCAAAAAAATCTGTCAAAGGAAGAATTTTAAAAAATCGTCATTTTAAGCGTTGGGGTCCGTCTTTATAGCACTTGGGGTCGGTCGATTTAACTCTTGGGTTCTGTCATAACTTCGGCCCTATGGCGACGAACTGACTGAAATCTAAAATCTGCCAAATGTAGAATTTGGACATTCTTCTTATAAAATTTTCATCGTTTCATGGGCACTTTGTCAAACTTGGGGTAGGTCATAACTTCACCCCAATGGCACTGAACGGTTTTAAATTTTGTATTCCTAATAAGAATCTTGGTCTGTACACGAATCAATAAAAAAAATCTGCCAAAATCAGAATTAAAAAAAAAACATCGTTTTAATACTTGGGGTTGGTCGTTTTTAGCACTTGGGGTCGGTCGTTTTACCTTTTGGGTTCGGACAGAACTTTGGCCCTATGCCACCAAACTGACTGAAATTTTGTATTCTTACTAAGAATCAAGGTCCTTACTCGAATCAATCAAAAAAATCTGTCAAAGGAAGAATTTTTAAAAATCATCATTTTAACCGTTGGGGTCGGTCTTTTTAGCACTTGGGGTCGGTCGATTTAACTCTTGGGTTCTGTCATAACTTCGGCCCTATGGCGACGAACTGACTGAAATATAAAATCTGCCAAAAGTAGAATTTTGAAATTCTTCTTATAAAATTTTCATCGTTTCATGGACACTTTGTCAAACTTGGGGTAGGTCATAAATTTATCCCAATGGCACTGAACGGTTTGAAATTTTGTATTCTTAATAAAAAACTTGGTCTGTACACGAATCAATAAAAAAAATCTGCCAAAAGAAGAATTTAAAAAAAAAAACCATCGTTTTAATACTTGGGTTCGGTCGTTTTAACTATTGGGTTCGGACAGAACTTCGGCCCTATGCCACCAAACCGACTGAAATTTTGTATTCTTACTAAGAATCAAGGTCCTTACTCGAATCAATCCAAAAAATCTGTCAATGTCGAATTTTTAAATTCTTCTTATAAAATTTTCATCGTTTCATGGGCACTTTGTCAAACTTGGGGTAGGTCAAAACTTCACCCCAATGGCACTGAACGGTTTGAAATTTTGTATTCTTAATAAGAATCATGGTCTGTACACGAATCATTAAAAAAATCAGCCAAGACGTGAATTTAAAAAAAAGTCATCGTTTTAACACTTGGGGTCGGTCGTTTTAACTATTGGGTTCGGACAGAACTTCGCTATGCCACCAAATTGACTAAAATGTTGTATTCTTACTAAGAATCAAGGTCCGTACTCGAATCAATAAAAAAAATCTGCCAAAAGAAGAATTTTAAAAAACCATCGTTTTAATACTTGGGGTTGGTCGTTTTAGCACTTGGGGTCGGTCGTCTTAACAATTGGGTTCGGACAGAACTTCGGCCCTATGCCACCAAACCGACTGAAATTTTGTATTCTTACTAAGAATCAAGGTCCTTACTCGAATCAATCAAAAAAATCTGTCAAAGGAAGAATTTTAAAAAATCGTCATTTTAAGCGTTGGGGTCCGTCTTTATAGCACTTGGGGTCGGTCGATTTAACTCTTGGGTTCTGTCATAACTTCGGCCCTATGGCGACGAACTGACTGAAATCTAAAATCTGCCAAATGTAGAATTTGGACATTCTTCTTATAAAATTTTCATCGTTTCATGGGCACTTTGTCAAACTTGGGGTAGGTCATAACTTCACCCCAATGGCACTGAACGGTTTTAAATTTTGTATTCCTAATAAGAATCTTGGTCTGTACACGAATCAATAAAAAAAATCTGCCAAAATCAGAATTAAAAAAAAAACATCGTTTTAATACTTGGGGTTGGTCGTTTTTAGCACTTGGGGTCGGTCGTTTTACCTTTTGGGTTCGGACAGAACTTTGGCCCTATGCCACCAAACTGACTGAAATTTTGTATTCTTACTAAGAATCAAGGTCCTTACTCGAATCAATCAAAAAAATCTGTCAAAGGAAGAATTTTTAAAAATCATCATTTTAACCGTTGGGGTCGGTCTTTTTAGCACTTGGGGTCGGTCGATTTAACTCTTGGGTTCTGTCATAACTTCGGCCCTATGGCGACGAACTGACTGAAATATAAAATCTGCCAAAAGTAGAATTTTGAAATTCTTCTTATAAAATTTTCATCGTTTCATGGACACTTTGTCAAACTTGGGGTAGGTCATAAATTTATCCCAATGGCACTGAACGGTTTGAAATTTTGTATTCTTAATAAAAAACTTGGTCTGTACACGAATCAATAAAAAAAATCTGCCAAAAGAAGAATTTAAAAAAAAAAACCATCGTTTTAATACTTGGGTTCGGTCGTTTTAACTATTGGGTTCGGACAGAACTTCGGCCCTATGCCACCAAACCGACTGAAATTTTGTATTCTTACTAAGAATCAAGGTCCTTACTCGAATCAATCCAAAAAATCTGTCAATGTCGAATTTTTAAATTCTTCTTATAAAATTTTCATCGTTTCATGGGCACTTTGTCAAACTTGGGGTAGGTCAAAACTTCACCCCAATGGCACTGAACGGTTTGAAATTTTGTATTCTTAATAAGAATCATGGTCTGTACACGAATCATTAAAAAAATCAGCCAAGACGTGAATTTAAAAAAAAGTCATCGTTTTAACACTTGGGGTCGGTCGTTTTAACTATTGGGTTCGGACAGAACTTCGCTATGCCACCAAATTGACTAAAATGTTGTATTCTTACTAAGAATCAAGGTCCGTACTCGAATCAATCAATCAAAATTTGTCAAAGGAAGAATTTAAAAAAATCATCATTTTAACCCTTGGTGTCGGTCTTTTTAGCACTTGGGGTCGGTCGATTTAACTCTTGGGTTCTGTCATAACTTCGGCCCTATGGCGACGAACTGACTGAAATCTAAAATCTGCCAAATGTAGAATTTGGAAAATCTTCTTATAAAATTTTCATCGTTTCATGGGCACTTTGTCAAAGTTGGGGTAGGTCATAACTTCACCCCAATGGCACTGAACGGTTTGAAATTTTGTATTCTTAATAAAAATCTTGGTCTGTACACGAATCAATAAAAAAAATATGCCAAAAGAAGAATTTAAAAAAAAAAACCATCGTTTTAATACTTGGGGTTGGTCGTTTTAGCACTTGGGGTCGGTCGTTTTAACTATTGGGTTCGGACAGAACTTCGCTATGCCACCAAATTGACTAAAATGTTGTATTCTTACTAAGAATCAAGGTCCTTACTCGAATCAATCAAAAAATCTGTCAAAAGAAGAATTTTAAAAAATCATCATTTTAACCCTTGGTGTCGGTCTTTTTAGCACTTGGGGTCGGTCGATTTAACTCTTGGGTTCTGTCATAACTTCGGCCCTATGGCGACGAACTGACTGAAAACTAAAATCTGCCGAAAGTAGAATTTTGAAATTCTTCTTATAATATTTTCATCGTTTCATAGGCACTTTGTCAAACTTGGGGTAGGTCATAACTTCGTCCCAATGGCACTGAACGGTTTGAAAATTTGTATTCATAAGAATCATGGTCTCTACACCAATCAATTAAAAAAAAATCTACCAATAGAAGAATTAAAAAAAAAAAACCATCGTTTTAATACTTGGGTTTGGTCGTTTTAGCACTTGCGGTCGGTCGATTTAACTAGTGGCTTCGGACAGAACTTCGGCCCTATGCCACCAAACCGACTGAAATTTTGTATTCTTACTAAGAATCAAGGTCCTTACTCGAATCAATCAAAAAATCTGTCAAAAAAGAATTTTAAAAAATCATCATTTTAAGCCTTGGGGTCGGTCTTTTTAGCACTTGGGGTCGGTCGATTTAACTCTTGGGTTCTGTCATAACTTCGGCCCTATGGCGACGAACTGACTGAAATCTAAAATCTGCCAAATGTAGAATTTGGAAATTCTTCTTATAAAATTTTCATCGTTTCATGGGCACTTTGTCAAACTTGGGGTAGGTCATAACTTCACCCCAATGGCACTGAACGGTTTGAAATTTTGTATTCTTTATAAGGCTCATGGTCTTTACACCAATCAATAAAAAAAATCTGCCAAAAGAAGAATTTAAAAAAACCATCGTTTTAATACTTGGGGTTGGTCGTTTTAGCACTTGGGGTCGATCGTTTTAACTATTGGGTTCGGACAGAACTTCGGCCCTATGCCTCCAAACCTACTAAAATTTTGTATTATTACTAAGAATCATGGTCGTTACACGAATCAATCAAAAAAATCTGTCAAAGGAAGAATTTTTAAAAAATCATCATTTTAACCCTTGGGATCGGTCTTTTTAGCACTTGGGGTCGGTCGATTTAACTCTTGGGTTCTGTCATAACTTCGGCCCTACGGCGACGAACTGACTGAAATCTAAAATCTGCCAAATGTAGAATTTTGCAATTCTTCTTATAAAATTTTCATCGTTTCATGGGCACTTTGTCAAACTTGGGGTAGGTCATAACTTCACCCCAATTGCACTGAACGGTTTGAAATTTTGTATTCTTAATAAGAATCTTGGTCTGTACACGAATCAATAAAAAAAATCTGAAAAAAGAAGAATTTAAAAAAAAACATCGTTATAATACTTGGGTTGGCCTTTTTAGCACTTGGGGTTGGTCGTTTTAACTATTTGGTTCGGACAGAACTTCGGCCCTATGCAACCAAACCGACTGAAATTTTGTATTCTTACTAAGAATCAAGGTCCTTACTCGAATCAATCAAAAAAATCTGTCAATGTCGAATTTTGCAATTCTTCTTATAAAATTTTCATCGTTTCATGGGCACTTTGTCAAACTTGGGGTAGGTCATAACTTCTCCATAATGGCACTGAACGGTTTGAAATGTTGTATTCTTAATAAGAATCTTGGTCTGTACACCAATCAATTAAAAAAAAATCTACCAAAAGAAGAATAAAAATAAAAAAAACCATCGTTTTAATACTTGGGTTCGGTCGTTTTAACTATTGGGTTCGGACAGAACTTCGGCCCTATGCCACCAAACCGACTGAAATTTTGTATTCTTACTAAGAATCAAGGTCCTTACTCGAATCAATAAAAAAAATCTGCCAAAAGAAGAATTTTAAAAAACCATCGTTTTAATACTTGGGGTTGGTCGTTTTAGCACTTGGGGTCGGTCGTCTTAACAATTGGGTTCGGACAGAACTTCGGCCCTATGCCACCAAACCGACTGAAATTTTGTATTCTTACTAAGAATCAAGGTCCTTACTCGAATCAATCAAAAAAATCTGTCAAAGGAAGAATTTTAAAAAATCGTCATTTTAAGCGTTGGGGTCCGTCTTTATAGCACTTGGGGTCGGTCGATTTAACTCTTGGGTTCTGTCATAACTTCGGCCCTATGGCGACGAACTGACTGAAATCTAAAATCTGCCAAATGTAGAATTTGGAAATTCTTCTTATAAAATTTTCATCGTTTCATGGGCACTTTGTCAAACTTGGGGTAGGTCATAACTTCACCCCAATGGCACTGAACGGTTTTAAATTTTGTATTCCTAATAAGAATCTTGGTCTGTACACGAATCAATAAAAAAAATCTGCCAAAATCAGAATTAAAAAAAAAACATCGTTTTAATACTTGGGGTTGGTCGTTTTTAGCACTTGGGGTCGGTCGTTTTACCTTTTGGGTTCGGACAGAACTTTGGCCCTATGCCACCAAACTGACTGAAATTTTGTATTCTTACTAAGAATCAAGGTCCTTACTCGAATCAATCAAAAAAATCTGTCAAAGGAAGAATTTTTAAAAATCATCATTTTAACCGTTGGGGTCGGTCTTTTTAGCACTTGGGGTCGGTCGATTTAACTCTTGGGTTCTGTCATAACTTCGGCCCTATGGCGACGAACTGACTGAAATATAAAATCTGCCAAAAGTAGAATTTTGAAATTCTTCTTATAAAATTTTCATCGTTTCATGGACACTTTGTCAAACTTGGGGTAGGTCATAAATTTATCCCAATGGCACTGAACGGTTTGAAATTTTGTATTCTTAATAAAAAACTTGGTCTGTACACGAATCAATAAAAAAAATCTGCCAAAAGAAGAATTTAAAAAAAAAAACCATCGTTTTAATACTTGGGTTCGGTCGTTTTAACTATTGGGTTCGGACAGAACTTCGGCCCTATGCCACCAAACCGACTGAAATTTTGTATTCTTACTAAGAATCAAGGTCCTTACTCGAATCAATCCAAAAAATCTGTCAATGTCGAATTTTTAAATTCTTCTTATAAAATTTTCATCGTTTCATGGGCACTTTGTCAAACTTGGGGTAGGTCAAAACTTCACCCCAATGGCACTGAACGGTTTGAAATTTTGTATTCTTAATAAGAATCATGGTCTGTACACGAATCATTAAAAAAATCAGCCAAGACGTGAATTTAAAAAAAAGTCATCGTTTTAACACTTGGGGTCGGTCGTTTTAACTATTGGGTTCGGACAGAACTTCGCTATGCCACCAAATTGACTAAAATGTTGTATTCTTACTAAGAATCAAGGTCCGTACTCGAATCAATCAATCAAAATTTGTCAAAGGAAGAATTTAAAAAAATCATCATTTTAACCCTTGGTGTCGGTCTTTTTAGCACTTGGGGTCGGTCGATTTAACTCTTGGGTTCTGTCATAACTTCGGCCCTATGGCGACGAACTGACTGAAATCTAAAATCTGCCAAATGTAGAATTTGGAAAATCTTCTTATAAAATTTTCATCGTTTCATGGGCACTTTGTCAAAGTTGGGGTAGGTCATAACTTCACCCCAATGGCACTGAACGGTTTGAAATTTTGTATTCTTAATAAAAATCTTGGTCTGTACACGAATCAATAAAAAAAATATGCCAAAAGAAGAATTTAAAAAAAAAAACCATCGTTTTAATACTTGGGGTTGGTCGTTTTAGCACTTGGGGTCGGTCGTTTTAACTATTGGGTTCGGACAGAACTTCGCTATGCCACCAAATTGACTAAAATGTTGTATTCTTACTAAGAATCAAGGTCCTTACTCGAATCAATCAAAAAATCTGTCAAAAGAAGAATTTTAAAAAATCATCATTTTAACCCTTGGTGTCGGTCTTTTTAGCACTTGGGGTCGGTCGATTTAACTCTTGGGTTCTGTCATAACTTCGGCCCTATGGCGACGAACTGACTGAAAACTAAAATCTGCCGAAAGTAGAATTTTGAAATTCTTCTTATAATATTTTCATCGTTTCATAGGCACTTTGTCAAACTTGGGGTAGGTCATAACTTCGTCCCAATGGCACTGAACGGTTTGAAAATTTGTATTCATAAGAATCATGGTCTCTACACCAATCAATTAAAAAAAAATCTACCAATAGAAGAATTAAAAAAAAAAAACCATCGTTTTAATACTTGGGTTTGGTCGTTTTAGCACTTGCGGTCGGTCGATTTAACTAGTGGCTTCGGACAGAACTTCGGCCCTATGCCACCAAACCGACTGAAATTTTGTATTCTTACTAAGAATCAAGGTCCTTACTCGAATCAATCAAAAAATCTGTCAAAAAAGAATTTTAAAAAATCATCATTTTAAGCCTTGGGGTCGGTCTTTTTAGCACTTGGGGTCGGTCGATTTAACTCTTGGGTTCTGTCATAACTTCGGCCCTATGGCGACGAACTGACTGAAATCTAAAATCTGCCAAATGTAGAATTTGGAAATTCTTCTTATAAAATTTTCATCGTTTCATGGGCACTTTGTCAAACTTGGGGTAGGTCATAACTTCACCCCAATGGCACTGAACGGTTTGAAATTTTGTATTCTTTATAAGGCTCATGGTCTTTACACCAATCAATAAAAAAAATCTGCCAAAAGAAGAATTTAAAAAAACCATCGTTTTAATACTTGGGGTTGGTCGTTTTAGCACTTGGGGTCGATCGTTTTAACTATTGGGTTCGGACAGAACTTCGGCCCTATGCCTCCAAACCTACTTAAATTTTGTATTATTACTAAGAATCATGGTCGTTACACGAATCAATCAAAAAAATCTGTCAAAGGAAGAATTTTTAAAAAATCATCATTTTAACCCTTGGGATCGGTCTTTTTAGCACTTGGGGTCGGTCGATTTAACTCTTGGGTTCTGTCATAACTTCGGCCCTACGGCGACGAACTGACTGAAATCTAAAATCTGCCAAATGTAGAATTTTGCAATTCTTCTTATAAAATTTTCATCGTTTCATGGGCACTTTGTCAAACTTGGGGTAGGTCATAACTTCACCCCAATTGCACTGAACGGTTTGAAATTTTGTATTCTTAATAAGAATCTTGGTCTGTACACGAATCAATAAAAAAAATCTGAAAAAAGAAGAATTTAAAAAAAAACATCGTTATAATACTTGGGTTGGCCTTTTTAGCACTTGGGGTTGGTCGTTTTAACTATTTGGTTCGGACAGAACTTCGGCCCTATGCAACCAAACCGACTGAAATTTTGTATTCTTACTAAGAATCAAGGTCCTTACTCGAATCAATCAAAAAAATCTGTCAATGTCGAATTTTGCAATTCTTCTTATAAAATTTTCATCGTTTCATGGGCACTTTGTCAAACTTGGGGTAGGTCATAACTTCTCCATAATGGCACTGAACGGTTTGAAATGTTGTATTCTTAATAAGAATCTTGGTCTGTACACCAATCAATTAAAAAAAAATCTACCAAAAGAAGAATAAAAATAAAAAAAACCATCGTTTTAATACTTGGGTTCGGTCGTTTTAACTATTGGGTTCGGACAGAACTTCGGCCCTATGCCACCAAACCGACTGAAATTTTGTATTCTTACTAAGAATCAAGGTCCTTACTCGAATCAATAAAAAAAATCTGCCAAAAGAAGAATTTTAAAAAACCATCGTTTTAATACTTGGGGTTGGTCGTTTTAGCACTTGGGGTCGGTCGTCTTAACAATTGGGTTCGGACAGAACTTCGGCCCTATGCCACCAAACCGACTGAAATTTTGTATTCTTACTAAGAATCAAGGTCCTTACTCGAATCAATCAAAAAAATCTGTCAAAGGAAGAATTTTAAAAAATCGTCATTTTAAGCGTTGGGGTCCGTCTTTATAGCACTTGGGGTCGGTCGATTTAACTCTTGGGTTCTGTCATAACTTCGGCCCTATGGCGACGAACTGACTGAAATCTAAAATCTGCCAAATGTAGAATTTGGAAATTCTTCTTATAAAATTTTCATCGTTTCATGGGCACTTTGTCAAACTTGGGGTAGGTCATAACTTCACCCCAATGGCACTGAACGGTTTTAAATTTTGTATTCCTAATAAGAATCTTGGTCTGTACACGAATCAATAAAAAAAATCTGCCAAAATCAGAATTAAAAAAAAAACATCGTTTTAATACTTGGGGTTGGTCGTTTTTAGCACTTGGGGTCGGTCGTTTTACCTTTTGGGTTCGGACAGAACTTTGGCCCTATGCCACCAAACTGACTGAAATTTTGTATTCTTACTAAGAATCAAGGTCCTTACTCGAATCAATCAAAAAAATCTGTCAAAGGAAGAATTTTTAAAAATCATCATTTTAACCGTTGGGGTCGGTCTTTTTAGCACTTGGGGTCGGTCGATTTAACTCTTGGGTTCTGTCATAACTTCGGCCCTATGGCGACGAACTGACTGAAATATAAAATCTGCCAAAAGTAGAATTTTGAAATTCTTCTTATAAAATTTTCATCGTTTCATGGACACTTTGTCAAACTTGGGGTAGGTCATAAATTTATCCCAATGGCACTGAACGGTTTGAAATTTTGTATTCTTAATAAAAAACTTGGTCTGTACACGAATCAATAAAAAAAATCTGCCAAAAGAAGAATTTAAAAAAAAAAACCATCGTTTTAATACTTGGGTTCGGTCGTTTTAACTATTGGGTTCGGACAGAACTTCGGCCCTATGCCACCAAACCGACTGAAATTTTGTATTCTTACTAAGAATCAAGGTCCTTACTCGAATCAATCCAAAAAATCTGTCAATGTCGAATTTTTAAATTCTTCTTATAAAATTTTCATCGTTTCATGGGCACTTTGTCAAACTTGGGGTAGGTCAAAACTTCACCCCAATGGCACTGAACGGTTTGAAATTTTGTATTCTTAATAAGAATCATGGTCTGTACACGAATCATTAAAAAAATCAGCCAAGACGTGAATTTAAAAAAAAGTCATCGTTTTAACACTTGGGGTCGGTCGTTTTAACTATTGGGTTCGGACAGAACTTCGCTATGCCACCAAATTGACTAAAATGTTGTATTCTTACTAAGAATCAAGGTCCGTACTCGAATCAATCAATCAAAATTTGTCAAAGGAAGAATTTAAAAAAATCATCATTTTAACCCTTGGTGTCGGTCTTTTTAGCACTTGGGGTCGGTCGATTTAACTCTTGGGTTCTGTCATAACTTCGGCCCTATGGCGACGAACTGACTGAAATCTAAAATCTGCCAAATGTAGAATTTGGAAAATCTTCTTATAAAATTTTCATCGTTTCATGGGCACTTTGTCAAAGTTGGGGTAGGTCATAACTTCACCCCAATGGCACTGAACGGTTTGAAATTTTGTATTCTTAATAAAAATCTTGGTCTGTACACGAATCAATAAAAAAAATATGCCAAAAGAAGAATTTAAAAAAAAAAACCATCGTTTTAATACTTGGGGTTGGTCGTTTTAGCACTTGGGGTCGGTCGTTTTAACTATTGGGTTCGGACAGAACTTCGCTATGCCACCAAATTGACTAAAATGTTGTATTCTTACTAAGAATCAAGGTCCTTACTCGAATCAATCAAAAAATCTGTCAAAAGAAGAATTTTAAAAAATCATCATTTTAACCCTTGGTGTCGGTCTTTTTAGCACTTGGGGTCGGTCGATTTAACTCTTGGGTTCTGTCATAACTTCGGCCCTATGGCGACGAACTGACTGAAAACTAAAATCTGCCGAAAGTAGAATTTTGAAATTCTTCTTATAATATTTTCATCGTTTCATAGGCACTTTGTCAAACTTGGGGTAGGTCATAACTTCGTCCCAATGGCACTGAACGGTTTGAAAATTTGTATTCATAAGAATCATGGTCTCTACACCAATCAATTAAAAAAAAATCTACCAATAGAAGAATTAAAAAAAAAAAACCATCGTTTTAATACTTGGGTTTGGTCGTTTTAGCACTTGCGGTCGGTCGATTTAACTAGTGGCTTCGGACAGAACTTCGGCCCTATGCCACCAAACCGACTGAAATTTTGTATTCTTACTAAGAATCAAGGTCCTTACTCGAATCAATCAAAAAATCTGTCAAAAAAGAATTTTAAAAAATCATCATTTTAAGCCTTGGGGTCGGTCTTTTTAGCACTTGGGGTCGGTCGATTTAACTCTTGGGTTCTGTCATAACTTCGGCCCTATGGCGACGAACTGACTGAAATCTAAAATCTGCCAAATGTAGAATTTGGAAATTCTTCTTATAAAATTTTCATCGTTTCATGGGCACTTTGTCAAACTTGGGGTAGGTCATAACTTCACCCCAATGGCACTGAACGGTTTGAAATTTTGTATTCTTTATAAGGCTCATGGTCTTTACACCAATCAATAAAAAAAATCTGCCAAAAGAAGAATTTAAAAAAACCATCGTTTTAATACTTGGGGTTGGTCGTTTTAGCACTTGGGGTCGATCGTTTTAACTATTGGGTTCGGACAGAACTTCGGCCCTATGCCTCCAAACCTACTAAAATTTTGTATTATTACTAAGAATCATGGTCGTTACACGAATCAATCAAAAAAATCTGTCAAAGGAAGAATTTTTAAAAAATCATCATTTTAACCCTTGGGATCGGTCTTTTTAGCACTTGGGGTCGGTCGATTTAACTCTTGGGTTCTGTCATAACTTCGGCCCTACGGCGACGAACTGACTGAAATCTAAAATCTGCCAAATGTAGAATTTTGCAATTCTTCTTATAAAATTTTCATCGTTTCATGGGCACTTTGTCAAACTTGGGGTAGGTCATAACTTCACCCCAATTGCACTGAACGGTTTGAAATTTTGTATTCTTAATAAGAATCTTGGTCTGTACACGAATCAATAAAAAAAATCTGAAAAAAGAAGAATTTAAAAAAAAACATCGTTATAATACTTGGGTTGGCCTTTTTAGCACTTGGGGTTGGTCGTTTTAACTATTTGGTTCGGACAGAACTTCGGCCCTATGCAACCAAACCGACTGAAATTTTGTATTCTTACTAAGAATCAAGGTCCTTACTCGAATCAATCAAAAAAATCTGTCAATGTCGAATTTTGCAATTCTTCTTATAAAATTTTCATCGTTTCATGGGCACTTTGTCAAACTTGGGGTAGGTCATAACTTCTCCATAATGGCACTGAACGGTTTGAAATGTTGTATTCTTAATAAGAATCTTGGTCTGTACACCAATCAATTAAAAAAAAATCTACCAAAAGAAGAATAAAAATAAAAAAAACCATCGTTTTAATACTTGGGTTCGGTCGTTTTAACTATTGGGTTCGGACAGAACTTCGGCCCTATGCCACCAAACCGACTGAAATTTTGTATTCTTACTAAGAATCAAGGTCCTTACTCGAATCAATAAAAAAAATCTGCCAAAAGAAGAATTTTAAAAAACCATCGTTTTAATACTTGGGGTTGGTCGTTTTAGCACTTGGGGTCGGTCGTCTTAACAATTGGGTTCGGACAGAACTTCGGCCCTATGCCACCAAACCGACTGAAATTTTGTATTCTTACTAAGAATCAAGGTCCTTACTCGAATCAATCAAAAAAATCTGTCAAAGGAAGAATTTTAAAAAATCGTCATTTTAAGCGTTGGGGTCCGTCTTTATAGCACTTGGGGTCGGTCGATTTAACTCTTGGGTTCTGTCATAACTTCGGCCCTATGGCGACGAACTGACTGAAATCTAAAATCTGCCAAATGTAGAATTTGGAAATTCTTCTTATAAAATTTTCATCGTTTCATGGGCACTTTGTCAAACTTGGGGTAGGTCATAACTTCACCCCAATGGCACTGAACGGTTTTAAATTTTGTATTCCTAATAAGAATCTTGGTCTGTACACGAATCAATAAAAAAAATCTGCCAAAATCAGAATTAAAAAAAAAACATCGTTTTAATACTTGGGGTTGGTCGTTTTTAGCACTTGGGGTCGGTCGTTTTACCTTTTGGGTTCGGACAGAACTTTGGCCCTATGCCACCAAACTGACTGAAATTTTGTATTCTTACTAAGAATCAAGGTCCTTACTCGAATCAATCAAAAAAATCTGTCAAAGGAAGAATTTTTAAAAATCATCATTTTAACCGTTGGGGTCGGTCTTTTTAGCACTTGGGGTCGGTCGATTTAACTCTTGGGTTCTGTCATAACTTCGGCCCTATGGCGACGAACTGACTGAAATATAAAATCTGCCAAAAGTAGAATTTTGAAATTCTTCTTATAAAATTTTCATCGTTTCATGGACACTTTGTCAAACTTGGGGTAGGTCATAAATTTATCCCAATGGCACTGAACGGTTTGAAATTTTGTATTCTTTATAAGGCTCATGGTCTTTACACCAATCAATAAAAAAAATCTGCCAAAAGAAGAATTTAAAAAAACCATCGTTTTAATACTTGGGGTTGGTCGTTTTAGCACTTGGGGTCGGTCGTCTTAACAATTGGGTTCGGACAGAACTTCGGCCCTATGCCACCAAACCTACTGAATTTTTGTATTCTTACTAAGAATCAAGGTCCTTACTCGAATCAATCAAAAAAATCTGTCAATGTCGAATTTTTAAATTCTTCTTATAAAATTTTCATCGTTTCATGGGCACTTTGTCAAACTTGGGGTAGGTCATAACTTCACCCCAATGGCACTGAACGGTTTGAAATTTGTATCTGCCAAATCTGCCAAAAGAAGAAATTAAAAAAAAAAACATCGTTTTAATACTTGGAGTTGGTCGTTTTAGCACTTGGGTTCGGTCGTTTTAACTATTGGGTTCGGACAGAACTTCGGCCCTATGCCACCAAACCGACTGAAATTTTGTATTCTTACTAAGAATCAAGGTCCTTACTCGAATCAATCAAAAAAATCTGGCAATGTGGAATTTTGAAATTCTTCTTTTAAAATTTTCATCGTTTCATGGGCACTTTGTCAAACTTGGGGTAGGTCATAACATCACCCCAATGGCACTGAACGGTTTGAAATTTTGTATTCTTAATAAGAATCTTGGTCTGTACACGAATCAATAAAAAAAATATGACAAAAGAAGAATTAAAAAATAAACAGCGTTATAATACTTGGAGTTGGTATTTTTAGCACTTGGGGTCGGTCGTTTTAACTATTGGGTTCGGACAGAACTTCGGCCCTATGCAACCAAACCGACTGAAATTTTTATTCTTACTAAGAATCGAGGACCTTACTGGAATCAATCAAAAAAATCTGGCAAAGGAAGAATTTGAAAAAAATCATCATTAACCCTTGGGGTGGGTTTTTTTAGCACTTGGGGTCGGTCGATTTAACTCTCGGGCTCTGTCATAACTTCGGCTCTACGGCGACGAACTGACTGAAATCTAAAATCTGCCAAATGTAGAATTTTGAAATTCTTCTTATAAAATTCTCATCGTTTCATGGGCACTTTGTCAAACTTGGGGTAGGTCATAAATTCATCCCAATGGCACTGAACGGTTCGAAATTTTGTATTCTTAATAAGAATCTTGGTCTGTACACCAATCAATTTAAAAAAAATCTACCAAAAGAAGAATTAAAAAAAAAAAACATCGTTTTAATACTTGGGTTCGGTCGTTTTAACTATTGGGTTCGGACAGAACTTCGGCCCTATGCCACCAAAGCGACAGAAATTTTGTATTCTTACTAAGAATCAAGGTCCTTACTCGAATCAATCAAAAAATCTGTCAAAGGAAGAATTTTAAAAAATCATCATTTTAAGCCTTGGGGTCGGTCTTTTTAGCACTTGGGGTCGGTCGATTTAACTCTTGGGTTCTGTTATAACTTCGGCCCTATGGCGACTGTTATGTCTGCCCTTTCCTCGGCAGATAGTAATTATTAATAACGGTTCTTTTAATATAAATGTGTTTATTACTTGAATAACCTAGCTGGATAGCTACGACTGTTTAGTATTCGGGGGCAGGTAAATCTCTGGAGCCTTGCCAGGGGAGCTCGTGAAGTATATCTCTGATACTGCTTCTTGTACGCCAATGCCATCTGGCGAGCTATGGTGCAAGCTACATGCTTACCGTCATCTATCGTATTCTTTCCATATTAAATACTCAATTACTCTACATCACACCCTCCCCGACCTAATCTCAAGCCCTGGCTACAATAAATACAAATCATGTTCTTTTCAAAAGAAGCTATACAATTGACAAAAAATGGGATTTTAAATATTTCATTTTAACACGATTTTATACACTAAATTCAACCAAACATATTTTAAATATTAGATTTTAAATATTTCATTTTTACACGATTTTATACACTAAATTCAACCAAACATATTTTAAATATTAGATTTTAAATATTTCAACTTAAGTACTTCTGTTTCTCTGGGAGGGACCTCTATGAACGCTTTGTACGGAGCCTTCCTTCCCAAGGTCTTAGTTGAGTAGTTTGCTCTCGATCATCTGCTGGTAATCTGAAATCAAGAGAACTCCACGTTAGCCCCTTCAACAAAGCTGAGGTCCCCAACTCGTCTGAAGCGCATTTCGTGACTTCAGACGCGGTGGGTGGGTTATTATCTTCACTCTTCTCTTCCCATCTCACAGATAAACTCTTTAACTGATCAATATGCCTCTTCCAAGTCAACGGAGTACCACAGATCCTAACGATATAAACTTTTTTACCCACTTTCCTTTCTACAATACCTCTAACCCAACCAACTTTATTCACCTGACGGAAGTCCTTGACCAGACATTTTTGTCCAACATGTAAATTCCTAATTTTTACGCCCCCATAATTCCTTATTTGATTATCTTGACTCCTTTTTATATTATCGTTAGCTATTTTTCTCTGTTCTGACACATCTTCCTGAGTGGTTTTAGGAATTAAACTACTGAAAGTTGATTTCAGTCTCCTACCAAACATCAAGACTGCCGGTTCTAATCCCGTTGTGCAATGTGGCGAATTTCGATAATCAGATAGAAAATCACATAATCTACTTTCATAATTTACTGGAAAATTATTCCTTACCATAATTTTTTTTTTTTTAAAATTTACCGTTTTAACTGAATTTTCAGCTTGCCCATTACACTGAGGGAATTTGACCGGTGAATTTAAAAATTCTATGTTATTCTCTTTAAGAAATTCTTTAAACTCTACACTAGAAAATGCTGTTCCATTATCCGAAACTAGGCAATCAGGGTTACCAAAATTAGAGAAAATTCTTCTCAATTCCTTAATCGTGTTAAACGAATCCGCCCTTGGGACCTCTAAGCAGTCGATCCACTTGGAAAAAGCGTCACAAATTACAAGAAACATTTTTCCTGCTACAGGCCCGCAGTAGTCCACGTGCACCCTACTCCAAGTTGCCCCAGGGTTCGGCCACACTGACAAGTGACTCTTAGGAGATGCCGGCCTCATAGCCGCGCAATCATTACATTTTAGAACCATTTTTTTAATGTCATTGTTCAGTGATGGCCACCAAAAATAAGCTTTGGCTAGGCCCTTCATTTTAACTATTCCTAAATGAGATCTGTGTAATAACTCTAGCACATGTTCTTGTAAGGAACTCGGAATGACAATTCTATGTTGCCAGAAAAGGCAATCCTTGACCATGGACATTTCGTTTCTCTTAACCCAGAATCTCCACAGTACATCGTCTCGACCAACTCGTTTTGGCCAGCCCTTACGCAAACACGTTAAAACTTCCTGAATAACCGTGTCTGTCTCTGTAGCTGTGGAAATGAGCTTGATATCTATGTGCTCGCATTTATCTACATAACACACAAAATCTGATCCATAATCATCTTCAAATTCTTCTTGAGAATTTTCTACCGGAAGCCGAGATAGAAAATCCGCATGATTATGACATGACTTGACAAATTCTACCTTATACGCAAATCCTGCTAATATAATTCCATAACGCTGCAATCTGTTAGCCGCTAAAACCGGAATGTTTTTGTGTTCACCTAAAATCCTCATCAAGGGCATATTATCTACGCATAAAGTAAACTCCCGACCGAATAGGTATTGAAAGAATTTGTTCAGACCAAACACAATAGCTAACGCTTCTAAATCTAGAATACTGTATTTCTTTTCTGCACTAGACAAACTTCTTGATGCAAATTCGATCGGTCTCATTGAACCGTCCGCAAATGTGTGCAATAACATGGCTCCGAGGCCTGCGCTGCTCGCGTCTGTATATAACTTAAGAGGAAGGTTGGGAAAATAATGAGTGAGAATTCTATCAGAACCCATTAGATACTTTACTTTATCTTCTGCGTCAATGCATGACTTCCCAAATTCAAACTTTGCATTCTTCTTTAAAAGATTATGCAAAGGTTCAGTATGACATGTTCGGTATGAAGTTCCGATAAAAATTAAAAAATCCCAAAAGACCCCTCAATTGATGCACGTCGGATGGGTACGGCGCATTATTAATTGCTTCCAATTTATCTTTTTGAGGTTCAATGCCCCTTCCCGAAATAACGTATCCCAAAAATTCTATAGATTTAACAAAAAACTGACACTTCCCAGTATTGACACATAAACCACATTCTTTCAACCGCTCGCAGACCGCGCAAATATTATTATACAGATCAAGTTCATCGACCCCTGAAATAATAATATCGTCTAGGTAAAAGGCTACGCCTTTTAAACCTTGTAAACAACTTGATATTGTTCTTGCGAAGATGGCCGGAGCCGATTTAAACCCAAAAACTAACCTGTTATATTGGAACAGACCTAAGTGTGTGTTAATAGTTGTAAACTTTTTACAATGATCCGCTAATTCTAACTGTGAATATGCTTCTTTGAGGTCTAATTTTGCAAAAACTTTGCCCGAACTAACCTTATGTATGACCTCCTCAATCTTTGGCATCGGATATTTCTCTATATTGGAAATCAAATTAAGACTCCTTTTATAATCTACACAAATTCTTATATCCCCATTTTTCTTGACCACCGGAACAATCGGTGAAGCGAACTCGCTACTTGTAACCGGGGAGATTATACCTTTTTCTACCATCGATCTTAATTCGGATTCGATCTTCCCTTTAATAGAAAAAGGAACCGGCCTTGCATTGAAAAAAATTGGATCCGATTCCTGGTTTACTTTAAAATAGACTTTATATTTGTTAAATCTTCCCAACTTTTGCGAAAACACTTCCGGGTAATCTTGAATAAACTTTTCTCCATTCCTCATTTGCGGCGTCACTAAATTAATTGTCTCCTGAGAAGTTATCCCAAGATCGAAACATTCCATAAAATCTCTCCCCATAATTAATTCTGTTCCTTTTATTACTACAATAAAACTAATATTTTTGTTCCTACCCTTAAATTTCACATCAAAAATCGCCTTTCCTACGACTATTAAACGATTATTTCCATAACCTGAAATAATCCGCTTGTCTTGTGACAAAAAGATTGAACTAAAATGTCGTTTAAAAACACCCTCCGGCATCACACATAAAGATGAACCGGAATCAATCATTGCCGTAAACTTCTTGTTATTAATTTCAATTTCAGCAGTAATCGGACTAATTGACGCAACTAAAACTTTACTATCCCTGTGATTTTCAAAAATGGGATTTATAGGATTATTCTTGCAAAATTTCTGTAAATGCCCAACGCCCTTACATTTAAAACATTTCGCATTACGAAATTTACAATCAAACGATAGATGATCATTCCTTTTGCAAATAAAACACTGTTTTTTAACATTACCCAAGGGTGATCTAAAATTCGTACCTGAATTTGATCCTAACCTTTAAGCTGGTTTCGTGTTAAAACTACCCTTGGGGCTCGTCGATCGTTCCCTACGCTGATCTCGCTTGAACCCATCGCTAGTAACTCGTTTTTTTACCAGGTTTACTTCTGATTTAACTGTATTAGTACTATCCAAAGTTGACATACTAACTGCAAGTCCTTCTATTTCATTAAACGATAACGTTTGCCCTTCTACAAAAATTTTCTCTTTCGCGCGCCCCGGTAACAACCCGATTGCAAACATGTCTATAAGATTTTTTTCAAGCCTCGTTTCGAATTGACAATACGTTGCTAAAGAACGAAGTCTAACCGCGAAATCTCTTATCGTCTCGCCTTGTTGTTGTCTCGCTAAAAAAAAATTCTCCCGTTCTTTAAAAACTGAACGATTTTTGTTACAATGTTTGTCGAGAAGCGCTAAAAGTTTATCAAAAGATAAGTCCGTCACTTTACTTGGAAAACACAGATTAATTAGTAAGGTTAACGTTTCTGATTCTAGGAGATTCAATAAAAAAGCCCGTTTTTTATCCACAGACGCTTTGTCATCATGGATCACGAAAAATTGCTCTATCCGAAGTCGAAACAATCCCCAGTCTCCGGAGAGATGGCAAAACGGTTTTATTCTACCCGATTCCATAACTCCCAACAGATAGATCGGCAAAAACAATCAACAAGGAAAACAATAACAAATAATCCCTCTCAAAGAAGCAAAAATACTTATCTCAGGAACTCTTCTGGTCTCCCTCTGGGTTTTATCCTTGTCTTCTGATTAATCCAATGATTCGTCCTTGAAACGATTAACCGAATGATCCGTTTTGACCTTGAAACCAATCCAATGATCCACAACCAGATCGCCTCCTTGCGGTATTTTACTTCTGTTCCTAGAACAAAAAAATCTTCTTATCCAGCCCGTAGCTACGGAACCAAATGCTCCTTAATCTCGGGCAGAATCTCTTCCGATTCCTTTGCCAAAACTGCAAGTCACTCCAGCCGTGACTTAGTCATCCGTGTCCAGCACCAATTATTATTCGTACGCGTAACTTCCACACAATTATACTTTTACGGCTGCGCCAATTGTTATGTCTGCCCTTACCTCGGCAGATAGTAATTATTAATAACGGTTCCATTTAATATAAATGTGTTTATTACTTGAATAACCTAGCTGGATAGCTACGACTGTTTAGTATTCGAGGGTAGGTAAATCTCTGGAGCCTTGCCAGGGGAGCTCGTAAAGTATATCTCTGATACTGCTTCTTGTACGCCAATGCCATCTGGCGAGCTATGGTGCAAGCTACATGCTTACCGCCATCTATCGTATTCTTTCCATATTAAATACTCAAATACTCTACATCACAGCGACGAACTGACTGAAATCTAAAATCTGCCAAATGTAGAATTTGGAAATTCTTCTTATAAAATTTTCATCGTTTCATGGGCACTTTGTCAAACTTGGGGTAGGTCATAACTTCACCCCAATGGCACTGAACGGTTTGAAATTTTGTATTCCTAATAAGAATCTTGGTCTGTACACGAATCAATAAAAAAAATCTGCCAAAATCAGAATTTAAAAAAAAACATCGTTTTATTACTTGGGGTTGGTCGTTTAAGCACTTGGGGTCGGTCGTCTTAACAATTGGGTTCGGGCAAAACTTCGGCCGTACGCCACCAAACCGACTGAAATTTTATATTCTAACTAAAGAATCAAGGTCCTTACTCGAATCAATCAAAAAAATCTGTCAATGGAAGAATTTAAAAAAAATCATCATTTTAACCGTTGGGGTCGGTCTTTTTAGCACTTGGGGTCGGTCGATTTATCTCTTGGGTTCTGTCATAACTTCGGCCCTATGGCGACGAACTGACTGAAAACTAAAATCTGCCGAAAGTAGAATTTTGAAATTCTTCTATAATATTTTCATCGTTTCATAGGCACTTTGTCAAACTTGGGGTAGGTCATAACTTCGTCCCAATGGCACCCAACGGTTTGAAAATTTGTATTCATATGAATCATGGTCTCTACACCAATCAATTAAAAAAATCTACCAATAGAAGAATAAAAAAAAACATCGTTTTAATACTTGGGTTTGGTCGTTTTAGCACTTGGGGTCGGTCGATTTAACTAGTGGCTTCGGACAGAACTTCGGCCCTATGCCACCAAACCGACTGAAATTTTGTATTCTAACTAAGAATCAAGGTCCTTACTCGAATCAATCAAAAAAATCTGTCAATGGAAGAATTTAAAAAAAATCATCATTTTATCCGTTGGGGTCGGTCTTTTTAGCACTTGGGGTCGGTCGATTTAACTCTTTGGTTCTGTCATAACTTCGGCCCTATGGCGACGAACTGACTGAAATCTAAAATCTGCCAAAAGCAGAATTTTGAAATTCTTCTTATAAAATTTTCATCGTTTCATGTGCACTTTTTCAAACTTGGGGAACTTCATAAATTCATCCCAATGGCACTGAAGGGTTTGAAATTTTGTATTCTTAATAAGAATCATGGTCTGTACACGAATCATTAAAAAAAAATTCCAAAACATGAATTTAAAAATAAATCATCGTTTTAACACTTGGGGTTGGTCGTTATAGCCCTTGGGGTCGGTCGTTTTGACTATTGGGTTCGGATAGAACTTCGGCCATATGCAACCAAACTGACAGAATTTTTGTATTCTTCTAAGAATCAAGGTCCTTACTCGAATCAATCAAAAAAAATCTGTCAAAGGAAGAATTTGAAAAAATCATCATTTTAAGCCTTGGGGTCGGTCTTTTCAGCACTTGGGGTCAATCGATTTAACTCTTGGGTTCTGTCATAACTTCGGCCCTATGGCGACGAACTGACTGAAATCTAAAATCTGCCAAACGTAGTATTTGGAAATTCTTCTTATAAAATTTTCATCGTTTCATGGGCACTTTGTCAAACTTGGGGTAGGTCATAACTTCACCCCAATGGCACTGAACGGTTTGAAATTTTGTATTCTTAATAAGACTCATGGTCTTTACACCAATCAAAAAAAAAATCTGCCAAAAGAAGAATTTAAAAAAAACCATCGTTTTAATACTTGGGGTTGGTCGTTTTAGCACTTGGGGTCGGTCGTCTTAACAATTGGGTTCGGACAAAACTTCGGCCCTATGCCACCAAACCGACTGAAATTTTGTAATCTAACCAAGAATCAAGGTCCTTACTTGAATCAATCAAAAAAATCTGTCAATGGAAGAATTTTAAAAAAAACATCATTTTAACCGTTGGGGTCGGTCTTTTTAGCACTTGGGGTCCCAATGGCACTCAACGGTTTGAAAATTTGTATTCATAAGAATCATGGTCTCTACACCAATCAATTAAAAAAAATCTACCAATAGAAGAATTAAAAAAAAAAAACCATCGTTTTAATACTTGGGTTTGGTCGTTTTAGCACTTGGGGTCGGTCGATTTAATTAATGGCTTCGGACAGAACTTCGGCCCTATGCCACCAAACCGACCGAAATTTTGTATTCTTACTAAGAATCAAGGTCCTTACTGGAATCAATCAAAAAAATCTGGCAAAGGAAGAATTTTTAAATTCTTCTTATAAAATTTTCATCGTTTCATGGGCACTTTGTCAACTTGGGTTAGGTCATAACTTCACCCCAATGGCACTGAACGGTTTGAAATTTGTATCTGCCAAATCTGCCAAAAGAAGAAATTTAAAAAAAAAACATCGTTTTAATACTTGGATTTGGTCGTTGTAGCACTTGGGTTCGGTCGTTTTAACTATTGGGTTCGGACAGAACTTCGGCCCTATGGCACCAAATCGACTGAAATTTTGTATTCTTACTAAGAATCAAGGTCCTTACTCGAATCAATCAAAAAAATCTGTCAATGTCGAATTTTGAAATTCTTCTTAAAAAATTTTCATGGTTTCATGGGCACTTTGTCAAACTTGGGGTAGGTCATAACTTCACCCCAATGGCACTGAACGGTTTGAAATTTTGTATTCTTAATAAGAATCTTGGTCTGTACACGAATCAATAAAAAAAATCTGACAAAAGAAGAATTTAAAAAAAACATCGTTATAATACTTGGGGTTGGCCTTTTTAGCACTTGGGGTCGGTCGTTTTAACTATAAGGTTCGGACAGAACTTCGGCCCTATGCAACCAAACCGACTGAATTTTTGTATTCTTACTAAGAATCAAGGTCCTTACTCGAATCAATCAAAAAAATCTGTCAAAGGAAGAATTTTAAAAAATCATCATTTTAAGCTTTGGGGTCGGTCTTTTTAGCACTTGGGGTCGGTCGATTTAATTCTTGGGTTCTGTCATAACTTCGGCCCTATGGCGACGAACTGACTGAAATCTAAAATATGCCAAAAGTAGAATTTTGAAATTCTTATAAAATTTTCATCGTTTCATGGGCACTTTGTCAAACTTGGGGTAGGTCATAACTTCACCCCAATGGCACTGAACGGTTTGAAATTTGTATCTGCCAAATCTGCCAAAAGAAGAAATTAAAAAAAAAAACATCGTTTTAATACTTGGAGTTGGTAGTTTTAGCACTTGGGTTCGGTCATTTTAACTATTGGGTTAGAACAGAACTTCGGCCCTATGCCACCAAACCGACTGAAATTTTGTATTCTTACTAAGAATCAAGGTCCTTACTCGAATCAATCAAAAAAATCTGTCAATGTGGAATTTTGAAATTCGTCTTATAAAATTTTCATCGTTTCATGGGCACTTTGTCAAACTTGGCGTAGGTCATAACATCACCCCAATGGCACTGAACGGTTTGAAATTTTGTATTCTTAATAAGAATCTTGGTCTGTACACGAATCAATAAAAAAAATCTGACAAAAGAAGAAATTTAAAAAAAACAGCGTTATAATACTTGGAGTTGGTATTTTTAGCACTTGGGGTCGGTCGTTTTAACTATTGGGTTCGGACAGAACTTCGGCCCTTTGCAACCAAACCGACTGAAATTTTGTATTCTTACTAAGAATCAAGGACCTTACTGGAATCAATCAAAAAAATCTGGCAAAGGAAGAATTTGAAAAAAATCATCATTTTAACCCTTGGGGTGGGTCTTTTTAGCACTTGGGGTCGGTCGATTTAACTCTCGGGCTCTGTCATAACTTCGGCCCTACGGCGACGAACTGACTGAAATCTAAAATCTGCCAAATGTAGAATTTTGAAATTCTTCTTATAAAATTTTCATCGTTTCATGGGCACTTTGTCAAACTTGGGGTAGGTCATAAATTCATCCCAATGGCACTGAACGGTTCGAAATTTTGTATTCTTAATAAGAATCTTGGTCTGTACACCAATCAATTAAAAAAAAATCTACCAAAAGAAGAATTAAAAAAAAAAACATCGTTTTAATACTTGGGTTCGGTCGTTTTAACTATTGGGTTCGGACAGAACTTCGGCCCTATGCCACCAAACCGACTGAAATTTTGTATTCTTACTAAGAATCAAGGACCTTACTGGAATCAATCAAAAAAATCTGGCAAAGGAAGAATTTGAAAAAAATCATCATTTTAACCCTTGGGGTGGGTCTTTTTAGCACTTGGGGTCGGTCGATTTAACTCTCAGGCTCTGTCATAACTTCGGCCCTACGGCGACGAACTGACTGAAATCTAAAATCTGCCAAATGTGGAATTTTGAAATTCTTCTTATAAAATTTTCATCGTTTCATGGGCACTTTGTCATACTTGTCGTAGGTCATAACATCACCCCAATGGCACTGAACGGTTTGAAATTTTGTATTCTTAATAAGAATCTTGGTCTGTACACGAATCAATAAAAAAAATCTGACAAAAGAAGAATTTAAAAAAAACAGCGTTATAATACTTGAAGTTGGTATTTTTAGCACTTGGGGTCGGTCGTTTTAACTATTGGGTTCGGACAGAACTTCGGCCCTATGCAACCAAACCGACTGAAATTTTGTATTCTTACTAAGAATCAAGGACCTTACTGGAATCAATCAAAAAAATCTGGCAAAGGAAGAATTTGAAACAAATCATCATTTTAACCCTTGGGGTGGGTCTTTTTAGCACTTGGGGTCGGTCGATTTAACTCTCAGGCTCTGTCATAACTTCGGCCCTACGGCGACGAACTGACTGAAATCTAAAATCTGCCAAATGTGGAATTTTGAAATTCTTCTTATAAAATTTTCATCGTTTCATGGGCACTTTGTCATACTTGTCGTAGGTCATAACATCACCCCAATGGCACTGAACGGTTTGAAATTTTGTATTCTTAATAAGAATCTTGGTCTGTACACGAATCAATAAAAAAAATCTGACAAAAGAAGAATTTAAAAAAAACAGCGTTATAATACTTGAAGTTGGTATTTTTAGCACTTGGGGTCGGTCGTTTTAACTATTGGGTTCGGACAGAACTTCGGCCCTATGCAACCAAACCGACTGAAATTTTGTATTCTTACTAAGAATCAAGGACCTTACTGGAACCAATCAAAAAAATCTGGCAAAGGAAGAATTTGAAAAAAATCATCATTTTAACCCTTGGGGTGGGTCTTTTTAGCACTTGGGGTCAGTCGATTTAACTCTCGGGCTCTGTCATAACTTCGGCCCTACGGCGACGAACTGACTGAAATCTAAAATCTGCCAAATGTAGAATTTTGAAATTCTTCTTATAAAATTTTCATCGTTTCATGGGCACTTTGTCAAACTCGGGGTAGGTCATAACTTCACCCCAATGGCACTGAACGGTTTGAAATTTTGTATCTGCCAAATCTGCCAAAAGAAGAAATTTAAAAAAAAACATCGTTTTAATACTTGGAGTTGGTCGTTTTAGCACTTGGGGTGGGTCGTTTTAACTATCGGGTTCGGACAGAACTTCGGCCCTATGCCACCAAACCGACTGAAATTTTGTATTCTTACTAAGAATCAAGGTCCTTACTCGAATCAATCAAAAAAATCTGTCAATGTCGAATTTTTAAATTCTTCTTATAAAATTTTCATCGTTTCATGGGCACTTTGTCAAACTTGGGGTAGGTCATAACTTCACCCCAATGGCACTCAACGGTTTGAAATTTTGTATTCTTAATAAGACTCATGGTCTTTACACCAATCAATTAAAAAAAATCTACCAAAAGAAGAATTAAAAAAAAAAAACCATCGTTTTAATACTTGGGTTCGGTCGTTTTAACTATTAGGTTCGGACAGAACTTCGGCCCTATGCTACCAAACCGACTGAAATTTTGTATTCTTACTAAGAATCAAGGTCCTTACTCGAATCAATCAAAAAATCTGTCAAAGGAAGAATTTAAAAAAAATCATCATTTTAACCGTTGGGGTCGGTCTTTTTAGCACTTGGGGTCGGTCGATTTATCTCTTGGGTTCTGTCATAACTTTGGCCCTATGGCGACGAACTGACTGAAAACTAAAATCTGCCGAAAGTAGAATTTTGAAATTCTTCTTATAATATTTTCATCGTTTCATAGGCACTTTGTTAAACTTGGGGTAGGTCATAACTTCGTCCCAATGGCACTCAACGGTTTGAAAATTTGTATTCATAAGAATCATGGTCTCTACACCAATCAATTAAAAAAAATCTACCAATAGAAGAATTAAAAAAAAAAAACCATCGTTTTAATACTTGGGTTTGGTCGTTTTAGCACTTGGGGTCGGTCGATTTAACTAATGGCTTCGGACAGAACTTCGGCCCTATGCCACCAAACCGACTGAAATTTTGTATTCTTACTAAGAATCAAGGTCCTTACTCGAATCAATCAAAAAATCTGTCAAAGAAGAATTTTAAAAAATCATCATTTTAAGCCTTGGGGTCGGTCTTTTTAGCACTTGGGGTCGGTCGATTTAACTCTTGGGTTCTGTCATAACTTCGGCCCTATGGCGACGAACTGACTGAAATCTAAAATCTGCCAAATGTAGAATTTGGAAATTCTTCTTATAAAATTTTCATCGTTTCATGGGCACTTTGTCAAACTCGGGGTAGGTCATAACTTCACCCTAATGGCACTGAACGGTTTGAAATTTTGTATCTGCCAAATCTGCCAAAAGAAGAAATTAAAAAAAAAACATCGTTTTAATACTTGGAGTTGGTCGTTTAAGCACTTGGGGTGGGTCGTTTTAACTATCGGGTTCGGACAGAACTTCGGCCCTATGCCACCAAACCGACTGAAATTTTGTATTCTTACAAAGAATCAAGGTTCTTACTCGAATCAATCAAAAAAATCTGTCAATGTCGAATTTTTAAATTCTTCTTATAAAATTTTCATCGTTTCATGGGCACTTTGTCAAACTTGGGGTAGGTCATAACTTCATCCCAATGGCACTGAAAGGTTTGAAATTTTGTATTCTTAATAAGAATCTTGGTCTGTACACGAATCAATAAAAAAAATCTGACAAAAGAGGAATTTTAAAAAAAACAGCGTTATAATACTTGGAGTTGGTATTTTTAGCACTTGGGGTCGGTCGTTTTAACTATTGGGTTCGGACAGAACTTCGGCCCTATGCAACCAAACCGACTGAAATTTTGTATTCTTACTAAGAATCAAGGACCTTACTGGAATCAATCAAAAAAATCTGGCAAAGGAAGAATTTGAAAAAAATTATCATTTTAACCCTTGGGGTGGGTCTTTTTAGCACTTGGGGTCGGTCGATTTAACTCTCGGGCTCTGTCATAACTTCGGCCCTACGGCGACGAACTGACTGAAATCTAAAATCTGCCAAATGTAGAATTTTGAAATTCTTCTTATAAAATTTTCATCGTTTCATGGGCACTTTGTCAAACTTGGGGTAGGTCATAAATTCATCCCAATGGCACTGAACGGTTCGAAATTTTGTATTCTTAATAAGAATCTTGGTCTGTACACCAATCAAAAAAAAAAAATCTACCAAAAGAAGAATTAAAAAAAAAAACATCGTTTTAATACTTGGGTTCGGTCGTTTTAACTATTGGGTTCGGACAGAACTTCGGCCCTATGCCACCAAACCGACTGAAATTTTGTATTCTTACTAAGAATCAAGGACCTTACTGGAATCAATCAAAAAAATCTGGCAAAGGAAGAATTTGAAAAAAATCATCATTTTAACCCTTGGGGTCGGTCTTTTTAGCACTTGGGGTCGGTCGATTTAACTCTCGGGCTCTGTCATAACTTCGGCCCTACGGCGACGAACAGACTGAAATCTAAAATCTGCCAAATGTAGAATTTTGAAATTCTTCTTATAAAATTTTCATCGTTTCACGGGCACTTTGTCATACTTGGCGTAGGTCATAAAATCACCCCAATGGCACTGTACGGTTTGAAATTTTGTATTCTTAATAAGAATCTTGGTCTGTACACGAATCAATAAAAAAAATCTGACAAAAGAAGAATTTAAAAAAAACAGCGTTATAATACTTGAAGTTGGTATTTTTAGCACTTGGGGTCGGTCGTTTTGACTATTGGGTTCGGACAGAACTTCGGCCCTATGCAACCAAACCGACTGAAATTTTGTATTCTTACTAAGAATCAAGGACCTTACTGGAATCAATGAAAAAAATCTGGCAAAGGAAGAATTTGAAAAAAATCATCATTTTAACCCTTGGGGTGGGTCTTTTTAGCACTTGGGGTCGGTCGATTTAACTCTCGGGCTCTGTCATAACTTCGGCCCTACGGCGACGAACTGACTGAAATCTAAAATCTGCCAAATGTAGAATTTTGAAATTCTTCTTATAAAATTTTCATCGTTTCATGGGCACTTTGTCAAACTTGGCGTAGGTCATAACATCACCCCAATGGCACTGAACGGTTTGAAATTTTGTATTCTTAATAAGAATCTTGGTCTGTACACGAATCAATAAAAAAAATCTGACAAAAGAAGAATTAAAAAAAAAACAGCGTTATAATAATTGGAGTTGGTATTTTTAGCACTTGGGGTCGGTAGTTTTAACTATTGGGTTCGGACAGAACTTCGGCCCTATGCAACCAAACCAACTGAAATTTTGTATTCTTACTAAGAATCAAGGACCTTACTGGAATCAATCAAAAAAATCTGGCAAAGGAAGAATTTGAAAAAAATCATCATTTTAACCCTTGGGGTGGGTCTTTTTAGCACTTGGGGTCGGTCGATTTAACTCTCGGGCTCTTTCATAACTTCGGCCCTACGGCGACGAACTGACTGAAATCTAAAATCTGCCAAATGTGGAATTTTGAAATTCTTCTTATAAACTTTTCATCGTTTCATGGGCACTTTGTCATACTTGGCGTAGGTCATAACATCACCCCAATGGCACTGAACGGTTTGAAATTTTGTATTCTTAATAAGAATCTTGGTCTGTACACGAATCAATAAAAAAAATCTGACAAAAAAAGAATTTAAAAAAAAACAGCGTTATAATACTTGAAGTTGGTATTTTTAGCACTTGGGGTCGGTCGTTTTAAATATTGGGTTCGGACAGAACTTCGGCCCTATGCAACCAAACCGACTGAAATTTTGTATTCTTACTTAGAATCAAGGACCTTACTGGAATCAATCAAAAAAATCTGGCAAAGGAAGAATTTGAAAAAAATCATCATTTTAACCCTTGAAGTGGGTCTTTTTAGCACTTGGGGTCGGTCGATTTAACTCTCGGGCTCTGTCATAACTTCGGCCCTACGGCGACGAACTGACTGAAATCTAAAATCTGCCAAATGTAGAATTTTGAAATTCTTCTTATAAAATTTTCATCGTTTCATGGGCACTTTGTCAAACTCGGGGTAGGTCATAACTTCACCCCAATGGCACTGAACGGTTTGAAATTTTGTATCTGCCAAATCTGCCAAAAGAAGAAATTAAAAAAAAAAAAATCGTTTTAATACTTGGAGTTGGTCGTTTTAGCACTTGGGGTGGGTCGTTTTAACTATCGGGTTCGGACAGAACTTCGGCCCTATGCCACCAAACCGACTGAAATTTTGTATTCTTACTAAGAATCAAGGTCCTTACATCATTTAGTCTTAATAGTCTTTACATTTTATTAATCAAAAAAATCTGTCAATGTGGAATTTTGAAATTCTTCTTATAAAATTTTCATCGTTTCATGGGCACTTTGTCAAACTTGGGGTAGATCATAACATCACCCCAATGGCACTGAACGGTTTGAAATTTTGTATTCTTAATAAGAATCTTGGTCTGTACACGAATCAATAAAAAAAATCTGACAAAAGAGGAATTTTAAAAAAAACAGCGTTATAATACTTGGAGTTGGTATTTTTAGCACTTGGGGTCGGTCGATTTAACTAATGGCTTCGGACAGAACTTCGGCCCTATGACACCAAGCCGACTGAAATTTTGTATTCTTACTAAGAATCAAGGTCCTTACTCGAATCAATCAAAAAATCTTTCAAAAGAAGAATTTTAAAAAATCATCATTTTAAGCCTTGGGGTCGGTCTTTTTAGCACTTGGGGTCGGTCGATTTAACTCTTGGGTTCTGTCATAACTTCGGCCCTATGGCGACGAACTGACTGAAATCTAAAATCTGCCAAATGTAGAATTTGGAAATTCTTCTTATAAAATTTTCATCGTTTCATGGGCACTTTGTCACACTTGGGGTAGGTCATAACTTCACCCCAATGGCACTGAACGGTTTGAAATTTTGTATTCTTAATAAGACTCATGGTCTTTACACCAATCAATAAAAAAAATCTGCCAAAAGAAGAATTTAAAAAAACCATCGTTTTAATACTTGGGGTTGGTCGTTTTAGCACTTGGGGTCGGTCGTCTTAACAATTGAGTTCGGACAGAACTTCGGCCCTATGCCACCAAACCTACTGAATTTTTGTATTCTTACTAAGAATCAAGGTCCTTACTCGAATCAATTAAAAAAATCTGACAAAAGAAGAATTTTAAAAAAAACATCGTTATAATACTTGGGGTTGGTCTTTTTAGCACTTGGGGTCGGTCGTTTTAACTATTGGGTTCGGACAGAACTTCGGCCTTATGCAACCAAACCGACTGAAATTTTGTATTCTTACTAAGGATCAAGGTCCTTACTGGAATCAATCAAAAAAATCTGGCAAAGGAAAAATTTGAAAAAAATCATCGTTTTAACCCTTGGGGTGGGTCTTTTTAGCACTTGGGGTCGGTCGATTTAACTCTCGGGTTCCGTCATAACTTCGGCCCTACGGCGACGAACTGACTGAAATCTAAAATCTGCCAAATGTAGAATTTTGAAATTCTTCTTATAAAATTTTCATCGTTTCATGGGCACTTTGTCAAACTTGAGGTAGATCATAACTTCACCCCAATGGCACTGAACGGTTTGAAATTTTGTATCTGCCAAATCTGCCAAAAGAAGAAATCAATCAAAAAAATCTGTCAAAGGAAGAATTTTCAAAAATCATCATTTTAAGCCTTGGGGTCGGTCTTTTTAGCACTTGGGGTCGCTCGATTTAATTCTTGGGTTCTGTCAAAACTTCGGCCCTATGGCGACGAACTGACTGAAATCTAAAATATGCCAAAAGTAAAATTTTGAAAATCTTCTTATAAAATTTTCATCGTTTCATGGGCACTTTGTCAAACTTGGGGTAGGTCATAACTTCACCCCAATGGCACTGAACGGTTTGAAATTTGTATCTGCCAAATCTGCCAAAAGAAGAAATTAAAAAAAAAAACATCGTTTTAATTCTTGGAGTTGGTCGTTTTAGCACTTGGGTTCGGTCGTTTTAACTATTGGGTTCGGACAGAACTTCGGCCCTATGCCACCAAACCGACTGAAATATTGTATTCTTACTAAGAATCAAGGTCCTTACATCATTTAGTCTTAATAGTTTTTACATTTTATCAATCAAAAAAATCTGTCAATGTGGAATTTTGAAATTCTTCTTATAAAATTTTCATCGTTTCATGGGCATTTTGTCAAACTTGGGGTAGGTCATAACTTCACCCCAATGGCACTGAACGGTTTGAAATTTTGTATTCTTAATAACAATCTTGGTCTGTACACGAATCAATAAAAAAAATCTGACAAAAGAAGAATTTAAAAAAAAACAGCGTTATAATACTTGGAGTTGGTATTTTTAGCACTTTGGGTCGGTCGATTTAACTCTCGGGCTCTGTCATAACTTCGGCCCTACGGCGACGAACTGACTGAAATCTAAAATCTGCCAAATGTAGAATTTTGAAATTCTTCTTATAAAATTTTCATCGTTTCATGGGCACTTTGTCAAACTTGGGGTAGGTCATAAATTCATCCCAATGGCACTGAACGGTTCGAAATTTTGTATTCTTAATAAGAATCTTGGTCTGTACACCAATCAATTAAAAAAAAATCTACCAAAAGAAGAATTAAAAAAAAAAAACATCGTTTTAATACTTGGGTTCGGTCGTTTTAACTATTGGGTTCGGACAGAACTTCGACCCTATGCCACCAAACCGACTGAAATTTTGTATTCTTACTAAGAATCAAGGACCTTACTGGAATCAATCAAAAAAATCTGGCAAAGGAAGAATTTGAAAAAAATCATCATTTTAACCCTTGGGGTGGGTCTTTTTAGCACTTGGGGTCGGTCGATTTAACTCTCGGGCTCTGTCATAACTTCGGCCCTACGGCGACGAACTGACTGAAATCTAAAATCTGCCAAATGTGGAATTTTGAAATTCTTCTTATAAAATTTTCATCGTTTCATGGGCACTTTGTCATACTTGGCGTAGGTCATAACATCACTTCAATGGCACTGAACGGTTTGAAATTTTGTATTCTTAATAAGAATCTTGGTCTGTACACGAATCAATAAAAAAAATCTGACAAAAGAAGAATTTAAAAAAAAATAGCGTTATAATACTTGAAGTTGGTATTTTTAGCACTTGGGGTCGGTCGTTTTAACTATTGGGTTCGGACAGAACTTCGGCCCTATGCAACCAAACCGACTGAAATTTTGTATTCTTACTAAGAATCAAGGACCTTACTGGAATCAATCAAAAAAATCTGGCAAAGGAAGAATTTGAAAAAAATCATCATTTTAACCCTTGGGGTGGGTCTTTTTAGCACTTGGGGTCGGTCGATTTAACTCTCGGGCTCTGTCATAACTTCGGCCCTACGGCGACGAACTGACTGAAATCTAAAATCTGCCAAAGGTAGAATTTTGAAATTGTTATTATAAAATTTTCATCGTTTCATGGGCACTTTGTCAAACTCGGGGTAGGTCATAACTTCACCCCAATGGCACTGAACGGTTTGAAATTTTGTATCTGCCAAATCTGCCAAAAGAAGAAATTAAAAAAAAAAACATCGTTTTAATACTTGGAGTTGGTCGTTTTAGCACTTGGGGTGGGTCGTTTTAACTATCGGGTTCGGACAGAACTTCGGCCCTATGCCACCAAACCGACTGAAATTTTGTATTCTTACTAAGAATCAAGGTCCTTACTCGAATCAATCAAAAAAATCTGTCAATGTCGAATTTTTAAATTCTTCTTATAAAATTTTCATCGTTTCATGGGCACTTTGTCAAACTTGGGGTAGGTCATAACTTCACCCCAATGGCACTGAACGGTTTGAAATTTTGTATTCTTAATAAGACTCATGGTCTTTACACCAATCAATAAAAAAAATCTGCCAAAAGAAGAATTAAAAAAAAACCATCGTTTTAATACTTGGGGTTGGTCGTTTTAGCACTTGGGGTCGGTCGTCTTAACAATTGGGTTCGGACAGAACTTCGGCCCTATGCCACCAAACCTACTGAATTTTTGTATTCTTACTAAGAATCAAGGTCCTTACTCGAATCAATAAAAAAATCTGACAAAAGAAGAATTTAAAAAAAAACATCGTTATTATACTTGGGGTTGGTCTTTTTACCACTTGGGGTCGGTCGTTTTAACTATTGGGTTCGGACAGAACTTCGGCCCTATGCAACCAAACCGACTGAAATGTTGTATTCTTACTAAGGATCAAGGTCCTTACTGGAATCAATCAAAAAAATCTGGCAAAGGAAAAATTTGAAAAAAATCATCGTTTTAACCCTTGGGGTGGGTCTTTTTAGCACTTGGGGTCGGTCGATTTAACTCTCGGGTTCTGTCATAACTTCGGCCCTACGGCGACGAACTGACTGAAATCTAAAATCTGCCAAATGTAGAATTTTGAAATTCTTCTTATAAAATTTTCATCGTTTCATGGGCACTTTGTCAAACTTGAGGTAGATCATAACTTCACCCCAATGGCACTGAACGGTTTGAAATTTTGTATCTGCCAAATCTGCCAAAAGAAGAAATCAATCAAAAAAATCTGTCAAAGGAAGAATTTTAAAAAATCATCATTTTAAGCCTTGGGGTCGGTCTTTTTAGCACTTGGGGTCGGTCGATTTAATTCTTGGGTTCTGTCATAACTTCGGCCCTATGGCGACGAACTGACTGAAATCTAAAATATGCCAAAAGTAGAATTTTTAAATTCTTCTTATAAAATTTTCATCGTTTCATGGGCACTTTGTCAAACTTGGGGTAGGTCATAACTTCACTTCAATGGCACTGAACGGTTTGAAATTTTGTATTCTTAATAAGACTCATGGTCTTTACAACAATCAATAAAAAAAATCTGCCAAAAGAAGAATTAAAAAAAAACCATCGTTTTAATACTTGGGGTTGGTCGTTTTAGCACTTGGGGTCGGTCGTCTTAACAATTGGGTTCGGACAGAACTTCGGCCCTATGCCACCAAACCTACTGAATTTTTGTATTCTTACTAAGAATCAAGGTCCTTACTCGAATCAATAAAAAAATCTGACAAAAGAAGAATTTAAAAAAAAACATCGTTATTATACTTGGGGTTTGTTTTTTTACCACTTGGGGTCGGTCGTTTTAACTATTGGGTTCGGACAGAACTTCGGCCCTATGCAACCAAACCGACTGAAATGTTGTATTCTTACTAAGGATCAAGGTCCTTACTGGAATCAATCAAAAAAATCTGGCAAAGGAAAAATTTGAAAAAAATCATCGTTTTAACCCTTGGGGTGGGTCTTTTTAGCACTTGGGGTCGGTCGATTTAACTCTCGGGTTCTGTCATAACTTCGGCCCTACGGCGACGAACTGACTGAAATCTAAAATCTGCCAAATGTAGAATTTTGAAATTCTTCTTATAAAATTTTCATCGTTTCATGGGCACTTTGTCAAACTTGAGGTAGATCATAACTTCACCCCAATGGCACTGAACGGTTTGAAATTTTGTATCTGCCAAATCTGCCAAAAGAAGAAATCAATCAAAAAAATCTGTCAAAGGAAGAATTTTAAAAAATCATCATTTTAAGCCTTGGGGTCGGTCTTTTTAGCACTTGGGGTCGGTCGATTTAATTCTTGGGTTCTGTCATAACTTCGGCCCTATGGCGACGAACTGACTGAAATCTAAAATATGCCAAAAGTAGAATTTTGAAATTCTTCTTATAAAATTTTCATCGTTTCATGGGCACTTTGTCAAACTTGGGGTAGGTCATAACTTCACCCCAATGGCACTGAACGGTTTGAAATTTGTATCTGCCAAATCTGCCAAAAGAAGAAATTAAAAAAAAAAACATCGTTTTAATACTTGGAGTTGGTCGTTTTAGCACTTGGGTTCGGTCGTTTTAACTATTGGGTTCGGACAGAACTTCGGCCCTATGCCACCAAACCGACTGAAATTTTGTATTCTTACTAAGAATCAAGGTCCTTACTCGAATCAATCAAAAAAATCTGTCCATGTGGAATTTTGAAATTCTTCTTATAAAATTTTCATCGTTTCATGGGCACTTTGTCAAACTTGGGGTAGGTCATAACATCACCACAATGGCACTGAACGGTTTGAAATTTTGTATTCTTAATAAGAATCTTGGTCTGTACACGAATCAATAAAAAAAATCTGACAAAAGAAGAATTTTAAAAAAAACAGCGTTATAATACTTGGAGTTGGTATTTTTAGCACTTGGGGTTGGTCGTTTTAACTATTGGGTTCGGACAGAACTTCGGCCCTATGCCACCAAACCGACTGAAATTTTGTATTCTTACTAAGAATCAAGGACCTTACTGGAATCAATCAAAAAAATCTGGCAAAGGAAGAATTTGAAAAAAATCATCATTTTAACCCTTGGGGTGGGTCTTTTTAGCACTTGGGGTCGGTTGATTTAACTCTCGGGCTCTGTCATAACTTCGGCCCTACGGCGACGATCTGACTGAAATCTAAAATCTGCCAAATGTGGAATTTTGAAATTCTTCTTATAAAATTTTCATCGTTTCATGGGCACTTTGTCATACTTGGCGTAGGTCATAACATCACCCCAATGGCACTGAACGGTTTGAAATTTTGTATTCTTAATAAGAATCTTGGTCTGTACACGAATCAATAAAAAAAATCTGACAAAAGAAGAATTTAAAAAAAAACAGCGTTATAATACTTGAAGTTGGTATTTTTAGCACTTGGGGTCGGTCGTTTTAACTATTGGGTTCGGACAGAACTTCGGCCCTATGCAACCAAACCGACTGTAATTTGGATTCTTAATAAGAATCTAGGTCTGTACACCAATCAATTAAAAAAAAATCTACCAAAAGAAGAATTAAAAAAAAAAAAACCATCGTTTTAATACTTGGGTTCGGTCGTTTTAACTATTAGGTTCGGACAGAACTTCGGCCCTATGCCACCAAACCGACTGAAATTTTGTATTCTTACTAAGAATCAAGGTCCTTACTCGAATCAATCAAAAAATCTGTCAAAGGAAGAATTTAAAAAAAATCATCTTTTTAACCGTTGGGGTCGGTCTTTTTAGCACTTGGGGTCGGTCGATTTATCTCTTGGGTTCTGTCATAACTTTGGCCCTATGGCGACGAACTGACTGAAAACTAAAATCTGCCGAAAGTAGAATTTTGAAATTCTTCTTATAATATTTTCATCGTTTCATAGGCACTTTGTCAAACTTGGGGTAGGTCATAACTTCGTCCCAATGGCACTCAACGGTTTGAAAATTTGTATTCATAAGAATCATGGTCTCTACACCAATCAATTAAAAAAAATCTACCAATAGAAGAATTAAAAAAAAAAAACCATCGTTTTAATACTTGGGTTTGGTCGTTTTAGCACTTGGGGTCGGTCGATTTAACTAATGGCTTCGGACAGAACTTCGGCCCTATGCCACCAAACCGACTGAAATTTTGTATTCTTACTAAGAATCAAGGTCCTTACTCGAATCAATCAAAAAATCTGTCAAAAGAAGAATTTTAAAAAATCATAATTTTAAGCCTTGGGGTCGGTCTTTTTAGCACTTGGGGTCGGTTGATTTAACTCTTGGGTTCTGTCATAACTTCGGCCCTATGGCGACGAACTGACTGAAATCTAAAATCTGCCAAATGTAGAATTTGGATATTCTTCTTATAAAATTTTCATCGTTTCATGGGCACTTTGTCAAACGTGGAGTAGGCATAACTTCACCCCAATGGCACTGAACGGTTTGAAATTTTGTATTCTTAATAAGACTCATGGTCTTTACACCAATCAATAAAAAAAATCTGCCAAAAGAAGAATTTAAAAAAAACCATCGTTTTAATACTTGGGGTTTGTCGTTTTAGCACTTGGGGTCGGTCGTCTTAACAATTGGGTTCGGACAGAACTTCGGCCCTATGCCACCAAACCTACTGAATTTTTGTATTCTTACTAAGAATCAAGGTCCTTACTCGAATCAATAAAAAAATCTGACAAAAGAAGAATTTTAAAAAAAACATCGTTATAATACTTGGGGTTGGTCTTTTTAGCACTTGGGGTCGGTCGTTTTAACTATTGGGTTCGGACAGAACTTCGGCCCTATGCAACCAAACCGACTGAAATTTTGTATTCTTACTAAGGATCAAGGTCCTTACTGGAATCAATCAAAAAAATCTGGCAAAGGAAAAATTTGAAAAAAATCATCGTTTTAACCCTTGGGGTGGGTCTTTTTAGCACTTGGGGTCGGTCGATTTAACTCTCGGGTTCTGTCATAACTTCGGCCCTACGGCGACGAACTGACTGAAATCTAAAATCTGCCAAATGTAGAATTTTGAAATTCTTCTTATAAAATTTTCATCGTTTCATGGGCACTTTGTCAAACTTGAGGTAGGTCATAACTTCACCCCAATGGCACTGAACGGTTTGAAATTTTGTATCTGCCAAATCTGCCAAAAGAAGAAAACAATCAAAAAAATCTGTCAAAGGAAGAATTTTAAAAAATCATCATTTTAAGCCTAGGGGTCGGTCTTTTTAGCACTTGGGGTCGGTCGATTTAATTCTTGGGTTCTGTCATAACTTCGGCCCTATGGTGACGAACTGACTGAAATCTAAAATATGCCAAAAGTAGAATTTTGAAATTCTTCTTATAAAATTTTCATCGTTTTATGGGCACTTTGTCAAACTTGGGGTAGGTCATAACTTCACCCCAATGGCACTGAACGGTTTGAAATTTGTATCTGCCAAATCTGCCAAAAGAAGAAATTAAAAAAAAAACATCGTTTTAATACTTGGAGTTGGTCGTTTTAGCACTTGGGTTCGGTCGTTTTAACTATTGGGTTCGGACAGAACTTCGGCCCTATGCCACCAAACCGACTGAAATTTTGTATTCTTACCAAGAATTAAGGTCCTTACTCGAATCAATCAAAAAAATCTGTCCATGTGGAATTTTGAAATTCTTCTTATAAAATTTTCATCGTTTCATGGGCACTTTGTCAAACTTGGGGTAGGTCATAACATCACCCCAATGGCACTGAACGGTTTGAAATTTTGTATTCTTAATAAGAATCTTGGTCTGTACACGAATCAATAAAAAAAATCTGACAAAAGAAGAATTTAAAAAAAAACAGCGTTATAATTCTTGGAGTTGGTATTTTTAGCACTTGAGGTCGGTCGTTTTAACTATTGGGTTCGGACAGAACTTCGGCCCTATGCATCCAAACCGACTGAAATTTTGTATTCTTACTAAGAATCAAGGACCTTACTGGAATCAATCAAAAAAATCTGGCAAAGGAAGAATTTGAAAAAAATCATCATTTTAACCCTTGGGGTGGGTCTTTTTAGCACTTGGGGTCGGTCGATTTAACTCTCGGGCTCTGTCATAACTTCGGCCCTACGGCGACGAACTGACTGAAATCTTAAATCTGCCAAATGTAGAATTATTGAAATTCTTCTTATAAAATTTTCATCGTTTCATGGGCACTTTGTCAAACTCGGGGTAGGTCATAACTTCACCCCAATGGCACTGAACGGTTTGAAATTTTGTATCTGCCAAATCTGCCAAAAGAAGAAATTAAAAAAAAAACATCGTTTTAATACTTGGAGTTGGTCGTTTTAGCACTTGGGGTGGGTGGTTTTAACTATCGGGTTCGGACAGAACTTCGGCCCTATGCCACCAAACCGACTGAAATGTTGTATTCTTACTAAGAATCAAGGTCCTTACTCGAATCAATCAAAAAAATCTGTCAATGGAAGAATTTAAAAAAAATCATCATTTTAACCGTTGGGGTCGGTCTTTTTAGCACTTGGGTTCGGTCGATTTAACTCTTGGGTTCTGTCATAACTTCGGCCCTATGGCGACAAACTGATTGAAATCTAAAATCTGCCAAATGTAGAATTTTGAAATTCTTCTTATAAAATTTTCATCGTCTTATGAGCACTTTGTCAAGCTTGGGGTAGGTCATAACTTCACCCCAATGGCACTGAACGGTTTTTGTATTCTTAATAAGAATCATGGTCTGTACACGAATCATTAAAAAAATCAGCCAAAACGTGAATTTAAAAAAAGTCATCGTTTTAACTTTTGGGGTCGGTCGTTTTAACTATTGGGTTCGGACAGAACTTTGGCCCTATGCCACCAAACTGACTGAAATTTTGTGTTCTTACTAAGATTCAAGGTCCTTACTCGAATCAATCAAAAAAATCTGTCAAAGGAAGAATTTTTAAAAAAATCATCATTTTAACCCTTCGGGTCGGTCGTTTTAGCACTTGGGGTCGGTCGATTTAACTCTTGGGTTCTGTCATAACTTCGGCCCTATGGCGACGAACTGACTGAAATCTAAAATCTGCCAAAAATAGGATTTTGAAATTCTTTTTATAAAATTTACATCGTTTCATGGGCACTTTTTCAAACTTCGGGTAGGTCATAACTTCGTCCCAATTGCACTGAACGTTTTGAGATTTTGTATTCTTTATAAGAATCTTGGTCTGTACACGAATCAATAAAAAAAATATGCCAAAAGAACAATTAAAAAAAAATAATCGTTTAAATAGGTACTTGGGGTTGGTCGTTTTGACTATTGGGTTCGGACAGAACTTCGGCCCTATGCAACCAAACCGACTGAAATTTTGTATTCTTACTAAGAATCAAGGTCCTTACTCGAATCAATCAAAAAAATCAGTCAAAGGAAGAATTTATAAAAAAATCATCATTTTAACCCTTCGGGTCGGTCGTTTTAGCACTTGGGGTCGGTCGATTTAACTCTTGTGTTCTGTCAAAACTTCGACCCTATGGCGACGAACTGACTGAAATCTAAAATCTGCCAAAAGCAGAATTTTGAAATTCCTCTTATAAAATTTTCATCGTTTCATGGGCCTTTTGTCAAACATGGGGTAGGTCATAAATTCATACCAATGGCACTGAACGGTTTGAAATTTTGTATTCTTAATAAGAATCATGGTCTGTACACGAATCATTAAAAAATTTGCCAAAACATGAATTTAAAAATAAATCATCGTTTTAAGACTTGGGGTTGGTCGTTATAGCACTTGGGGTCGGTCGTTTTAACTATTGGGTTCGGACAGAACTTTGGCCCTATGCCACCAAACTGACTGAATTTTTGTATTCTTACTAAGAATCAAGGTCCTTACTCGAATCAATCAAAAAATCTGTCAAAGGAAGAATTTGAAAAAAATCATCATTTTAAGCCTTGGGGTCGGTCTTTTTAGCACTTGGGGTCGGTCGATTTTACTCGTTGGTTCTGTCATAACTTCGGCCCTATGGCGACGAACTGATTGAAATCTAAAATCTGCCAAATGTAGAATTTTGAAATTTTTCCTATAACATTTTCATCGTTTTATGGGCACTTTGTCAAACTTGGGGTAGGTCATAACTTCACCCCAATGGCACTGAAAGGTTTGAAATTTTGTATTCTTAATAAGAATCGTGGTCTGTACACGAATCATTAAAAAATCAGCTTAAACGTGAATTTAAAAAAAATCATCGTTTTAACACTTGGGGTCGGTCGTTTTAACTATTGGGTTCGGACAGAACTTCGGCCCTATGCCACCAAACTGACTGAAATTTTGTATTCTTACTAAGAATCAAGGTCCTTACTCGAATCAATCAAAAAAATCAGTCAAAGGAAGAATTTATAAAAAAATCATCATTTTAACCCTTCGGGTCGGTCGTTTTAGCACTTGGGGTCGGTCGATTTAACTCTTGTGTTCTGTCAAAACTTCGACCCTATGGCGACGAACTGACTGAAATCTAAAATCTGCCAAAAGCAGAATTTTGAAATTCTTCTTATAAAATTTTCATCGTTTCATGTGCACTTTGTCAAACTTGGGGTAGGTCATAAATTCATCCCAATGGCACTGAACGGTTTGAAATTTTGTATTCTTAATAAGAATCATGGTCTGTACACGAATCATTAAAAAAATTTGCCAAAACATGAATTTAAAAATAAATCATCGTTTTAACACTTGGGGTTGGTCGTTATAGCACTTGGGGTCGGTCGTTTTGACTATTGGGTTCGGATAAAACTTCGGCCATATGCCACCAAACTGACAGAATTTTTGTATTCTTCTAAGAATCAAGGTCCTTGCTCGAATCAATCAAAAAAATCTGTCAAAGGAAGAATTTGAAAAAAATCATCATTTTAAGCCTTGTGGTCAGTCTTTTTAGCACTTGGGGTCGGTCGATTTAACTCGTGGGTTCTGTCATAACTTCGGCCCTATGGCGACAAACCGATTGAAATCTAAAATCTGCCAAATGTAGAATTTTGAAATTCATCTTATAAAATTTTCATCGTTTTATGAGCACTTTGTCGAACTTGGGGTAGGTCATAACTTCACCCCAATGGCACTGAACGGTTTGAAATTTTGTATTCTTAATAAGAATCATGGTTTGTACACGAATCATTTAAAAAATCAGCCAAACGTGAATTTAAAAAAAAATCATCGTTTTAACACTTGGGGTCGGTCGTTTTAACTATTGGGTTCGGACAGAACTTCGCTATGCCACCAAATTGACTGAAATTTTGTATTCTTATTAAGAATCAAGATCCTTACACGAATCAATCAAAAAAATCTGTCAAAGGAATAATTTTAAAAAAATATCATTTTAACCCTTGGGGTTGGTCTTTTTAGCACTTGGGGTTGGTCGTTTTAGCACTTGGGGTCGGTCGTTTTAACTATTGTGTTTCCTTCAGAAATTTGGCCCTATGCCACCAAACTGACTGAAATTTTGTATTCTTACTAAGAATCATGGTCCTTACACGAATCAATCAAAAAAATCTGTCAAAGGAAGAATTTTAAAAAAATCATCATTTTAACCTTTGGGGTCGGTCTTTTTAGCACTTGGGGTCGGTCGATTTTACTCTTGGGTTCTGTCAAAACTTCGGCCCTATGGCGACGAACTGACTGAAATCTAAAGTCTGCCAAAAATAGGATTTTTAAAATCTTCTTATAAAATTTACATCGTTTCATGGGCACTTTGTCAAACTTGGGGTAGGTCATAACTTCGTCCCAATGGCACTGAACGATTTGAAATTTTGGTATTCTTAATAAAAACCATGGTCTGTACACGAATCATTAAAAAAATCTGCCACAACGTGAATTTAAAAAAAAATCATCGTTTTAGCACTTGGGGTCGGTCGTTTTAACTATTGGGTTCGGACAGAACTTAGGCCCTTTGCCACCAAACTGACTGAAATTTTGTATTCTTACTAAGAATCAAGATCCTTACTTGAATCAATCAAAAAAATCTGTCAAAGGAAGAATTTAAAAAAATCATCGTTTTAACACTTGGGGTTGGTCGTTATAGCACTTGGGGTCGGTCGTTTTTTATTGGGTTCGGACAGAACGTCGGCCCTATGCCACCAAACTGACTGAAATTTTGTATTCTTACTAAGAATCAAGGTCCTTACTCGAATCAATCAAAAAAATCTGTTAAAGGAAGAATTAAAAAAAAAATCATCATTTTAACCAAGGGGTGGGGAACCTTTTTAGCGTCGCGGGCCATTTGGATATTTATACTTTACCCCGCGGGCCGCACTCCATTTTCCGTCTCGGGTGGGGGGGAGGAGCCACATTCGAATCAAAGAACTGTTCTCTCTTTGAATATAGATACACTCAGAACATGCAAATTGTTTTCATAAAATTGGCTGGATATAGTCTGCAACTAGAATTTTATAACTGCACTTTGAACACGAGAATGGTTTCCGTCGAAATGCATCAGCAGATGAAATCACAACTGAAATTTTTCGTTGCATTCTGAACACGGAACTATTTTCAATTTAGGTTAAATTTGCATGCGGGAAATTAAAACTACACTCAGAACATGAACATGGCTTTCCTCTAATTTTGGCAGTATAAACTAGGAAACTAGAATTTTAAAAATGCACTTACAAGATAAGAAATGCTTCAGCAAATGAATCGAACCTGATGCGTTTTCGTTGCATTCTTAACACAGAACTTGTTTTAATTACAGGTTGAATCTGTACGCGGGAATTAAAACTATACTCAGAATGTGAAATTGCTTTCCTCCAATACTGGCAACATATTTGCAACTACAAATTTATAACTGTATATTTATGCACTTCACACAATTATATTTATGAACTTCAAACACGAGAATAATTTCTTTCGAAATGCGTTAGCGAGATAAAACCCCACCTGGAATTTTTTCGTTGCATTCTTAACACAGAAGTGGTTTTAATTATAAAGTGAGTGTGTACGCGGGGAATTAAAACACCACTCAGAACATGAAAATGGCTTTCCTCCTATTATGGCAGAACAAAGTACGCGAATCTAGAATTTTATAAATAAAATTGCATCTGGATTTTTTTCGCTGCATTCTAAACACAGAACTGGTTTCAGTTATAGGGTGGATCTATACGCGGACACTTAAAACTACTGAGTGTAGTCATTTTACTGAGAACATTAAAATGGCTTTTCTCTAATACTGGCAGCAAAAAAGCAACTAGAATTTTATAAGTGCACTTCAAAAACGAGAACGGGTTTCTACGAAATGCGTAAGCAGACGAAACCACACATGGAATTTTTTCATTCCATTTACACACAAAACTGGTTTTTCCGTCAGAGCAAATTAGATTTTGAGTCCCCAGCTTTAATTCGTACTGCACCTAGAAAACCAAAATGGTTTTACCTTCGAAATGCGTTATAGTTAGCAGATGAAACCGCAACAGGAATTTGCATTGTGAACACAAGATAAGTTTTACCTTTAGAATGATTCTGCATAGGAGTCCACCAGTCAACCAGCAATTATATATTGTAATCTGATAAAGTGAAAGTTTTTCTACATTTTGTAGCATATTTATTGTCCGCAATATAATTTTATATTTATTAAACTAATAACAATAAATTATATTTAGTGATTTTTTTATGCCAGAAGTGTGGCAATTATGATGGCATTAAAGTTTGTATTATATATACAAAATGTTAAGAGACGTGCTTGACTTAATATAATCAGTGATTTCTGACTTTATTTCGGGAGATTGTCATATCTAGCTTTTAGTTCATCATCGCTTTGTAATTGAATAATTTCGTGCTGCAGATTATCAAGCACACTTGATGGTTCGACGTTGAACGGTGTAGCAAATATGTTCAAATCCGTTTGCTCTCTTTTCACGTCCTTAAATCATTCATTAAATGCCTCACTTAATTTCGCGCACTCACCAGCGTATTCAAACAATGTAGAAGGCTTTTTTTCCTTGCAGTGTTGGAAAATTCATTTCGAGTTACTATCCATAGCCTTAATTTAGTTTCAAATGATTTCATATTTCAGCTTCAACTTTTCTTTTCTTCGTAGTTGTCATTAATTGGATTTAATTGATTAACTATCCACTTTAATTCCGCAACGATGACTAGAAAATAATTTTTATGACAGACTGCCTAAGATTCCCCTCCGAATAGAGTTGCAATCAATCCTGAAATATCGGGACTGTCCCATACAAGAAAATTAAAAGTTCTGATTGAATTTCATTATCGTTTCACAAAAACAAAATAAAATAAAAGTAAAATGGGAGGTTTTATCACGTTTTTATTTGTATCCAAACTACTAGCTATTAGCGATTTTGAAATAACGTCTTAAAAATGCATCTGAAACACCGTGAAAAACCAATCCCGTTCTGTGTAATTTTTTGTGGTTCTTTCAGCAGGCAGCACCAAAAGTGCCCGTGGGCCGCAGGTTCCCCACCGCTGTTTAACCCTTGGGGTCGGTCGATTTAACTCTTGGGTTCTGTCATAACTTCGGCCCTATGGCGACGAACTGACTGAAATCTAAAATCTGCCAAAAATAGGATTTTGAAATTCTTCTTATAAAATTTACATCGTTTCATGGGCACTTTTTCAAACTTGGGGTAGGTCATAACTTCGTCCCAATGGCACTGAACGGTTTGAAATTTTGTATTCTTAATAATAATCATGGTCTGTACACGAATCATTAAAAAAATCTGCCAAAACGTGAATTTAAAAAAAAAATCATCGTTTTAACACTTGGGTTGGTCATTATAGCACTTGGGGTCGGTCGTTTTAACTATTGGGTTCGGACAGAACTTCGGCCCCTATGCCACCAAACTGACTGAAATTTTGTATTCTTACTAAGAATCAAGGTCCATACACGAATCCATCAAAAAATCTGTCGAAGGAAGAATTTTAAAAAAAATCATCATTTTAACCCTTGGGATCGGTTTTTTTAGCACTTTTTTTTTTTTTATTTGAATTTTATTTTAGTAATTTGTACATTTAAGTTTACAAATTTCTAATTGATTATAATATTTCATATTGCAGTTTTTTTAATTATAATATTTTAAATTCACAAAATTTTTTGAAATCACAAAATTTTTTGTTTTTGTTTTATGTAGCTCCTACAATCCATCTTGAACTTTTCAATTGGTGAGGACTTAAGAGTTTATGGTAGTGTGTTATATAACTTAATTCCTTTGTACAGCAGACTGTTTTGCGTATTCGTTTTGTCCTTTTTGTTTAATCTTATTTCCTTGCAAGTCCTTGTGTAATGTCTGTGAATGTCCTTATTGTATACGATTTTATTTGTGAAGTATTTTGGTAACATGTTGTTTAATATTTTGTGAATAAATATCAACGTGTTCAAGGTCAGTATTTGTTTCACTGTTAACCAATTAAGTTCCTTTAACATTTTAATTATTTTTGAAAATCTATTTCTTCGGAGTATTATTCGCATTGCTCTGTTTTGGAGAATTTGAAATTTATTCTGTTCTCTTTCATTACAAAGGAAAAGGATACTTGAACAGTAGTTGAAGTGTGGAGCAATAATTGAATTGTAAATGGTGATGGCGGTTTTTCTGGAAATTTTAGGCCGAATTCTTCCCAAAAAAGATATCTGGGGGTCGGTCGATTTAACTCTTGGGTTCTGTCATAACTTCGGCCCTATGGCAACGAACTGACTGAAATCTAAAATCTGCCAAATGTAGAATTTTGAAATTCTTCTTATAAAATTTTCATCGTTTCATGGGCACTTTGTCAAACTTGGGGTAGGTCATAACTTCACCCCAATGGCACTGAACGGTTTGAAATTTTGTATTCTTAATAAGAATCTTGGTCTGTACACGAATCAATCAAAAAAATCTGCTAAAAGAAGAATTTTAAAAAAATCATGGTTTTAATACTTGGGGTTGGTCGTTTCAGCACTAGGGGTTGGTCGTTTTAACTAACTATTGGGTTCGGACAGAACTTCGGCCCTATGCCACCAAACCGACTGAAATTTTGTATTCTTACTAAGAATCAAGGTCCTTACTCGAATCAATCATAAAAATCTGTCAAAGGAAGAATTTTAAAAAAATCATCATTTTAACCCTTGGGGTCGGTCTTTTTAGCACTTGGGGTCGGTCGATTTAACTCTTGGGTTCTGTCATAACTTCGGCCCTATGGCGACGAACTGACTGAAATCTAAAATCTGCCAAAAATAGAATTTTGAAATTCTTCATATAAAATTTTCATCGTTTCATGGGCACTTTGTCAAACTTGGGGTAGGTCATAACTTCACCCCAATGGCACTGAACGGTTTGAAATTTTGTATTCTTAATAAGAATCTTAGTCTGTACACGAATCAATAAAAAAAATCTGCCAAAAGAAGAATTTAAAAAAACCATCGTTTTAATACTTGGGGTTGGTCGTTTTAGCACTTGGGGTCGGTCGTTTTAACTATTGGGTTCGGACAGAACTTCGGCCCTATGCCACCAAACTACTGAAATTTTGTATTCTTACTAAGAATCGTGGTCCTTACACGAATCAATCAAAAAAATCTGTCAAAGGAAGAATTTTAAAAAAAATCATCATTTTAACCTTTGGGGTCTGTCTTTTTAGCACTTGTGGTCGGTCGATTTAACTCTTGGGTTCTGTCATAACTTCGGCCCTATGGCGACGAACTGACTGAAATCTAAAATTTGCCAAAAGTAGAATTTTGAAATTCTTCTAATAAAATTTTCATCGTTTCATGGGCCCTTTGTCAAACTTGGGGTAGGTCTTAACTTCATCCCAATGGCCCTGAACGATTTGAAATTTTGTATTCTTAATAAGAATCCTGGTCTGTACACGAATCAATAAAAAAAATCTGCCAAAAGTAGGATTTTGAAATTCTTCTTATAAAATTTACATCGTTTCATGGGCACTTTTTCAAACTTGGGGTAGGTCATAAATTCATCACAATGGAACTGAACGGTTTGAGATTTGTATTCTTAATAAGAATCTTGGTCTGTACACGAATCAATAAAAAAAATCTGCCAAAAGAAGAATTAAAAAAAAAATCATGGTTTTAACACTTGGGGTTGGTCGTTTTAGCACTTGGGGTCGGTCGTTTTAACTATTGGGTTCGGACAGAACTTCGGCCTTATGCCACCAAACCGAATGAAATTTTGTATTCTATCTAAGAATCATGGTCCTTACACGAATCAATCAAAAAAATCTGCCAAAAGTAGGATTTTGAAATTCTTCTTATAAAATTTACATCGTTTCATGGGCACTTTGTCAAACTTGGGGTAGGTCATAACTTCGTCCGAATGGCACTGAACGGTTTGAAATTTTGCATTCTTACTAAGAATCATGGTCCTTACACGAATCAATCAAAAAATCTGTCAGAGGAAGAATTTTTTAAAAAATCATCATTTTAACACTTGGGGTCGGTCTTTTTAGCACTTGGGGTCGGTCGATTTAACTCTTGGGTTCTGTCATAACTTCGGCCCTATGGCGACGAACTGACTGAAATCTAAAATCTGCCACAAGTCGAATTTTGAAATTCTTCTTTTGAAATTTTCATCGTTTCATAGGCACTTTGTTAAACTTGGGGTAGGTGGTAGGTCATAACTTCATCCCAATGGCCCTGAACGGTTTGAAATTTTATTAAACCAAACTCTCATCAAACTACCCTTGAAGTACAACCGTTCCAAATAAAAAAGAATCATCGAAATCGGTTGGCGTGATATTGAGTTATTCGTCCATTTGTCGCGCACATACTTAATGCAAATTTAATACTTGTATGGTTTTCTCATGGAGACCATTGTCAGAACTGATCCAAATTAAAATGGGACCACACGGAAAGCATCAGCTTTCAAATACAAAAAAAACATCAATATCGGTTCACCCAGTCAAAAGTTTTGAGGTAACAAACATTAAAATAAAAAAAAAAATAATAAAAAATACAGTCGAATTGAGAACTCCTCCTTTTTGAAGTCGTTTAATAAAATAAATATAAGGTATAGATAGATAACAAGGTGATATTTTGGTATTATTTTAAAATTTTATTTATACGTGCAACCTGCCCTTCAAAATTTTGGCATTTTTTTTTCAGCTGACCATTATATTTTCGCTTTACAATAAAATTCAAACATTTGGAATATTTCTGAGCACGTTCAAAAACCAAAAACTGTTAAAAAAGGTGATGAGATCATCATCATCATCATCATCTGTGGCTCTACAACCCAGGTCGGGTCTTGGCCTCCAGCAGAGCCTGCCTCCATGACTGTCGGTGTTGTGCTGCGTTGCGCCAGTTTCGGATGCCGATGGTGCTTGCATCCTTCACCACTCCATCCAGCCATCGAAGCTTTGGTCTTCCAACTCTTCTCCGACCCCCAGGTGCACCATCCATAATTCGCTTTGGAATATCTCCTTCACTCATTCTCTGGATATGTCCAGCCCACCTGAGTCTTCCAGTTTTGATTTCCTTGGAGATATTAGGGTCCTCGTAAAGATCGTATAGCTCCTGGTTGTATCTGATACGCCATTCTCCATTATCACAGACTGGGCCGTAAATCCTTTGCAGCACCTTCCTTTCAAAACTTTCTAGGGCTCCTTCATCACCCTTACTGATTGTCCAGCATTCCGAACCATACACAAGAACAGGTCGTATAAGGGTCTTGTAAAGCAGGACTTTAGTTCTTCTGGTAAGGTGGCGAGATTTCATATGCTTCTGTAGCCCAAAGTAGTATCGATTTGCAGCTACTATTCTTCTTTTGATTTCGCTGGATACATTGTTGTATAGTACCGAGATATACAAACTCGTTGACATTTTCAAATGTATAATTATCTATCTGTATACTTGGTGGTTTCTGGCGTCCATGTACGGGCATATGAGATACGCTTCCAAATTAAAGAATTCAAAATAAACATATTTTTTTTATTATAAAAATTTTTCATACAAACATAAAAAAGTTTTCAAAATGGCTCACCTTACGTTTTTTTCTAACTAAAGTTACTGATACTAAAAAAAATAAAAAAGACATACATATTTTATTAGACAAATGTACAACAAACACATATTGTAACCTCACTTTTTGTCGCTCTATCATCATCATCATTACATAGTATAAAATGAAGTCGCTCAAAATGTGTGTGCGCGTTAATCTTTTAAACTACGCAACGGATTTTCATACTGTTTTCACAAATAGATAGAGTGATTGGAGAGGAATGTTTATATGTATAATACATGTAAATTATATTAGAGAAAAGCCGTGAAATTCAAATAAAACGTATTTTTGTGCGATTTAAAACGGCTGGCGGGCCGCCGTAGGTACTATAGCCACTTTTGAAATTCGTTCTACGGAAGAAATTGGAAAATAGATGTCCTAGAATAAGTAGGTATTTGATTTTCCCTTTTCAAATATCCAGTGTTGCATTGCAAGCATTGTATAATTATGGCGAGTTAATTAGTTTATATGTATAATACATGCTTACTATAGTAGAGAAAAGCCGATAAATTCAAATATTCAATTCAGGCAGCGGGCAGCTGGCAAGCGGATGGTGTGGATTTTATAAAGGTTGGGTAATGGCGTAGTGTTTCATTAGCCACAGCAATGTGTGGCCGGGTCTGCTAGTGTAAAAATAATTTATAAAAAATTCCCGGATTCCCGAAATTTCAATTTTTTTTTTTCAATTTGCGATTCAAAATTTTTTGTTCATGAAAGTGTACATTTTACTTTTTTGGTTGCTATTTTTTAGATTGGAATATAAAGCGTGGTGTTTTTCCTTTCTAACACCGATTAGAACATATTTCTAACTATCATAGTAAGAGAGTTACAGTGTTTTATATGAGACTTATGGGCTTTGGGACAAATATGGTCTCCTGTGATTAAACGGGCTAGTATAAAATATTATTACCAAATACAGAAAACATAAGGATCCCGTTCGGGGTCTGAATATTACCTTTAGTAAAACAGTAATTATTTACTGTTCTATCCATTCTGTAAAGAAAGTTCTTGGGAGGAATGCAGATCCTGCCAATGTTTGTTTTTTGCCATAAACCATGTTTTTACCTCGTTTTAAATTGGGCACTTTAATTTGGAAGGTGAAAAAAAGTGCGGAAAGCAATAGAAAAAAATTTTCAACTTAAAAAAAAAAAATTTTTCAACGATTTTTGAACTGTTTTTCATCGCAAAGCATACTACTACGACAATCCGCCCGCCATTTTGTCACTGATATATTGGTATCCCTGACCTGATACAAACAAGCGCTAGATACGATTATAGCCGACTTCGTGGGATACATGACGAGACGCGTAATTATGAAATTTTTCTAGCGGGCTTGTGTATCTTATCTTTACTTTAAAAAACAGCCTACGTTTTTAAATGGTTTGTCTGGCAAAGCAGGGTTTGTCTAGCGGGATTGTGTATGTTATCTTTACTTTAAAAAACATCCCAGGTTTTGAATGGTTTGTTTGGCAAAGCAAGGTTTGTATCTACCTCTTGTTTGTATCAGGGATACCAACATAACAGTGACGCAATACGTAATGGCCGCCGGGCTGTCATAGTTTCATTTTCTCAATACTTTGAACGGCTGTATCTCCCTCAATTTTGCCGAGCGCGCTTTAATTTTTTTTTATTCAGCTTCTCCACACTTTTCTCATCTAAAAAATGCCTTTTTATTAAATTTCCAGATATTGGCAGGATCTGCATTTCACCCAAGGTCTTTTTTATAAGATTTTAAAAAACTTAATTTTTACAAATAGGTAAGGGTGTATTTATTTGACTTCCTTAAGAAAATTATAAATAATATTAGTAGCTGATCCGGCCACACGTTGCTGTGGCTAACGAAACACAACGCCATCTACTGACAACGTCATTATCCAACCTTTGTAACCAACGCCATCTGTTAATTTGCATACTTATCAAATCCAGGAATTTAGCAGATTTAGCAGGGGTGCCCGGGTTTACGAGGTGAGGTTTGTCTGGGTCTTGGAGGCGGATAACCAGGACACACCGAACCCCAGAGTCCTACCCACCCCTTAACAAACACTCTTCCTTCCAGAACTCTCCTCTCCTTCCTTTCCTTAAAAACCCTCCATACAGCATCCCAAAAGATGATATAAGCTTTGTGGGAAATTATTTTCCTGATGGCCTCCTGTGTGGAGCTCATGTAAAAAAAAATCCACTTCGCCCGCTTGCCAGCCCGCACCCTTAATGCATTATATATTTAAACCAATTTACACAAAAACTTGACAAATTATAAACCTAAACCTTCCCCATGAATCACTCTATGTATTGGTGAAAACCGCATGAAAATCACAGCGGGAGCTGTAATATGTCATAGATTTATTGCATCAGGCACCTAACATTAAGATTTTCCTCAATTTGATTATTATGGGGTGAGAATTTTCCTAAAGAAAATCATTTTTCACAAAGAAATCAACTATTTCCCTGATTTTTGTGACACCCAAATCGCTGATAATAAAATCTTTTGCAGAGTTTTTTCCTCCTTTGTAATCATAGTCTGCTATCGGCTTGATGTTTCCTGACTCACAGAAGTCCATTGGAATAAATCCCAAAACCATCGAGAGTCCTAAAAGCATAAATCTTCGGAAATGTTCCATGAACACTTCTTTAGGGAATGATTTTTCCACATCACAGTCCATTTCTTTCAGACTTAAACTCAGCGTCTCGTAGTACAGGTCCAGCAGTTTGCGCAGGTGAGTATTTAACAGGTGTTTATCTGTTGACAGGCACAGCATGTAGCATATGTCAGCCAGTGGAGAAGAATATCTTACTATTTGCCAGTCAATGAACACTACCTGGTTTACCTTCCCATCCTGTAATAAGCAAACATGATGATTTCAGAAACAAATAACTATTTTTGTGTTTTCTTCACAGTTTCTCTAATGACACACTATCAAGAAAAACAGTGAATTAACTTTGCAACGTACATAATTAAGAGTTCATAGGTAGTACAGAAAACAATGGGTTTAAACTTCATAGTACAGGTAGTCGTCGACATAACTTGCGTTGCATAATGATATTAATAAACGAGAAGAATAAAGTAATAAGTACAATAAAAATCGTTACATACACATTCATGTTGTTGCAGAGTTGCAGTCAGAACATGAAAAAGGTTTGTTTCCATTGTGAGTTAACATATGACGGTTTCAATATTGTATTTGTTTGAAAGAAGGGTTCTTCACAGTGAAATAGCGTATGACTTCTTAAAAGTACTTTTTGAGAACTCGAATAGCTGTTGTACGGACATGAAAAAGGTTTGTTGCCACTGTGTGTTAACAAATGACGGTTTAATGTCCGAATATTGTCCGTTTGTGGGCAAAAGAAGAATTGCAGACTGAACACGAAAGAGGTTTTTCTCTAGTGCGAGTAAACAAGTGATCTTTTAATTTACATTTCGCGAAAAAAATGTTACATTGGATACAACAAAATGGCTTTTCAAGCCAAAGACTCATCGCAGATTGTGGTCTTAAAGTCGAACAGTCGAAAGTCGCTTAAGTCGTAAGTCGACGACTGCCTGTAAGTCAGTTCGTTTTGGGGGCACGGGGGCACGTGCCCCCCCTCCCCAGACGGTATTTTTGTGTACTGTGGAGATTCCATCACAGTGCATACTTAGAAGCTAAAACTGTATTTATTAAACGTTTAATTTTTTTTGACATTTTCATAAACCTTCCTATACATACTTGAACTTGTAGAAATAAGCTTGAAGTATGATACTTCAAATTTATTTCTAACAGTAATTGTTGATTTATTTGCCCGTCCGCCCCTTGTGCCCGCCCAGAAAAAAATCCTAACAGTACTTGTTGACTTTTTGCTCGTCCGCCCCTTGTGCCTCCCCCAGAAAATAATCCTGGATCTTCCTTTGATACCCGCGTTGTGGCGTTGAAGTTTTATTGCAGTGTGATAAAAAAATGTAAACAAAATAAAATCTATTATATTGAAAAAAAAACATTTATCGATAATGATTATCATAATCGCAGATGCAGCAACACAATAAAGAACATTACGTCGGCCTTAACAATAATAAGAGCTACTTCGATACTAGGAACAAAGATAATGCAGAGCGAGAGAGATGTGAAATATTGACTGGAATTACAGCAGTGTGCGATTAATTTCATTGGGACAATCAATTTTCACAAAAAACTAGCTCTCCGACGACCCTCTAACTAAAATTAGATTTTTTATCGAGTCTTTGTCCGGTGCCAAACATCTAATAAAATACAAACGATCTTTGAATCTAGCCAAACGAGAATAAAAGATTGCGCTACGCAGGAAAATCTGATTTCAGCGTTTTGAAACTTTGGCTTCATGATGATGAAACGAAAAATAAATTATGTTATTCATTACCTTATCAATGCCAAAATGAAACAAAGCAGCGAATTTCAGTAGAGATTGTTATATTTATAATGTAATAATTATACAAAATAGTAAACGTTAACCATTACTGTATTTGAGAATAACGGTTTGAATTGTCTGAAAAAATGCTTGTCCCAATTACTTCACTTACACTACACCACAAAATTTGAACATTATACCTAAAAATAATTGATGTCCAAAGAATACATTTAATGTACCTACTCAATGGAAAGCATTAAAGGTAATAAAGATAACAAAGAGAAATTGATTTACCTTGTCGTATTTGAAAAGCATATTATTACTCCACGAGTCACCATGACACACAACATTATACGGCTCAGATAAAGCAGAGTTAAGTAAACCAGTACATATTTCTCTGATTTTGCCAACAAAAGAGTCAAGTTTTGCCCTGATTTCTGGGCATCCAATGTGGGTTACCACTGTACTAGCATTATTTTCAATCATCGTCATCAAATGCTCCCCAAAATTAATTTTATTTGGGAGATGGTCCGTTAATTTGGAAAACTGTTCCGGATGTTTTTCTTTCATCGCGAATGATGGGGCGTGTATCCTGGCCATATTTTTAAGAACTAAAGCGGCGTGGTCGTAGTCAAATACCGATTTTTTGTCAGTCATGACAAAACCGTCTTCAGAGAGGTCTTCCAGGATAACGATTTCTTTGAATTCTTTGTCGATTCCCTTGTAGAAAGTGGCGGATATGAATCTGTTTTCTTTTGAAATGTTAAATTCGTCGTGTAGTCTGTAAAAAGCAGGTAGTATCTCGGTATAGGCGAACACTTCAGCAACGTAAAATTTTTGTATTGGCAAAGCATTCCTTGAGCTCGAATCCGTGGGTGCTGTTTTCACAAACAGATTAAGTACTTTTTGGCCAATATTTCCTTTTCGTGGTATTATTTGAACTCGTGAAATTTCACCACAATAATTATCTCCCGTAAATTCTTGTTGCTTAAAAGTTATTTCATAGTCCTTGATCTGAAGTTCACTCGCAATCAGGTCGACGAGGCCCCTTAAATTATCACTAGCTATTTGAGACACGGTTGCATCACCAGGATTTGTAGACATTTTGATAAATATTTCTCGCCCTCTAAAAAACTCTAGAACTTTAGAAGTCACTAATAACTATAACAGGCATGGGACGATTAATTTAACTGGTTGGATTAAACAGCGTAAAGGTAATTAAGTATTACGTTTAATAAGATGATAGAAACCGGGCGGAAGGATTCGCGTTGGTGAGAGTGCTTGTCAAATATGGTGAGGTTACGACGGTTATGTCCATAAATGAACTAATACCTAGATCGATATGCTTTTTGTATGGAACAGGTGTCGACGCTATTTATTATTTAACGGTAAAAATGATTATTTCATGACTCTGACGTCACAAACCATCGACAAGGATAGAGGAAAGTAAAAAAGTAAGGAAATTGTAAGATTCCTATTGGTAGTCAATACTCTGACGTCACAAACCACGTGATAGTGATTTGGACACAAAAAGGGTCAGAGGGAAGCTCCTTAAGTCACTGGCACACTTGTGTGGTGTGGTGTGTCGTGGCGCGCCAGAAGCACATCGGTTTCATACATTTATTATGGTTAGAGACATATTTGTAGGTTGTGGCGTGTCGACAAGCGACGACGATAATTGGTTAATTTGTAGTCACGACCAGTGGCGTAGCTGGCACGGGTGGCACCCGGGGCGGAAAACGCGGTGTCACCCCCCCCCCCCCATTAATTTTTTTTTGAGAAATTCGAAACACAAATTTTGACTTTCTAAAATATAAAAAAACATTTCTAGCTAGTCAAATATGTAAAAAAAAATTGTTATCCTCAAAATTAAAAACACTAACAGAATAACAGCTTTTTCAACAATCGATAAGTGATAATTTCCTTCGCGAGTTCCCGTCAATCACAATGTACGAAAGAAATAAGAATGACACAGGGGAAAAGCGAGGAATATTTCACGGAAATCCCCAATAAATCAATAGTAAGAGCTAGGAACAAAAATAAAATAACAGAATTTTTGGGGAATGCTGACCGACCGAGCCATATAGATCCAAATAACAGAGTTCCGTGTGGAGTCTTCAATTCTTATATGCTGCAAAAATCTGAAAAAATCATTTGCTGTCATGAAAACATAATAACCAATACTTAGGTTAAAACCAGTTTTGTGTTCAGAGTGTAACGATAAAATTTCAATCGTGAAATAGTAAAGGGGGTGTTCAAGTATAACGTAACGCAATTTTTGAAAAATTTTGACCCTCTCTCCCTCCCATGCAACGCGCCGTAACATTTTTCTGCACCTCCCTCCCCCTTAACGTTACGTAACACCCAAGTGACTATTTTTACCTAAAAGTCTCAATTAAATTGCGCAAAGTACTGGAAAGTCGCTTAAATACCTTTTTCTTGTTTTAATCGCGTTTGCGGTAAAAATAAAACAAGAGATTTCAAACTCGCAATAGGTCCATGCGTATATTGTTTATTTTATTGTTTTAAATTGTAATTCATCAACAAATTGGGAAAATATTATTATTTTTATCGGCCTTGCATTCCTTCCGGATCTCCACAATTTAATACTGTCTTACCTTTAATACACCTACATGGTTTTACAACACATACGAGTATTTTGTTTTACATTAGCTATACTGAGGAGGCCCTGAAGAAAGTAATTTTACAAAGGTGTCCATATGAAGCAACACTTTACTCCACTATGATTCATAAGCTTACTCAGAGTGGAGTAAAACCTTTTTCATGATCTGAATGCAGTTATATAAGTCCTCAAAACGAAGATTTAAAAGTCCATAGTATGATTCATGGAAGAGAAAAACCTTTTTCATGTCCTGATTGTAACTATTCGTGTTCACAAAAGGGCTACATAAAAAGTTAGTTGCAGACTCAGTGTGAAGAAAAACCTTTTTCATGTTCCAACTGCAACTATTCATGTACTATGAAGATAAATCTAAAAATCACACGTTTACCGATAGTGGAAAAAAACCTTTTTCATGTCCTGAATGCATCTATTCTTATTCTCGAAAAAATAACTAAAACGGAACTTGCTAACTCACAGTCATGAAAAACCTTTTTTTTTGTACCGACTGTAACTACTCATGAGCTACAAAACGGTATCTAAAAATTCACATGCTTACGAATACTGGACAAAAACCTTTTTCATGTCCCGACTGCAGTAATACAAGTTTTCAAAGGGAAGATTTAAAAATCCACAGTACGATTCACAGAAGAGAAAAAACTTTTTCGTGTCCTGATTGTAACTATTCGTGTTCTCAAAAGGGATACATAAGAAGTCAGTTGCTGACTCAGTGTGGGGAAAAACCTTTTTCATGTTCCAACTGCAACTATTCATGTACTATGAAGAGAAATCTAAAAATCACACGTTAACCGACGGTGGAAAAAAACCTATTTCTTGTCCTGACTGCAACTACTCTTATTCTCGAAAAAAATAACTAAAACTGCACTTGCTACTTCACATTGATGAAAAACCTTTTTCTTGTCCCGACTGTAACTATTCATGCGCTACAAAACGGTATCTAAAAATTCACAACTACCTGCCTTGTTTTTCAAACTGGTCTTTCAGCACTCTTAAACACGCTAACACAATAATAACTTCTTCACTAATTCACGTCAGTCCATAGATAACAATTCACTTCACGATTCTATGTTAATCACAATATACGAACGAAATTAGAATGACACAAGGAATATTTCAGGGAAATCCCCGACTAACCAAGCCATAGAGCAAAATAACAGTCAGTGTAAACGTGTAAAATATTTTTTACGGCAATTTTGCACTTTCGTAAGTTTTTTCTCCACGCACCCCCTCCTTGGGTGGCACCCGGGGCGGTCCGCCCCCCCCTGCCCCTCCCTCGCTACGCCACTGGTACAAGTGTGTAAAGGCAGAAACACACTTGTGTGGTGTGGTGTGTCGTGACTACAAATTAACCAATCATCGTCGTCGCTTGTCGACACGCCACAACCTACAAATATGTCTCTAACCATAATAAATGTATGAAACCGATGTGCTTCTGGCGCGCCACGACACACCACACCACACAAGTGTGTTTCCACCTTTACACCCCTCTGCGGTTATATCTACACCATACACAATAATAAAGCTATAGACAAACACAATTAGTTTATATTGTTTATTAAGTAAGGAAAAAAACCCGTGAACAAAAATTATTACATACATAATATTCGTTGCCTCTTAATGGATTCTTATAGAAAAAATGGTGTGATTTGATGGAAAACAGCTATCGAAAATGGCTTATTCTGCATTTCGTATGCCATTCCCAGACGACTAGATATTTATTCATACCAAATAATGTATTATTATTTTCCTTGCTTCTGATTTTTTTGCAATTAATGGAGGCTGTAGGCATTCGAATCTAATAAATAAAACATTGAAAAATCATAAAACCTACATTTTCAACCTTGATCTATAGTTTATCGCAAATTATAATAATTTTATTTTAGAAAGCAATCACTTTGTGGTTTGACATATTTAATAAAATAAAATATTTTTTGGTTTAAAACCACGAGATTTATTAATTTATGACTCGAATTTGGTATTTATTAAAACTCGCACAAGCCCTTTATTTTAATAAATATTATTACTTTCATGGAAGTTTTATTCAACTTAAGTGAACAAAAAATATAATGAATAATTGATTACTTTGTATAAACCACTATTTTTAAAACAATATCTACATGTTTCAACAACAATGTTGTCGTCATCAGGATATGTTACTATAATATATCCTGATGAAGACAACATTGTTGTTGAAACATGTAGATATTGTTTAAAAAATAGTGGTTTATACAAAGTAATCAATTATTCATTATATGAAAAATGATGCCACAAAGTAATTTTGCGAAGTTTGAAGAAGGAACAAAAAATAATTTATTCGAATTAAAGTAAGAGACATTATAAAAGCACAGATACTGAAAAAAAGGTCGCAAGTAATAGAAATTACTTTCATTTATGATAATAATATAACAGAGAATCGTTCATAAACAGAAATCATGTTTAAAAACGTTAAATAACTGCGCATGATATTCCACACGTCACGAAAGTAAAAAACCGCGAATTCATAGAAAAAAATGGCCGCCAATGATGGCTGCGCAAGCGCAGATCAAGCAAAAACTATGCAACTAACCTAATTATGTAGTTATTTTATCATTGTTTCGCACAATTTTTTTATTTCTGTTTTGAAGAGTTTTTATTTTCAATGGGAGGCGTCTACTAATATCTACAGGAATTCCAAAAACTGAAAAAATCGAACTAATATCTATGGGAATCAAAGTGTTGACGAATATCTACAGCTCAAACTGTTGATTAATATCTATGAGAACCAAAGTGTTGACGAATATCTACAGTACTGTCAGAGGTTGGATTTGCAATTATGTATAGCATATTGGAATAACGTAATATTGTGTATGCAGTTTAAAAAACTTAATTTATGTAAGTATGTATGTAAAAATCCCTAATATTGGACTATTGGACACATTTAGCTGATTAGTCCAACCTACGCTCTGTAGATATTAGTTCAACCTACGCTCTGTAGATATTAATCAACACTCTGAAGTTCGTAGATATTAGTTCAACATATGAGCTGTAGATATTCGTCAAACATACGGGCTGTAGATATTAGTATCTGCAGAGCGATTTCCTAATTATTGTGATACGAGATCGATCTCGTACGAGATGTGCTGTCAGATTTGTGCATAGATTTCTGCAATTCTGTGTAATTTTCTATGGTTGTCGAAATGTCAATTGCCTTTTCAATGCTAATTTCGCCGGTTTTCAGTAGTTTAAAACACGAAATACTGTAAGAATGCACGATTATTTATCCACTAATGTATGTTTAAAGTTGTATACCGAGGATTTGAGGTTTGCAAAATTTTGTTTCAATTCAAATTCGCATGAATTAGGTAGTTTGTCAAAATTAACCTAAAAACCTATTTTTTGTACGTAAATAGTTGTTTCTTGTACTAATTTTTAAAATGAAGTGTAATTTCCATAATCTTCGCCTAAAAGTGCGGCGGTTAGCGGTTTTTTCGTCCCCAAATATTCAATTGTTCTACAGATGTAGATTTGCCATCGAAATATGTATTAAGCTCCTATTTCTTCAACAGATGTCTAGTAGGAGCCGTGCGACGAGCGGGCAGCTGGAGATGATGATTAGTCGACTGGAAGAGAGACCGACAATGACTTCGGGGCGGCAGCAGGGAAACGATGGCCGCATCAATAACGAATCGGCGTGGTCTTCCCTGGCATTCGACCTGAATGCTATGGAGCTGGGGTGCAGAGTGGCGACAAGTGGCAATAGGTATGCACTCATTATATTATTACCACTGTTATATTTCTATTATTGCAACGAGGTACGGACTTCAATTGGATTACGGATCGAAATTAAAAAAATTATATTTACATTTTTTATTGATATAATTTGAATTTTATTATATTTTCTGTAGTACAAAAATGTCTCTTTATTTCAGACGTGGAGGGATCAGAAAAATGGCATAAAAAAAAAAGCATCTGGCTTGCGATCGGAGATGATGAAGAGCGGAGGTGGCCCCAGCCAGGCACAGCCCTTGACTCCGTTGGAGAAAAGGGTCCTAGAGATCATTGCGGCCAAGGCAGTATATGGACGTACTGCCACGTAGTCCGTACCTGTAAGTTAACTAATTATTACTGTCATATGGAAGTATTTCACCATCCTCTTGATAGCTTACCCATAGGCCATAGGAATATGTATATTTTCGAATTCCAATTTAAGATTTATTTCCTTATAAAGTCGGAGCTTACTATTCTATACCTACTCGAACTTGAGAACGGTGACTACAAATCGAATAAGTTAGCCAAGTTTTCTACCTATAGCGAAGTATTTATTCATTATTTATTAGTATATATTATCTTACTGATAAGCTATCAAGAGGATGATGAAATACCCCCTAAGTAAGTTATTATGAAATGACTTGATGGTTAGACAGTTAGTAAAGTATCAACGGTTCCTGCTTTTAGTTGCAAATTGTTTAGAACTTCATTGTTGATATCATTCATCGACGTGCAATATAAAAATACTATGTGACCCGGTCACGCAATGCTGTGGCTAACGAAACACAACGCCATTACCCAACCTTTATAACCAACGCCATCTGTTAATTTGGATACATATCAAATCCACACCGCCCGCTTGCCAGCCTGCTCCCTTTATATATTATATTATTACAGCACCCTTGAGGTGATTTTTCACAAAAACAGCGCTATACAAATCATCCAATTATTATTGTATCAACCAATTTACACAAAACCTTGATGCCTAAACCTACCTCATGAATCACTCTATCTATTGGTGAAAACCTCATGAAAGTCCATTGCGTAGTTTAAAAGATCTAAGCGTACTGACAGCGAGAGCGACTTTGCTTTATACTGTGTAATAGATAACTGCTTGTGGTATATTTGATGCAGCTTTCAAAGAGAATACAAGGGTGTGCATTGCTCAGATACAAGATAAGCTAATACCTTTCGACTGTTGTTGCAGATTGATTTCATAGTGGAAACAAGTACACCACCATCATCACCACTACCGGAGGTGGAACACTTGCTACAACTGGAAGTGGAGTACGTGGCCCCATGTCCCGTAGAGGCAGTCCCGCTTGCAAGTAACCGTAAGTACTAAAGCACTGAAATACTAAGTAGTGGAGAGTGTTTGGAAATACTATAAAATGGTATGTGACAAATAACAAACTTTGGGCGCGTGTAGTACAAACATAGTACAAATGTTGGGCGCGTATTTCCTGACTATCACCGGTGCCGAGGGGATCAATGACGCTAGTTCCTCTTCCATTGTAATACTGATAGAACAAGGACAGCTTTCCCACCTGATGCCTGTACTCTAAAGATTGCAGTCCGTCTGTTAAGATGGGAGAATCTATCAAACAGACCGCCCGTTTCTGCAAGAGCCAAGGGTTTTTTTTTTTTTAGGTATTTTGGAGCTCCAGACCAGAGGTGGCTGCCAAATTCAACCGTGGGGCGCACTTGCGATTTGTACAGGGTTAGCAGTTGTGAACTATTAAAGTATCTGCGGGCCCTGTACAGTATGCCCTTATTCCTTTTGAAAGTTGTTGTAGTTTCGTTTCCTATTGGAATCGAGGACTCCGCCATCATCATCATCACTGGAAATGGAGCAAGTTAACGTCCCATGTTCCAAGCACCGATGAGGCAGTCCCTCTTTCAAATGCCCGTAAGGGTATTTGAAATACGGGGGCTCCATCGAAACCAGAGTTAAGTTGGCCTCTCAGAAACTGGGCATACTGTACAGGGCCCGCAGATACTTTAATAGTACACAACTGCTAACCCTGTACAAATCGCAAGTGCGCCCCACGGTTGAATTTGGCAGCCACCTCTGGTCTGGAGCTCCAAAATACCTAAAAAAAACCCTTGACTCTTGCAGAAACGGGCGGTCTGTTTGATAGATTCTCCCGTCTTAACAGACGGACTGCAATCTTTAGAGCACAGGCGTCAGGTGGGAAAGCTGTCCTTGTTCTATCAGTATTACAATGGAAGAGGAACTAGCGTCATTGATCCCCTCGGCACCAGTGCATAGTCGGGAAACACGCGCCCCACATTTGTACACGGTTTACATTAGTCACATGAGAACGGGTCGTTTCTATGACTCGTTTTTGAGTTCAACGGCTCGGCTGTGGAACGATTTGCCGGCTTCTGTGTTTCCCCCCTCCTACAACATGGGTCTCTTCAAACCCTTCCTTTCCTCAAAAAGATCCTCCACACAGCATCTTTAAAGATGACATAGGCCCTGAGGGAAATAATTTTCCTCAGGATCTCCTGTGTGGAGTTAATGTAAAAAGAAAGTACTTTAGCACTGAAATAATAATGAGAGTTTGGAATTAATATTAAAAAAATGGATTGAGACAAATAACAAATATTAAAATAATTAATTATTGATTATTTTGTTTCAGCTAATAGAAAAGTTCTCCACAGAAGAGTGTTTCCTGTTGGTTGAGGAAAGTAGAGTGGCGAGCGAGGTGAGGGGAGAGGCAAGAGAGGAAAGATGGCTTCGTCTAGAAGAGAGGTGGGAGAAGAGAGAGGAAAAGGACCTCTGCCTGGAGGAGAGTAGTAATTTTAAAGAAGTGTTTGCTTATCCTTTAAAGAATTTGTAGATTCATGTAATTATGCTACACACAGCTGTGTATAGCAAATGGCTGTTAGTCGTCATATCAGTCCAGTTGTGTCCTTATTGCATCCCTATTGGATAGTTTATTGGCAGAGTACATAGAGAGTATGTAAACATACAACAAAATAAAGTTAAAGAAAGGGTATGTTTTAGTAAAAAATATATTTTGTTGCAAATCCCAAAAATGGTGTACGGTGTGTGATTCTGAAACAAATAAAATATACCTCATTAGTTGTATAATATATTATGTATTGTTATTTATTTTAGACTTAATGAAAAATTTCAATTTCCAGGGTACCTAGCATGGTCGATCGATATAGGTTTTATCGAAAATGTCGGTAACTTGTCATCGCTCTCGAGCACGACTGCAGGCCGCTAACGAATAAATAATAGTTCAAGTGAAATAAAGTAGAAACCCCTAGTCGTTGTGAAGTGTCATTTGTTCGTTAGCGGCCTGCAGTCGTGCTCGGGAGCGACGGCAAGTTACCGACATTTTCGATAAAACCTATATCGATCAACCATGCTAGGACCCCAGGAGTGGTAGGATGCATCGAAGGCATTTCTACTGCGTCCGTACATGATAATGCCACTTTTAAATGCAGTTCCCGGTATGCAAAAATCCACATATACAGAATATACATTGCAAGGCCTGGAAATGCATTGAGCATTACTTTGGTCTTTTTTTTATATGAATACCGCACAATAATCCCGAACAGCTCCCGTCTGGAGCCAGTGAGACTATGGCATCCCCAATTGGGGTATGTCGTGAAGCTGAAGGTAGCGGGGAGGGGAAGAAGATGGGGAAGAGGAAAGTGGGCAAGTACCTGGCTATTCAGATCTGGTCACCAAACACAGCTAAAGCCATTTCAAGTAACGTTTCAATTCTGAATGGTGGTCTTACACCAGGGCGATACTGAGAGTATCTTCCACTCTGGAACATGCCCCAAATACTATATATTATTTGTAATTAACCTTTAACTATGGACGTGAAAAAAAAATCACACTCCCATGGACGTCGGGTCACACAGACCCCTTCATAAAATTCTTCTAATTTTCAAACCTGGACCAATCTGACTTTAGCAAGGAGTTTATATGTATAAAGTATTTATAAATAAAAGATCGAGTAATAAAAATAATCAACTTTTATTCATATTTTAATAATTATCTCCAAATTTAACAAACCTAGTCAGTTTTCAGTCTTAATTGACTTGAGATCATATTAAGGCTCCTTAATTATAGTAGGTATTACAAAAATCAAAACCAATAATTTTTCCTAGCTTATAAAAGAAACAGTAACAAAAAGTCATAAAAAAAACTTATGACTTTTTGAAATTTTGACTTTTTTTCTGACTTTTTGAAATTTTGAAATTATAGTCAACGGGTCTCCCAGGCCCTGATCAAATTTTAAATGATTATTACTCACGTAATAAGTGCCGAATGACGCGACCTTCTCCCTCCTTGGTCATAACACAACTAAAACTGAAGCTACTGAGACGCGCGGGGATGGCACGCGCGGGGAAGGTGTTTATTCCGAGAAATTGAAGAAGGGGTTGGGCCTCTGAGACCCGATGTCCATAGTTAAAGGTTAATTAATTGTGAAACACCACAAATCTATGTGGTTCGCTACGTTTGATGATTTAGCAGAGGTGCCCGCGTTCATGGGGTGAGGTTTGTCTATGTCTTGGAGGCGGATGACCAGGACACACTGAACCTCAGATTCCTACCCACCCCTTAAACCCTTTTCCTTCCCAGAATTTTCCTCTCCTTCCTTTCCTTAAAAAAACCCTATACACAGCATCCCCAAAGATGACACAGACCCTGAAGGTCATGTAAAAAAAAAATAAAAATAAAATTATTTGCGCACGCCGAGTTCAAACCTGTGACCTTCGGATTGTGAGTCAAGAATCTTACCTCGGAACCACGCTAACACTCGGGACACACCTAAGAAGCTGTATACTCAAGCATCGGGTACTTCATTATACTCCCCTGATGACTATTAAAATTATAAATGCCAGAATCAGCAGACTTGGGTGTCGAAGATAATTTGAGGCGAATTGCTGAAAGACTCCATGCAGATGACAACAACCTTGATGATAACAAGGTCAAATTGCTAGGTGTAGTTATAATAATATAAAAATTTATAATTTATATAAAATTATATAAAATGTATATTTTTATATAATTTTATATATTTTATCACCAATTTATATAAAAATGTATAAGCGCATTTTTAAAAATTTATCATCTTAATTATCTAATCATCTTTCAAAGGTTGCAAACATTCATTTAAAATTACCTGCATTATCAGCCTACTTTCCATTAGGCTGAGCTTCCTCTCTTCTCTCTCTCTCTCGCCTCTCTTCTTGCCTCTCCTCTCTCTTCTCCCTCCTCTCTTCCAGGCGGAGCCGCTTCTCCTCTCTTGCCTCGCACCTTACCTCTCTCGCCTCTCTTTTTTCCTCTAACAATATCAAACGCTCTTCTACGGAGAGCGCCTTTCTATTCGCTGAAACAAAATAGTCAATAAATATTTTAACGTTTGTTATTTGTCACATACCATTTTAAAGTATTTCCAAACACTCTCCACTACTTAGTATTTCAGTGCTTTAGTACTTACGGTTACTTGCAAGCGGGACTGCCTCTACGAGACATGTGCCACGTACTCCACTTCCAGTTGTAGTAAGTGTTCCACCTTCGGTAGTGGTGATGATGGTGGTGTACTTGTTTCCACTATGAAATCAATCTGCAACAACAGTCGAAAGGTATTAGCTTATCTTGTATCTGAGCAATGCACACCCTTGTATTCTCTTTGAAAGTTGCATCAAATATACCACAAGCAGTTATCTATTACACAGTATAAAGCAAAGTCGCTCCCGCTGTCAGTACGCTTAGATCTTTTAAACTACGCAATGGACTTTCATGAGGTTTTCACCAATAGATAGAGTGATTCATGAGGTAGGTTTAGGCATCAAGGTTTTGTGTAAATTGGTTGATACAATAATAATTGGATGATTTGTATAGCGCTGTTTTTGTGAAAAATCACCTCAAGGGTGCTGTAATAATATAATATATAAAGGGAGCAGGCTGGCAAGCGGGCGGTGTGGATTTGATATGTATCCAAATTAACAGATGGCGTTGGTTATAAAGGTTGGGTAATGGCGTTGTGTTTCGTTAGCCACAGCATTGCGTGACCGGGTCACATAGTATTTTTATATTGCACGTCGATGAATGATATCAACAATGAAGTTCTAAACAATTTGCAACTAAAAGCAGGAACCGTTGATACTTTACTAACTGTCTAACCATCAAGTCATTTCATAATAACTTACTTAGGGGGTATTTCATCATCCTCTTGATAGCTTATCAGTAAGATAATATATACTAATAAATAATGAATAAATACTTCGCTATAGGTAGAAAACTTGGCTAACTTATTCGATTTGTAGTCACCGTTCTCAAGTTCGAGTAGGTATAGAATAGTAAGCTCCGACTTTATAAGGAAATAAATCTTAAATTGGAATTCGAAAATATACATATTCCTATGGCCTATGGGTAAGCTATCAAGAGGATGGTGAAATACTTCCATATGACAGTAATAATTAGTTAACTTACAGGTACGGACTACGTGGCAGTACGTCCATATACTGCCTTGGCCGCAATGATCTCTAGGACCCTTTTCTCCAACGGAGTCAAGGGCTGTGCCTGGCTGGGGCCACCTCCGCTCTTCATCATCTCCGATCGCAAGCCAGATGCTTTTTTTTTTATGCCATTTTTCTGATCCCTCCACGTCTGAAATAAAGAGACATTTTTGTACTACAGAAAATATAATAAAATTCAAATTATATCAATAAAAAATGTAAATATAATTTTTTTTATTTCAATCCGTAATCCAATTGAAGTCCGTACCTCGTTGCAATAATAGAAATATAACAGTGGTAATAATATAATGAGTGCATACCTATTGCCACTTGTCGCCACTCTGCACCCCAGCTCCATAGCATTCAGGTCGAATGCCAGGGAAGACCACGCCGATTCGTTATTGATGCGGCCATCGTTTCCCTGCTGCCGCCCCGAAGTCATTGTCGGTCTCTCTTCCAGTCGACTAATCATCATCTCCAGCTGCCCGCTCGTCGCACGGCTCCTACTAGACATCTGTTGAAGAAATAGGAGCTTAATACATATTTCGATGGCAAATCTACATCTGTAGAACAATTGAATATTTGGGGACGAAAAAACCGCTAACCGCCGCACTTTTAGGCGAAGAATATGGAAATTACACTTCATTTCAAAAATTAGTACAAGAAACAACTAGGTATTTATGTACAAAAAAATAGGTTTTTAGGTTAATTTTGACAAACTACCTAATTCATGCGAATTTGAACTGAAACGAAATTTTGCAAACCTCAAATCCTTGGTATACAACTGTAAACATACATTAGTGGATAAATAATCGTGCATTCTTACAGTATTTCGTGTTTTAAACTACTGAAAACCGGCGAAATTAGCATTGAAAAGGCAATTGACATTTCGACAACCATAGAAAATTACACAAAATTGCAGAAATCTATGCACAAATCTGACAGCACATCTCGTACGAGATCGATCTCGTATCACAATAATTAGGAAATCGCTCTTCTGGAGTCTTTTCAATGTACTTACATTTGTTACTTTAATTTTAAATATTTTTTGCGACCGGTTTCGACACGTCCATGTCATTTACGAGCAAACTTAAAACTGACAGCTGACAAAAATTCTATAAAGTACAAAATCAATAAGGCGGAGTTAGTGGGAGGGGAGATTTTGGTGGAGGGGGGAACGGTGGAAGTGTAGGGTTTCCACATGAAAAATCAAAATCCCGGAGAAAATTCCTGACATTCGATAAAAATTCCGGACTTTCTTGTAAATATAATATAAATGTCGTTATGCATCGTGGCAAAACCCGCGTCGGGGGAGGGGGGAGAAACCCAATGGTCAAAAGAAAGGAACAGGCTTCCTGTAGAGTCTGTCAAGCCGATTCTCTTAACACAGTATAATTTAAAAAATACGGCTTGCGAAATGTTCTCCAAAACTATTATTAAAGATTAGGAAGTGTTGAACAATATTTCTGAAAGCATTATATGTCAGAAGTGATGTTTTTATTTTGATTTGTAATAAAAATAATTTGGTTTATTTAATTTTTTCACTTAATTGTAGAAATTCCGGACTGTTTAGAATTCCCCCCGCATTCCGGACAAAGACCTATATATCCGGACTGGCAACCCTAGGTGGGAGGAGTCAACATTACATGGAAACATCGTAAGTAGAGGTGATTTACATGGTGCTATTATTTTATTAACTAAATTAATTTGAAGATTGTCAAATAATTTATTGCCTGGTATATATGGTGTCTTTGTCTAAGTCTAAAGCTTGTGTTAATTTATTTATTTGATTAATTACTAATTGTATCTTAGATCCTGTTTTTTCCAATAAATATAAGAAATTGATCTAGTTTATCAATATATAACATCTTTTCTATGATTGTAATTTCATAATACTGTTCTCAATTACGTTTATTAATGTTCGATAACAATTAGCAAGTTGATATATCATTATATATTGTTATGACTTTTCTTAGGCTTTTGGTAAGGTTGATGTGTTGTTATGTAAAACTGCGAAATAAGCTAATTTTTAGTTGACTTTTCCCTGACTCGAAATATTTATTCAAAATTAACTTTCGGGTTACTTGCACTTACATTACCACTGATTTCAAACATCACCACAGATAAGTCATATAAATTTACAAACTGACTTTTTAACAGAGCAGTTTTATAATTGAGTTAAACAAAACACAAAATGACATTTATACATTTATTTTATAAAGTTGTTTTATTTTACGACAATTTAATTTTACTTATAAATTATTCTTACAAAGCATTGGTCATGTTTAGTTAGATTGTAAGTAATTGCTAATTAGTTTGTTTACAATAACAGAAATTCAAATTAATGTCTATATCAACAATACTTATAGGAATTTAGTAAGTTTTATTTCTAATACTAAACACTTTTACTTCATTCTTATTCTAGTAAGTATGAGAGTTTATTTCTTACATAAAAGTATACATATTAAATTTCGAAACCAATTAAACAAAACAAGGAACTGTTTTTTGGAACATTTTTTTGAGAAAGTCAGTCAACAACACTATTTTTCATTTAACAATTTTTTTAAACCTCACTAGAGTCCCAACTCCAACTACTCCCTTTTGGAGCCATCCCCAGTTGGGGTACTTATGTTGTAAGGCTGAAGATAAGTGAGGAGGCGAAGATAGGAGGAGGGAGGTGAGGAAGTACCTGGCTATTCAAATTTAGTCACAAAACCAGCTAAAGCCATTTCGAAAAAATGTTTCAAGTAAGTACATGTTTTAAAAATTCGAATCATGTGTCTATAAACTATATTTAGTCAGACTTTTTTTATTGAATCATAAAGATTTGTAATATCATTATTAAGCGAGTAATTAAGGAAATATTGTCAGAACTTCATTACCCTCCGATTCATAACCTTTCGTATCGTCAAAATTTTTGCCGGATGGTAATGTAGAGTTTTGGAGGGTAATGAAAATTCTGTAAGGGTTATTTTTACGTGCACCTGGGACCATGTTTGAGGTTTAGTAAAAGCTAATATTATCAATAAATGCAGTTTTTTGGATATTTGTGAACCTAGTTTCATACTAGAATCCTTTCCTGAAAATGGATTAAGTGAAAACCGATTTATCGGCTTGATTTTTTAATTCAAAATCGTAAAAATTCTTTGTAATCCGCGCTCGCCTCAAAACCGTTGACTGATAGTAACGAATCTAGGAGTACATCATCGGCCGTGATGAATATTTGGTAATCGAGATCGCGCCGTATCCACCTAGCTGATAACGTTGTGGGAGTCCGGTCTTTATCCGTGGCTGGCGGCTGCTGGAATCCTAAGCGGGATTTCTTCCGGACTCTGGACGATACGAGAGATTACATAATCCTGGTGGGCTGGTCGCCCAGATTCAGCCCCGACCAGATGTCACCCTGGATCCTTCGATAGAGCTTCAGTTCCGGTCGCGGCAATGAGAGTTAGATAGTTAGTTTCAGTATATAACGGTCTGTTGGAGGGTAAGCTATTTTATATTCTAAATCGTAATATTTCAATTGTTACTTGTACCAAATACAGAATACAGTATTCCAAAGTTTATCATCAAACCTCTTTCTTTCATTTTAAAAACCCCAAGTTTCACCCCAATAACCAGAACGAATAATTTTCCTCGTGCACTTGAGAGGAGTCGTAATTTGTAGTTCCCCAAAGCTATGCCGGTCTAACATATTCTGTCCCAAAATTTGGCGCACAGTTAAAACTGTAAAGTTGAGGCCGGAGTGCAGTTTTGCGTAACAATCATGTCCATAACAGTTAGTCATAACCTATATTATATGCTACCTCACATAACATTTGACACTCACACCATATGTTATTCTAGAACACATGTTTTAATATTTTACAACATACTCTATATACACTACCCCGGTAGCAATGTGATATTTTAAATTTTCCTTTTGAGACCATGAATAACTTCAGGAAGAATATAATTAAGGTTTTTTCCAGTATGGGTAAGCATGTGAAGTTTTAAATTTCCCTTTTCTGCACATAAGTGCAGTCGGAAAATCACTTATATTTTTCTCCAGCATAGGTTGGCAAGTGTAAAGTTCCCTTTTGAGAATGTAAATAGCTGCAGTAAAAACATGAATAAGGTTTTTATCCGTATGGGTTCGCGTGTAACAATTCCAATTTCCCATTTGAGCACAACATTAAGTGCAGTCGGAACATCAAAAAAAAATTCTCCAGTATGCGTTCGCATGTGACGTTTTCAAGTTCTGTTTTGAGCATAGGAATAGCTACATTTGGAACATGAATAAGTATTTTCTCCAGTATGGTAAAGCAATGAGATTTGTTAAATTTCCCTTATGAGAGCATGAATAGCTGCAGTAAGAACATAATTAAGGTTTTTCTCCAGCATGGGTTCGCATGTGACGATTCAAAGTTCCCTTTTCAGCACAGCAATAGCTGCATTTAGAACATGAATAAGGTTTTTCTCCAGTATGAATACGTACGTGATATTTCAATCGTATCTTTTGGGAAAATGAATGATTGCAGTACGAACACGAATATGGTTTTTCTCCAGTATGAGTTCGCATGTGACGATTCCAAGATCCCTTTTGAGCACAGGAATAGCTGCACTCGGGACATGAATAAGGTTTTTCTCCAGTATGGGTAAGCATATGATGTTTTAAAGTTGATTTTTGATCACAAGAATAGATGCAGTCGGAACACGAATAAAGTTTTTTTCCAGTATGGGAATGCATATGACATTTTGTTCCTTTTTGAGCATATGAATAGGTGCAGTCGAAACATGAATTAGATCTTTCTTCAGCATGGGTTCGCATGTGACGATTCCAGGATCCCTTATAAGCACAGGAATAGCTGCAGTCGGGACATGAGTAAAGTTTTTCTCCAGTATGGGTAAGCATGTGACGTTTTAAAGTTCCCTTTTGAGCACAGGAATAGGTGCAGTCGGAACATGAATAAGGTTTTTTTCCAGTATGATTAAGCATGTGAAGTTTCAAATATCCCTTTCGTGAACTTGAGTAGCAGCAGAAAGAACACGAATAAGGTTTTTCTCCAGTATGGTTAAGCATGTGAAGTTTTAAATTTCCCTTTTGAGAACTTGAAAAGCTGCAGAGAGAACATAAATAAGGTTTTTCCCCAGTATGGCTTCGCATGTGACGATTCAAAGATCCCATTTCAGCACAGGAATAGCTGCAGTCGGCACAAGAATAACGTTTTTCTCCAGTATGGGTTCGCATGTGACGATTCCAAGTTCCTTTTTGAGCACAGGAATAGGTGCAGTCAGAACATGAAAAAGATTTTTCTCCTGTAATGTAAAGCAAGCGATATTATAAATTTGCATTATGAGAACATAGATATTTAAAGTAGGAAGAGGCTTAAGGTTTCTTTCCAGTGTAGATGGCTGAAATAGTTACAACGAGAACATGAAATAGATATTCCGATATTTAGTCTGATAAAGACAGAGAATAAAGTTCTATAAGAATGTGACCATATTGAAGACTGAAAATAGTTCAAGCAAATTAAGATAAAGAAAAACCTATTTTACCTGCGGTTAGGGTAATACTTTCAGAGTTCTCTGAGCATTCCTTTTTTACATCCTGCAGGTCTATGTCTATTTCCTGATAAGGAATCCCACCGCCATCTTCTTCTCGGGATTCTGTCTTGATGGAAACAGTCTCTACAGTAATACTATCTGGAATTACAAAACGACAATACGATGTGTAAAGACTTGCTTAGTGTCACATTCTAAAATTCGGTGGTTGGGGCTATTTTTATGCTCAGCAGTATTTATTGTTGTATTTTGTAATATTGCAATTTGGGAGGCGGATAAAGGATACCGCCGGAACTGGAACAATTTACTTGATAACAAAGACTTCTGCCAAAGGTCATCTCCAACGGTGTGCTATGTTTGATGACTTAGCACGGATGCCCGGGTGAATTTATTGTGGTGTGTTCAGGTCTTGGCGGTGGATGCACCTGCCCACCAGCAACGTGGCTGGACAGATCGGGAAACGCCGGTATGCTGATACCCTTTGATTTCCCCAGCCGGTCTCTCAAGACCCATCGTCTTCACTGCGGTGGGTGGGATGGATTCACATGTCCATCACTTCTGCACACACTGACCCTTAGATTCCTATCCACATACATTATCCTTCCCAGAAATACTTCTCCCTCCTTTCCTTAAAAGTGCCCTTCCCACTGCATTCCCAAAGATGACATAGAGGGAAATTATTTTTCTCAGGGCCTCCCGTGTGGTGATAATATTTTTAAAAAATACGTGTGTTCTAAGCTCCTGCTGACAAGTTGCTTGCAGGAGCTAAGCTACAAAGATCCAGTGTATAAAAAATTGCAAATAGGTTAGTACAATTGTTTTTTCTAAGATCTTTAGACATTGAAAGTCCCTTTCCAAGAAAGTATTAGAAAGAAACTAATTTTAATATTTTCCGTTACAAACTGCAAAGTAAAATAATTTCCCTTGAAGATATTAAAATCACGAAGAAGATGAAAATAGGAAAAGAGAATTTATAATGATTTTTATCGAAAAAAATTACATGAGAAGGCCGCTTAAAGGACGTTTTTAGCGATGGTGTTCCATTCTTGAGAATCTTCAGAAAGAGTGTATAGTATCTTAAAGTCAATCAAATAATAAATTCCGAAATCACAAGTATACCTACGTCACAATAAAAATTTGCTGCAACACAAGAATACATGATACGTGCATTATCTTATAATCCCAAATTATTTTTGAAGTAGAAAGAGTGAGATGATTTAATTTAGTAATAAATATGATTATGCAACAGATTCAGGAACTACGAACTGTTTGCGGGCATAACAAATTAAACGTTATTTTTAGTTCGACAGTTTCCTGTGGCGCAGGATTACAAAGGTGAAATAAAAGACGAAGAAAATAATCGGTCAGTGGCTGTTGGCATCGCGTCCTGTGTCCCACCGTGAGTTCAATTCCTCCGCTGATTTTCAGCTTAATGTAGTGGTAGTAGGGGATTTTGAATTTATTATCTGTTATTCGTAACCCCGGAATATTTGTATTAATTTTAAAATAAAAAAAGGACCGATGAACGGCAAGAGGGGAAGAAGAAAATAAGCAGTTGTCCTGACTGCGTCATCTGAAATTCCTTAGTGATAATATACGTGATTAACTTACTAGTTGGCTGAACATTCTCCGCATACTGGAAACATTCCTTCTTTACATCCGGAAGGATATCCATATACGGCACTTTACCTGCGGCTTCTTCCTGGGACACTGATTCCGTCTTAATGGAAACATTCTCTGGGTTGAGAAGTTCCATGGCACTACTGTGATAGCGTCCTGTTATGTGATGGTAATTGATTTCAGCTAATAATTAATTATAACTGTAATAAAACATAAACTGATTAGTCCAATTTGAATCTTTATAAATGAGTTTCAAATAGATTACAGATGGAAAAATTCTAAGTCCTTAGCGATTGAACGCCGCCAAGGTGATTTCTTTCATGAAATCGGTGTGCATAAATTATAACCAAGACTTCATATAATGTTAACTTAATAATAAGTAAACAAACAAGCATTCGTAATAAGGAGCTTTGATCTAACTAATGTACTCAGTATAGCAAAAGAGTAGGGTGAAATGCAGATCCCGCCAATGTGGGGGATTTTAATAAAAATGCACTTTTTAGATGAGAAAAGTGTGGAAAAGTTGAATAAAAAGGAAATTAAGGCGCGCTTGGCAAAATTGAGGGAGATATAGCCGTTTAAAGAATGAATAAAATGACACTTCGTGAACTTATACTACGCCGTTTTGTTACTATTATGTTGGTATCTCAGACTTGCTTTACGAAGGTTGATACGATTGTAGCTAACTTCGTGTGATATACACGTAATTATGAAAAACAGAATTAATAATGGTCACAAACCATGTTACACAAACCTGGCGTAGCCGCTAAACTACTTGAAAACTGGGATGTTTTTCTTGCGTTGACGCGAGTAGGCGTTATAAAGGGGCACAAACCATGTTACATTGTAACAGATTTAGAGGACGATTACGAGTGCTACCAACTTTAAGGTAATATTTAGTTTTCAAAATGGCTGACAGTATCGGTTCACGAAGTGTCATTTTATTCATACTTTAAACGGCTGTATCTCCCTCAATTTTGCCAAGCGCGCCTTAATTTCTTTTTTATTCAACTTTTCCACACTTTTCTCATCTAGAAAGTGCATTTTTATTAAAATCCCCCACATTGGCGGGATCTGCATTCCTCCCAAAGAGTATAGTGCAAGACAAAGCTCGGCGGTCGACTTCAAAATATTGAATAAACGTCAATAGAAATGTAGAACCTCGAATAAAATTAAACAAAAAAAAAACCTACAAAAATGTAATGGTTACTGAAATAATCTCAAGTAGTATAAACATAATTATTAAGAACTTTATATCATATTCCTTTAGAAAAGCGGAGGAACAACCACTCTTAAGCAAATTACCAAAGGACTATTGAATATTGACTAGAATATTGACATTTCCATAGACAACTGACAATTAAAGAAAAATGTCACGAAATTAGGTATCATGCAGTACTTCTTTTAGCCTGAGTTCTGAAAACCGCAGAAAAGTCACTAGGAGTTCTTTTTATAAATTATTTTCATCTGTTATCATAATATATACCATTACAAAAAAAATATACACACGCTTCACAACAGTAAATAGTAGTACTACCGTGCAATGGGGTTACTGTGATCATTTGAATTTTATTTTTACAAATCAAATGGTTACCTTACAACCCATATATTTTCTATAGAAATAGATGCTTCAGTATCACAATGGCCACATGTTGCGGTGCATACAGGTAACTTTTCAACAATCACTTGAAATTACAGATTTCAACTTACGACTAATCGGACTACCGCCATAGCGTCATATTCCTTTTGACTTTTGACAGCTAGGCCATAGATGTTTGTTAAAATAGATAGTCAGTTTACGATATTTGCATTACGGTAGGTACTGGCGTATAAAATTATCATTTCGATTTCACTCATCGAAATGAATGTTGCCTCGCTTTATTTCAAAGTACATCGTAAATATTACAGATTGGCAATTGAAACCTTTCGCCGCCGCACATCAAAAGTGAAAAACCGGAGATCACGACATGTTTAACTCATTTTTGGATTACGTGTCCATGACAGCATTAAAAATTTCCACTATCGATACGGAAAATGAATTTTTTTACCGCTTCACGGAAGAAAATTATTTAGGAAACCGGTTCCAAAAGTAACCGAATAAAGCACTGGTTCCATGACGTCCTTCAACCGCAGAGGCAACACAACTCGGGAATCGACATTTCTAATATCGCTGGACTCCAGGCCATAGGCAAAAACACAAACATTTTTCGAGAAATATAAATCACTGGTTTCTTCTTTCATTAAAGTAGGTAAGATAACAAGCTCTGTATCTATTACAATAAACCTTTAATATTCTATTTCTCTTCCATAATAGATATATTTTACTTTTTTTAATGAAAACTTACGTACCTACAATGTTGTTATTCTTTTTTCATAAATGTGATGTCAATTTTTTTTTTTAATCCTTATTTCGATTTACCACAGATTGTTAACCTTTAACTGGTGACATGCAGTCTCACAGGCCGAGCAGCGTCAGTGAAACATCATTTCACCTCCTTCCCCGCGCTTACTTTGTTCCAACACCTGAGTGACCTGAGTAACTTCGACTTTAGTTTTAGTTGCGTCCACGCCGTTGAGATGGATAGTTGCATCGTACAGTCCCAAATCGGTAAGTTACATCGTTATAAAGTTCGGCAGCTGTCTCTCAGACCATACGTCTCCACTTAACTTAACTTTTTAAAGTAATTTTGATGTACCTATTGTTTTATTTCGTATGTTTACAGTTATTACTTGCAATGAATAATTCCGCACCTCCAAAAAATAGGCGTAGGGTTTTCCAATGCTATTGATAGAGGAAAATTCATAAAAATATTGGCCAGAAACGCTGTTATACAAAACATGCAGCGCAGAGTTTGTAATACTCACATTCCACGCGATATACGAGCCAACTTAGAGCGTATTTTGGGTTCTTATTTGCCACCTAAACCACAAAACTCTTGCCCTCCTAAGTTAAATCTAATTACCAATGTAATTTGTGTAAAAAATAAAAGGTGGGTGCTTGCAATGTGCCAAACATTTATGCCCTGACTGCCAATAAAGATAACCAAAATTTGACCGTTGCCAGTTGTTGTGTAAAATGATGCCAGTGATTTGACCATTATTTTTTTTATTTACCTATCGATTAGTATCTTAACTATAAGGAAAATTAGTATTAATAACAGGTTCTTCATTAAGAATTACATTTAGAGTTTATTGTTTAGTTTTATTTTATCGTTTTATGTTTTTAAACTGTTTTTAAAGACTGCTGTAAGCTACATTACCAAATGTCAGTGCTATAGACCAGATACGGATACGACATCTCAGGCCGTTCGTCACCAGTTATGTTACACAAAAACCATGTCACCAGTCTAAGTTTAACTATTATTTTTTTGCAAACATGCAATCCTCTTAAAACCATAAACAAATTCTTCTACCGGAAGAGTTGTATGAATCTTATGATGTAAAAAAAGAACAATTGTAAAGCCTAGATTGTATTTACAAAAGTTTAATTAATAAAAAAATGTTTCTTCCATGTCCGTATTCTTACTCTTATTTATTTATTCTGCAATTTGTTGGGTTGTTTCTATATAATTGCTTAAATATTATATTACATATCCCTTCCTCATACCCCGTAATGTATTTTGACAAAAAAAAATTAATACTGACCAGTTAGAAGTTTACAACAGCTCCAAAATATCCGAAACCAATTTATGTATGGTATCCAATATTGGAGTATGCTGTGAGGCTGGAAATAGTGCAGGGAGAAAGGAGTTGGGTAGGGGGGAGGTGGAAATTAGAAAAATTGTAAATTTTACTAAAGAACGAATCCTTCACATAATCATGCTTCAGGAAACTCGTGTAACAACCAAAAGTTTTGAATTTGAAGTTATATTTCCAATGAGGTATATAGAAAGAAAGATTCACTGTGATATAAATAAGACAAACAGTTTTCCCGTTGCACACAACGGCGATGACAAAATTTTATTAATATTCCCATATATTAATGAATAATTTCATGCTTACAAATTGATATTCTTAATAATATATGCTAAAAAAGTTTTTAAATATTAAACCAATAATTGCATGTTAAAAACATGAAATACAAGAATAACTAACTAACTATCATGTCGTTTTCTCGCAGGGGTAGGCAGAGAGGAAGGACCGCCAAACAACTCGGTTTTGGTACGCAATTCTTGCTTCGTTCACATTCTATTTTTTTATTAGTTTATGCCGGTAACCCGGGCGTTCATTGTTTTAAATTATCGTATACAAATAAGTAAGTAACCCGCCTTACTAGACAATGTCTGTTCTGAGACGGGTACTATCTATATGTAGGTTGATAAAATAATAGTTCTCGGAACATGAATTACACAATCCGCGTATGTTCCTATTACATTATTAACATCCTATTATTGAAATATTTTTAAAAAACATATTATTTTATATATTTTTAACTGCCGCACACATAAATTAATTAGACCCGGGAGACTGCGGTTTATTTATTTTTTTATTATTATTTTTTTTTAATATAAACTAATAAGCACAATGTAACATTTCATTCAATAAATTTAAATATTTTTACAGTAAGCATAACATTTATTTTTAAATACATTTATTCTTTCTTCATTCTTCATACTTTCAGGCATTTCATCATACATCTTTAGTCCTCTGTACATAAGGCAGTTCTGTGATTTTGATTTCTTCAGTTGTGGCAATCGAACTCTGTTTATATTTCTTGTTTCGTAATTATGAATGTCTCTATTAAAAATTAATTTAATCCTTAAAGTATTTTGGCATTTGGTTTTTCATAATTTTATGCACAAAAATTAACACATTAAATAGCAGTCTCTTTTTTATTGGAATCCAATTTAGCTCCTCTCTCATTTGATTAATCCTTGCGTATTAGCTTTGTTTTGTATAACTTCTAGTTTGCCGCAGCCCCGTACACGGCCATAGAACAAGCACAAGTGGCACAATCAAAATACGTTTTTTCTACCACCCATGCATCAAAAAATTACAAGAGACCATTGGAGATAACAGCTTTTTAAAATTATACATATAAAAGTGTTTGTACAGGGGAGATACGATGGAGCCAAACCATGATCTAAATGCAAAATGTAAAATTAACGACGACATCTTTAAACGCATAAGCTTCGTTCGCGTAACATGAATGATAATTTTTATAGTGAGCCAGCATATGCAGTATTTAAGAAATTTGTAATCTTATCGTAAGCGCACAGTCATGCAGTTGTAACATGAAACTGGTTTTTCTCCACCAGTCCTTTGTAGAACATGATTTATTTCAATCGAAACATGAAAAAGATTTGTTTCGTGTGTGAGTTCGCGTATGTCTCTCTCTCTTGGTATGTATATCTCCCTTACGGCAAAATGAAAATGTACAAAAATAATATGAAAAAAAGATTTTTTTAGCCGTGAATTTTAAGCACGTGACTTTGTAAATATTTCTTTTTACAACATGAATATGTGCAGCTGGAACATGAAAAAGGTTTATATCCACTGTGAGTCATAAAGTGGATTTTCAGATATCTTTTTCTTAAACATGAAAAGTTGCAGTCGGAACATACAAAAGTTTTTTCTCCAGTGTGAATCAGTATGTGTGCCTTCAAATCTCCCTTACGAGAAAATGAAAATGAACATTCAGAACATGAATAAGGTTTTGCTCCACCGTGAGTCAGCATGTGAACTTTTAAACGTCCCTTTGTAGAACATGAATAAGGGCATTCGTAACACGCAAATGGTTTTTCTCCACTGTGCTTCATAACGTGGATTTTTAAATACTCCTTTAATGAGCATGAATAGTTACAGTCAGAACATGAAAAAGGTTTATCTCCACTGTGAGTCAGTAGGTGCCTTTTTAAATTTGTCTTTAGAGAACATGAAAAGTTGCAGTCGGAACATGTAAAAGGTTTTTCGCCACTATGAGTCAGCAAGTGACATTTCAAATTTCTCTTTTCAGAACATGAATAACTACAATAGGAACACGAAAAAGGTTTTTCTCCACTGTGAGTCAGCGTGTGTCTCATCAAATGCGCCTTTTGAGAACATGAATAGTTACAATCGGAACATGTAAAAGGTTTTTCACCACTATGAGTCAGCAAGTGAGATTTTAAATTTCCTTTTGTAGAACAAGAATATTTACAATAGGAACACGAAAAAGGTTTTTCTCCACTGTGAGTCAGCGTGTGTCTCATCAAATGCGCCTTTTGAGAACATGAATAGTTACAATCGGAACATGTAAAAGGTTTTTCACCACTATGAGTCAGCAAGTGAGATTTTAAATTTCCTTGTGTAGAACAAGAATATTTACAATAGGAACATGAAAAAGGTTTTTCTTCACTGTGAGTCAGCAGGTGACATTTTAAATTTCCCCTTGTAGAATATGAATTATTGCAGTTGGAACATAAAAAAGGTTTTTCTCCACTGTGAGATAGCTTGTGAATTTTTAAACGACCCTTCGTAGAACATGAATAGTTACATTCGGAACATAAAAAAGGTTTTTCTCCACTGTGAGACAGCTTGTGAATTTTTAAACGACTCTTCGTAGAACATGAATAGTTACAGTCGGAACATGAAAATGGTTTTTCTTTAGCATGAGTGCGCAAGTGCCGTTCTAACCATGACTTACGAGAGTAGGAGTAGTTACAATGGGGACAAGAGAGTATTTTCTCCACAGGATGCGTCTTCAGACTTGGCAATAAATCTGAAAAAAAATTAATTGTAATTAATTTAAACCCCATAAAATGGATTTTACACTCAACTGATACATGAGACAGTGGTACACAGAGGGTATCAGTATTTTAATAATAACAAAAATAAAATAGTTAAACAATATTTAAATAATATACTCGTACTAGGTTAGTAAAACTTTAGGTAATATAATATAAGTTTATACTCGTACTATGTTAATGTAGTTTTTCCTCAGATCATTACTTAAATTTAGCCAATATAATAATTGAATATAACGATGTACTGACTCAGCTAAAACAACTAGATCAAAGTAAGAGCGGTGGTCCTGATAATATTCCGCCTGTTTTCTTAAAGAATTACGCTATCACTCTTGCATATCCACTACATTTTCTTTTCAACCAGTCATTACAAACAGAGCACTTTCCTGAAAAATTGAAATACAGTTTCCTCACCCCGATATTTAAAAAGGAGACAAAAATGCGGTGACCAATTACAGACCGATCTGCCTTTTATGGACTATTCCAAAATTGTTTGAGAAACTTATTTTAATAAAATCATTCACTGTATTAAGCCAGTAATAACACTTAACCAACATGGTTTCACTTCCGGAAATCTACTTTGTCCAATCTTTTAAATTACCAAAACTTTATATCCGAATCCATGTTACAAGTTGAGAAGTTACAAATGCTAACAGCTGTAACCGAGGTGAATGATTTGGGTGTAAACTTTGATCAAAACTGAATTTTATAAACCATATTGAAGTTACATCAAATAAAGCTTTGAAAATGTTGGGCTTTGTAATAAGAATTTGCAGTCAATTTAAAAATATTCAAACCTATAAAAAATTGTACATGGTTAGGAGTGGAATTGAGTACAACTCGACAGTATGGGCACCTAGTTACGCTAGTCATTCGCTCACGATAGAAAGAATTCAGAAAAATTCTTAAGATTTATTAATTTTAGAATAGGTATTACAAGGGATTGTGTCCACTATGATTATCTACTATGTCCACTCAATTTATTAAAATTATCTGAACGTAGAATAGTTAATGACCTAACATGTTTATATAAAATCATAAATTCAATAATTGACAGCCTTGAACTATTATACTTGATTTCTTTTCATATACCTCGCAAACCAACATCCTACTGTGATAACTCCAACACAGAATCACAATTGTGTACCCCCGTTCGCCGTATACAAAATTTGGTTAATGACTATAAAGATGTTGTTGATATATTCAACACACCATTCACAAAATATAAACAAGTCATTATCCAATTTATATTGAAAAGAAGAACATCACATTTAATTTAATTAACTAAACAAACTACGTAGCTCAGCATCGACTTACGAGACTTTACCAATGTAATGTAATTTTCCTAGTATTAAATTTTTCCACCTCGCATGGCGGAGTTTTTAGTTTCGATGTTATTTCGTTTTTTACTTTGTTTTTGCTTTAGATGTTGTTTTTAATTTTGTTTTTGATTTTGATTTGGGTTTTGCTTTGATTTTGTTGTGCTTACTTTAATGTTCTTTGTATTAAATAAATAAAAATAACGTGTAAAAGCCCAGCCGGGCGGGAAATTCCAAGTAAATAAATATTTTACTATAGATTCTCAACTAGGTACTTACTTCAGATATCTTTACTATCAGACTGAAGAGAGATGCTAATGTATTATTTTTAAAAAATAATTTATTTTTTTATTAAACCGTAACTATTATTAAGTAAATCTTTAACTAACAACCCCGAAATAGTTCGCTAATTAGCAATACCTGCTTAATAATTTCAAACAAAGATAACTTCGAAGGTAACAATAAACTCAACGCAAATTTACTCTATTTAGTGTCTATATATACCGTTGACAACTTTTTTGACAAATCCCCTTTGTTTACATCTTTTTTTATTCTAAATAATCCTATTATATTATGTTCTCTGTTATTATAACATTGATATTATTTTTTATAGTATAGTAACAGTAGTTTAGTAACACATAATAGTATCCTTTACCTAAATACTTGCTTTTATCACACATACTTTGTTAAATGTTCATTCCTACCTTGTTATTATTGATAATCTCCTGTGTACCACTGTATACTTATAATAGCATCTATAATAGCACTTGAATGTAAAAGCCATGCTATGGCTTTTAAATAAATAAATAAATAAAAAATAAGACCTAACATAAAACATTATGTAAACAAAAGTACAGGGCCACCTACTGAGGAGGACTAGGAACAAACAGATGAAATATTTACATACAGTATCATATCTTGTAATTCTCATCAAACCTGTAATTAAATAGTCACTAATAAAAAAATTAAAAAAATTAAAAAAAAAACAAAACAAAACAAAATAATGTGTAATCTTTGTGAAAAGAATGTTGTAATATGTTAAAATAACAGAACATTATATTTGCGCAGAATAAAAATATGTAAACAAAGGTGACTTATAAGCAAGTAGTAGAATCGAAGAATCGAGCATTATTTGCAAACTAGGAATTGGTTATAACTAGAGTAATTTATTACAATGTTTATTGTAACCTTAAAAGTTAACATTGCTTGGAATGACTCGGCAGGTACAGTTAGTAAATTAGGTCTGTTATTTCAGGGCTGTCAGTTGGAGATTTTAATAATTATGGATTAGAAATTAATATATTTTATTAAAACAGTACATTTATCAGCTATGGCTCTTCTGTCTGGTGGTTAAGATATCTGAATTAAGTGGTTTAGAAACTATGCAGACGTATATTTTTATGACTAAAATTGATTATTGAGGTATGTTAGTATAGCCTTCCTTTAACTATATTCCGTGCAGTTGAACTGCAATCTAATAAGCGAGTATCTAAATGACTCAGTTCTAATATTGTTGTTGCAATTAAAAAGAATTTGAATCGAGTAGTTTTTGTAGGTACACGAAGGTAATTAGGCTTAATAAATCAGGGCTGTCTATATTTATTTATTTATTTATTTACACCCTTTTACGGGGCTTTTACATAAGTATGAAATTTACAACGGTATTTTGAAACGAAATATATAGTCTTTATTGTACATAACTGAACTGCCTCAGTAACAGTATTTTGTATTTGTCTAAAGATAAATTGAAGATGTCCACTGACTTGGTATAATTATTTCCCTCCATTAGTATTCTGGGCAAAGAGGAATACATATGGAAGTTAGTTCCAGAATTTCTGCATTGAAATAAATCCTGACTTCTGGTATTACGTAGTGGAATCCGGAAGCTTATCAATTCAAGCAATACCGGACTATCAACTAAATTATTTAGAATTTTATACAGAAATATCAAATCAGTGAAAATTCTTCTGTCTGACAATTTGAGCATATTCATATCATTTAAAATAGTGTTGTAGTTTAACGTAATTGCTGGAATACCCATTTTAAAATTTAGAAAACGTAAGAATTTGTTTTGTATTCTTTCAACAGCTTGTACATGTATATTATAATATGGGTTCCAGACGGGAGAATTGTACTCAAGTTGACTTCTAACATATGCAAAATATAACAGTTTAATACAATTTATATTGTTAAAATTTCTAGTTAGCCTAGTTATGAATCCCAACATTTTTAAGCCCTTGTTAGAGATTTCTGTTATGTGGTTAACAAATAATACCATAATACCAAAATAATACCATTAACAAATGAAAGTCAAGTCGGAAATAAATCTTCTGTCTGAGATTTTAGTAAGTTTCATTTTTTCATCAATTGATGGTAATTTATTGATTGTATTACGGGTACAGCGTAATAGAGAATATTAAAAAAATGAAACATTGCACAAACATGACATCACGAATTGTGTGTTTTAACAAACAAAATTGGATTTACCGGTAATTCTTTCAGTTCGCTTTAAGCATTCCTTTTTAACGTCCAGCAGGTCTACGACAATTTCCTTATAAGAAATTCCCTCTCGATCTTCACCTTCGGATCCTGGTTCTGCATTAATGGTTACCGTCTCTACATGAACGCTTCCTGGAATAACAAAAAATTCATGATTCCCATACTAAAATTAGACACGATATTATAAAATGGTAAATATTTCCTTATCGAGTACACGCACAAAACACACTTTGAAAAATTAAAACAAATTGTACTAGGTAGATTACAGTTAGTAATAAGTAATTCAGTAACCAAAATTGAAAAATATTTCATTTTAATTGTTATTTTGTTATCTTTAAAAACGCAAAATGTCATTTCTCAAGGAACGCCATGTTGTTATTTACGACGGCAAACGTCTCGCGTGATTTTTCGTGTTTATGAAACCGAACAAAATAATGATTAATACGCATTATTTATCATTTCCGAAGATTGCAATTCGTACTTATTATTGTCTAACTGACAGAGAGAGATTTTTTCTTTTAAAAATGCGTATTTCATCTTAGTAATTAACATGGCGGTCCTTGAAAAATGACATTTCACGTTTTTTAAATAAAATAAAAACATTAAAACTACAACTTAAAGTTACTGAATTACTTATTACTAACCATTGTCTACCTAGTACAATTTGTTTTAATGTTTTTAGTGTGTTTTGAGCGCGGACTCGATAGGGAAATATTTACCTATAAATTATAACTTAAACCATTTAAGACACAATTGAGAATGCGCAAAGTAGGGAGAAATTGAACTAGGAACTTCAAACTGAAAATTAGTAAACCGAAGGCATCTAGACATCCGCAGTAGAAGAGAAGAATTTTAGTCATGGAATAATTAATTCCTGCATCAATATTATAATATTTACTTTATGTTATTTAAAATTACATTAACAGTTTATTGTGGTACAGCACGTTGTTGGTAGGGAACATACGATGAATTCTTTTAGTTTCCTAAAAGAAATATTTTATTAATGAAATAATTAAAAATACTTTGTTTTTACCACGATAATTTTTATTTAAAAGTCAACATGTTTCAAGAACGATGTTCTCTTCATCAGGACATTATATGTACTAAAACTAAATGATCAAACATAGAAGTTGTGGGGGAGGAGAGAGGTGGAAAGGGGAGGTGCTTAGAAGATCAAAGACAAAAATTACAATGGAAATATGTTTAAGATAGGGTTATACACAAAATTAATTTGATTGTTAATAATATTTAAATTTCTATTGACATTTTTCCTAATTTCTAATATTTCTAAAGGATCTAAGTGAAAACCACTAACGTTAGTGAGTAAAATTTTAAAACCAATATTTATATCTAATGAATGGTTAAATTCAATTAGATGGTTAGCAAAAATGTCAATAGAAATTTAAATAGTATTAACAATCAAATTAATTTTGTGAAAAACCCTATCTTAAATATATTTCCTTTGCAAAATTTGAAGAAGAAATATTTTAAATATACAAGTAAAGTGAATACTAAAAGTCGTCAAGAGCATGCGTCGTAAACAGGCATTTTCTTAGCTGCGAAACGAACATAGATTCTAAACATCTAAATATAACATTTTATACTTTTACAAATTATGTAATGCAACTTACTGTCTATCAGAGTAGTCTCAGAATACTGCAAACATTCCTTCTTCACATCCAAGTGGTCGATATCTATATCTGTGTATGGCATTTCACATCCACCCTCTTCCTGGGATCCTGATTTCGTCATGATGGGAACACTTTCTGGGTTTAGAAGATCTATGGAGTTCTTTTATTTTATGGTAATTGGTTGTATCTCAAAAAATAGACCTCCATATGAACATAAATCTAATTTGGGAATAATTGTGTACGAACTTTGCGTATTAACCTTCAGTTAGAAAATCCTGTCAAAACAATAAAAAATGTTTTACTTTACAACTTTTGAAAATAGGGATACGATTTCGACAGTATTTTTTTGATTTTATTTGACCTTTGCAACATTTAAAAGCGTTTAACAGAACGGTTGTCATTGTTGCAACTAATACGAATAGTGTGAATCGTGTTCAAAATTATCAGCTGTAATTAAGTGGAATAAATTTTTATATTCGTTTTATTATAATATATTAAAATTATCAGCATTAGAACTCACCGATAACTGTCGAGGCATGAGACGATTGGTTTAACTGCTTGGATAAAACAGCGTAAAGGGTATTAAGCATAATAAGATAGTAGAAACAGGGCGGAAAGATTCGCATTGGCGAGAGCACGTGTCAATTGTGGTGAGGTTAGGTCATAAGGTTAAGTCCATAAATAAACCAGTCATTACATACATAGACAATAAGAAAGACATGAACAAAGACAATTATTTTTCTATTGTTTTTCAAGTAAGTACTCTCCTTTGATCAAAAATATAGTGTTCGTTGCCTTTTAATGGAATCTAGTAGACAAAATGGTGTGATTTGATGGAAAACAGCTAAAATGGCTAATACTGCATTTCGCTTGCCATTCCGAGACTTGATATTTTTAATAAAAAATAATGGACTATTATTTTTAATAAAAACTAATGGACCATTATTATTAAGTTATCTGATTTTTTTTTATAATATCGACATTCGAATCTAATATATGAAACATTGATACACTATAAACACAAATTTTCAATCATTTCCCTCTTCAAAAACATCAACAGTAACCACTCAAATCACAAACCAATGCAATTACCTTAATTCAATTCCTTGGAATGAATTCTCCATACAAATCTTACACAGGTAAACAAAGAATAATGAAGGCCTTTACTTATACAGTATCATACTTCAAGTTTATTTCTACAAGTTCAAGGCTGAACTTGTAAAAATAAACTTGTATACGAAGGTTTATGAAAGTGTCAAAACAATATAAAAATTAAATGTTAATTAAAGACAGTTTTCTGTACTGTGGTGAAATCTCCACAGTACACAAAAATACCGTCTGAGGGGGGCACTTGCCCCCGTGCCCCCCCCCCCCCCTCCCCCTCCCCACCCTAAATCAGCCCTTGGGTGTGAGGCAGTGGCGGATTATCCCTAAGGCAAAGTAGGCACGAGGCACGTGCCAAGGGGCGCGAGGTTACGAAGGAGCGCCGATTTTTAAACAAAAAAAATCCCAGAGAGGAAAAACCAGCAAACAACTCAGCATCATACACACTTCTTGCTTCATTCGCATTCATAAATCGTCTCACGGTTGCGTTGCGGTACACAGTACTGGAGGAATACTGCGGGTAGGAGATACTTTCAAACGTGCGCTCTTTAAAATGATTTGTCGGTAACCGGTCGATGTACTGTCTCTTGGCGTGGTCCAACTTTATTTAAGTATTTAGTTCACTTGATCATGCCATGCCTTCCTTGGCTTTCCCTGACTTCGTTCACAATTCACTTCGCATCATATCAGTTATTTTTAATGCCCTCACCAAATAACTCTACCCTTGGGGGTTGACACTCGGTCGGGTATTACCCCTCCCCCCGTGTTGCACCCGGTGCGAGCCTCCACCCCTAGCTACGCCACTGAATGAACCTTTTAATCCCATCCACCAAGTTTACTTGACATAATTTTATCACTAAATGGCGCTATAAAAAAATTTGGAAATCATTATTATTTTTATCGGCCTGGTATTCTATCCGGATCTCCACAATTTAATACTGTCTTACCTATAATATTCCTACATGGTTTTACGACACATACTTTTTTTACATTAGCTCCACTGAAGAGGGCTGAGGAAACTAATTTTCCTAAGGTTTTCCTGTTGAGCAACACCTTACTCCACTATGTTTCACAAGCTGTCTCATGGTGGAGCTTAACCTTTTTCATGTTCCGAATGCAGTTAAATAAACTATTTCTGAAAAGAGAGATTTAAAAATCCACCGTATGATTCTTAGAGGAGAAAAACCTATTTCGTGTCTGGATTGCAACTATTCGTGTTCGGAAAAGGGATATCTAAGAAGTCACTTGCGGACTCAGAGTGGAGAAAAACATTTTAAACGTTCCGACTGCAACTATTCATGTACTACGAAGAGAAATCCAAAACGGAGAAAAATCTTTTCCATGTCCTCACTGCAACTATTCTTCTTCTCGAAAAAAATAACTTTAACGGCACTTGTGACTCACAGTGATGAAAAACGTCCAACACCAACTACTTACAAAATGAATTCATACATCGAGCCTGCCACTATCATAACACACACCTCACATATACAGACATCTTCAATATAACTTTCAACAAATTCAAAGCAACACTATTAGATAAATGTAATGCATTATAACACACCACTTAACATCCAGATTTATATATATTTATTGTATTATTTATCAGATTTCTTTTCCTAATTTGCAATATATTTACATTTTCCCTAATTACATACATATCATCCTTATACTCCTATAAGATCATAAGTTTACCCTTTATTGTGTTTTTCTATATTCTTATCATGCATATTTAAGTATTTAGCTTCTCTTAACTATTTTTTTTTCGTTTTTCTTTATTTTTTTCTTGTCTAAAAAAAAAAAAATTATCAGCGAATACATGTTTTTAGGCTTACTGTTTTATTTCAGCACTCTTTTTTTCTGTATCTTTGTAAAGCTGTTTGTTTTCCAATTAAAGATATCATTATTATTATTATTAAAAACCTTTTTCATATCTCGACTGCGACTATTCATGCGCTACAAAACGGTATCTTAAATTCACACGTTTACTCGCAGTGAACAAAAACATTGTCATGTCCCGACAGCAATTATTCATGTTGTACAAAGGAAATTCTTAGAAATCATTTGCAGACTTATAGTGACATAAAACCTTTTACATGTTTCTACCCACAGCGGACAAAAATCTAACCGGAACTTTTTCTTGTCCCGAATGCAGTTGTTCAAATTCTCGAAAGGGATATTTAAAAATCCACAGCGTGATTAACAGTGGAGAAAAACATTTTTCATGCTCTGAGTGTAACTATGCACCTACTACGGAGAAAAAACCTGAAAATATCACACGTTTTCCCATAGTGGATAAAAACCTTTTTTGTGTCCCGGCTGCAACTATTCATGTTCTACAGAAAATAACAAATAAAACGTGACATATTTATCCACAGAGGTGAAAAACCTTTTTCGTGTCCCGACTGCAACTATTCATGTTCTCAAAAGGGACGTCTAAGAACGCACTCGCTGATTCACAGTTGAGAGAGACCTTTTTCGTGTCTTTTTCTGACTGCAAATCTTCATGATCTCCAATGGGAAGTCTTTAGCATCACGTGTTTATCCACGGTGGGAAAAAACTCCTTTCATGTCCCGACTGCAACTATTCATGCACTACGAAAGGATATCTAAAAAGTCACATATTTACTCACACTGAAGAAAAACCTTGATCAGTAAATTTTTACAGAAAATGTACGTTGTTAAGGAATTTTGTCAATTCTGAAGAAGTTCAAAATAGTTCTTGTATGTTAGTAACGATATATTCAAGTGATTTATAAAACTGCTTGGTTGATGAATGTATCCATCTTCTTTCTTATTTAACAACGATAGCTCGAGATGGAGAACTGTCCCTAACAACCAAAGCGATTTTTCAGGTTCTAAGAAATAAATAACTCGAAATAATTTACCCAAACATTGACAAAGCCTTAAGAATGTGAGTATCGACGGCAGTTCGCAATTGCATTGGTGAGCGGAGTTTTTCCTGTCTAAGGAAAGAAAAAAATTATCTTCGCTTTTCCATGAGAGATTAGAGATTAAATTCGTGAGCAATACTTAGCATTGAATTTAACTTTTTACTATCTTTAAACTATGACGACGTTATTATCAACTTTGCAAGACAAAAATGTAAAAGCAGAAATGTTGGTGTGATAAGTAAATACCAATTTTTAATCAACTTATTCATGACTTTATTTTTTTTTATTTATAAATTATTTAAATTGTTTAATTAATTATCCCTACTAATATTATAACTTCGAAAATATGTATGTGTGTGTGTGTGTGTACAGATATATGTTAATTCTTCACGAAAAAAAGCGATTGCGATGAAACTTGGTATGTAAAAAAAAATAGCCGCTAGAGGGGCGCCGATGAAGTGCTTGCCTAGGGCGCTCTCACTATGTAATCCGCCTTTGGTGTGAGGTAGAGTGAGGAGGTTGGAATCTAACCAGTTTCATTTTATATTTATGCCATAATTGCTTTTTCAAAGGTTGAATTAAAAATTTTATCCGTACTGTGTAATCAGATAAAGATATTAGGTATAGTGCCACCGTATTCAAATTGCATAACGTGCTAATGTATATTAAAAAAGAGAAGTGGGCCTAATACACTGCCTTGGAGCACGCCATGTAATTGGTAAACTTGGACTTCTGTACTCTTAGGCGGAATTGATAATAGTTTACTGAGACCTCTTTGTTAGACTACTCTCAAACCAACCACCTAAGAGGAATTTGCTTCTTTTATTCTTACCTGCAGGATTTTTTTATCAGAAATACGTGGTGAAATCCAGTATGAAGGGCTTTAGCTAGATCCAAGAATTCAGCGAGGGGTTTGGAACATTTATTGAGGTTATAAGAAAATAATTTAGTGAAAGCTGCAATTGCTTCTGAGGCACTACAACTTTGCGGAAGTTTTCATTGTATTCGAGAAACTTGTAGAGTCTTCGTTTTACCGGTTTTTCAATTATTTTTTGAGACCGGACTCAGCAAGGACATTTGTCTATAGTTATACACGGATGATGTGTCCCCTGATTTAACCCTCCGTCGGGCGCAGCCGGGTTCAGAGGCCAACAAAAGACATTGTTTTCCTTTCCACTTCTCAAAGATGGCCCACCGCCCTTCCCTCCTTTTACTCACCTAACTTTAGGGAGCTCACACGGCGCCCGCCACAGTCAGTCGTCGGCCTTTACACGGCTCACGTACAAACTGAGTTTTTCTTTTGCCTTGTTTAATTCATATTTGTGTTTACTAACCTATTATTTGCATTTAGTTTTTCCTGTAAAGCCAGTGGCGTAGCGTGGGTTTCGGCCGCCCGGGGCGGAGGAAAATTTTGCCGCCCCCCTCCCCCCCCCTTACTTCTACAGGTACTTCTTCCGCAGATTTTCAAGCGCTGACCGGTGGGGGGGGGGGTAGATAGCCGAGTACTCTAATATAATCATAATTATAAATTCTACTACAAATTTATATATTTGCCGCCATCATGAAAATTTGCCGCCCCCCTTAAACGGGCCGCCCGGGCGGGCCGCCCCCCCCCCCCCCCCCCCCACGCTACGCCACTGTGTAAAGCACTTGCGTACTGCTTACTAACAACGTATGCAGGGACTCTGGAGGTCAAGAATCGTACATAATAAATAAATGTAGCTTCGTTTAACAAAAAATTACAATCTTGCGTGAGCCTTGAAGGAGTAACCATCTGTTACTTATACCAGGGCGGGTAAGTGATGGATAACCTCCAAAGCCCACCCTGGCTTCACAGGCCGCCTGCGCGCGATTGGATTCTAATTTCAATTTTTCTCTTTTCAGACATTTTATGTTCAGATTTGTCTGAATTTTTTGGCTAGAAAATATGCTCTCTATCAACCGATTGATGTTGATAATATTCTGAAGGTTCTCGTCACCTATGACGCTTCTGAAGATTCACCTTTGGTTAAAGATATAGAAAAATTTAATAAATTCACTTTACCTCTCTTCTACTCACCTACACCGGCACCACAAATACGACCCGCGCGCCGTAGTTTATGATGATTGCATTGTAAAATTCAAAACGTAAGTAAATCATCTTATATATAAAAATGAATCGCTAAATGTGTTGCTAAGCGTAAATCTCGAGATCAGCTGAACCGATTTCGCTAATTCTTTTTTTCGAATATTCCTTGAAATACGAGGATGGTTCTTACGTAGACAAAAATTAAGAAAATTGCGCAGAAAATTGGATAATTTCAGAAAACTTATTACTAACCTAAACGACTATCGCACGTTTGACAGTACGCGTGTTTGAGAATGAAATTTTGCAAAACAATGATTGTTAAATAAAATTCTATTTTTGAAAATCTTTAAGTTGATAAAATTTATTTAAAGTAGGTACTCCTCTAATAGTTTGAATCGAATCAAGAATTTTAGATATTTTAAATAGGTACCTATGTTAGGTACCAAATTTAATATACATGAAAAATGGAAATTTGAATAAAAATTGTAAAGAGTGGCACGCGGGCTGTTTAAAAACTGAATGTACTGGGATTGAATATATGGAACGCGGGAGGAGGGTTGGCGGGACGAGCGAGCGGTAAAGGGAAGAGGAAAGGCGGCGAAGGTGGAAGAGGAAGGCGAGAGGGGGGAGGGGAACCTGGGAGGGGGGAGGAGAACTCGGGAGAAGGGTTTGCGAGACGGGGGAAGGGGGGGGGAGAGGAGTGGGGAGAGGGAAGGTGGAGGTGACGGAGTGGGAACGCGAGAGGGGAAAAGGACGCAGAAGAAGAGGTGGCGGAAGGGGAACGGGACGAATGGGAAAGGACACTCAGGGAGAAACAATTTCTTTATTAAATAGCATAGCAACGCATGCCGGGACCAGCTAGTACAAAATAATAAACTGATATTTTTTATTTGGCGACCAATTTAGAAATAAAATAATTGACATGCATGATGAAATTGAAATTGAACTGTAATTACCATGAACCTTATTATCATTGTATTTCATCATTATAACCTTGCAAATATACTAAAAATTATTTATTATATTAATTATATAGTAAACCAGTTTCATATTGTATAATTTAAAAAAAAAACAAACATAAAAATAACCTTACAATATTTCAAAATCTCCAACCACCATCACACTAAGCGGAAAATGTTACTTGTGTCATAATAAAGGATTTAGCCAGCCGAGGAAGTTAACTCATGACGCCTGGGTGGAAACCAAACGCGACGATATTTCAGTCACTGACTCATATACATAGGTAGTTAAGATAACAGCATTATGATTTTATTCACACATACCTTTGATTTGTGGGTAAAACAAAAAAATGTATAATATGTATTGGTTTGGTTAAATTTTAAACACAAATGGGTATTACAAAGTTCTTCTTATAACCTATAATTTAAGCATAATAATTAAGCATCTAATGTAAATCAATTTCAAGAATAATTTCCAAACAATCGACAATGTTTGTTATAAGTTTCAGTCCGTACAATGACATAAAGCAATACATCATTTTGTTTTATTTAATAAGAACATGAAAAAGATTTTTTTCCAGTATGGGTCACCATGTGTCGTTTTAAATATTCCTTTCGAGAACAAGAATAACTGCAAATAGAACACGAAAAGGGTTTTTTTCCAGTATGGGTAAGCATGTGAAGTTTTAAACTACTATTACGAGAACATGAATAGCTGCAGGAGGAACATGAATAAGGTTTTTCTGTAGAGTGGGTAAGCATGTGACGTTTTAAATATTCGTTTCGAGAACACGAGTAACTACAAGCGGAACATGAAAAAGGTTTTTCTCCGGTATGTGTAAGCATGTGAAGTTTTAAACTTCTCTTATGAGAACATGAATAACTGCAGATGGAACATGAATGAGGTTTTTCTCCAGTATGCGTAAGCACGTGCCCTTTTAAATGTGCTTTTTCAGAACATGTGTAGCTGCAGTAGGAACATGAATAAGGTTTTTCTCCAGTATGGGTAAGCATGTGACGTTTTAAATTTCCCATTTTAGAACATGAATAGCTGCAATAACCACATAAAAAAGGTTTTCCTCCAGTGTGGGTGAGCATGTGACATTTTAAATATTCCATTAGACGACAAGAATAACTGCAAACGGAACAAGAAAAAGGTTTTTCCCCAGTATGGGTAAGCATGTGAACTTTTAAATTTCTCTTGTGAGAGCTTGAATAGCTGCAGTAGGAACATGAATAAGGTTTTTCTCCAGTATGGGTGAACATGTGACCTTTTAAATGTGCTTTTTCAGAACATGAATAGGTGCAGAAGGAACATGAATAAGGTTTTTCTCCAGTGTGGGTAAGCTCGTGACGTTTTAAATTTCCTTTTTTAGAACATGAATAGCTGCAGTAAGAACATGAAAAAGGTTTTTTTCCAGTATGGGTAAGCATGTGAAATTTGATTGATGCCTTTCGAGAACATGAATAAACACAGTTGGAACACGAAAAAGGTTTTTCTCCATTATGGGTACGCAAGTGTCGTTCGAACGTTGACTTATGAGAGCAGGAGTAGTTACAATGGGTACAAGAGTGTCGGTTTTCCCCAGGATACGTCTTCAGGTTTGTTGGTAAGTCTGAAAAAGATTATTACATTAATACATATATTTGGATAATGATACGTATATGATGTACACACATTCGTAAAATAAAGGAAAATCACTACAAACGCATGTAAATGTGAGCACCAGCTCTTGCAAAACTTTTTTTATAAATAATAATAATAATATCAAGAATTTTAGAAAACTAAACTATTTTGATTAAAAATTTAGGCATATTAGATTTGTCAAATAATTTATATATAAAAATGCAAAAAACATTCATTTTAAATACATGTAGGATTACAAAAGATTTTTTAAATATTTATATTGAGGGATCAGTAGGATTTATAGGTTCAATTAGGAATTCCACAGAGCCGAACCCTCTGATATGAAAATATCTGGAGTCGCTGAATTATTATCCCATTTGGTCTCCGGTAGGTTGACATGTTGTTCTTGTATTGTTTTGTATTTATAATACTTATATAGTGCAATTGCATAGCGTGGATTGACTAGATTATCATTTGGGGAAGTGTGTGAAAGGGTTTAGTTTTTCCTGTGGGGAAAATTTAACCCGGACATTTAAATCTGGTGCGTATAATATGATTTTACAACTGGTAATACAAAAGACAAGTTGTAAGAATCATTAATATTATTACAACTTTTGTATTACCAGTTGTACAAAAGACAAGTTGTAAGAATCATTAATATTATTACAACTTTTGTATTACCAGTTGTAACAATATTAATAATTGTTACAACTGGTAATACAAAAGACAAGATTAAAATATTAAACACTTAATCATACAATATGTCAGTACCACATGACTACCAACATAATTTTTAATTTAGCCCATAGTCCCATGGGTCGGTGAGTTCTACGATTTTTATTTTTTTTACTGCTTCGGGAAGACCATTACAATATTTTATCCCTTTTTAAATTTAATTACCATACCATACCAATTTTAAATATAATTACCAAACAATTTGTTTGTAGTAAAAAGAAGAATTTGGATGTTAGATTTAAATTAGGTATTAAAATATTAAATTTTGTAAATGTCTTCGAACTTTGGAAATTTTGAACAATATTGCTGAAGAGAATGTAGATTGATTTTTTAAAAATTTCTTCATTTACTTTATAATTTTTTTTGTACCGCTTTTACAGGCCTTAAGATTATTCATTTGCACCTCCCCATCTAATAATTCCATACTGAATTAATGACTGAACTAGCGTGCAACAGACTTTTTTCATTATCTAACTTTAGAATATTTCTTATTCGAATAAATATAAAAATAATTTCGTAACGCGGTTAACGAGTTCACATATGTATCTGTTATATACAATATGTAATATATCTATAATATAAAAATGAATCGCTGAATGTGTTGCTAAGCGCATAACTTTCAAACGACTGCACCAAATTGAATAATTCTTTTTTTTGTATGTTCGTTATTGTCAGGAAAAGGTTTCTATAAAACTTCAGGTGAGCTCTGGCATTATGAAATTTGTATAAAAAAACTGCTATAGGTGGCACGCGAGGAAGCGGTTATTGCTATGGAAAGCGGGAGGAAGGGAGAGATGGGGGAGAGGAACCTGGGAGGGGGGAGGGGAACTCGGGAGGGTAGTTCGCGGGACGGGGGATGGGGGGGAGTGGAGTGGGGAGAGGGAGGGTGGAGGTGACGGAGTGGGAACGCGAGAGGGGAAGAGGACGCAGGAGAAGAAGGGGAGGCGGAAGTGGAACGGGATGAATGGGAAAGGACACTCAGGGAGAAACAATTTCTTTATTAAGTGGCATAGCAACGCATGCCGGGTACCAGCTAGTATACAATAAACTTGACTGGTAGTGAGAATGGAAGAAATTGTCCAATTCCTTCAGTGGTTACGTCATTCGTTTCTGAATATTTTTAAACTCCATGCATTTAAAGACTTATAATTTGGAAAGCGGGTACAGGTACCGCCGCCCCTGGAACCCTTTATTGGATAACCAACACACCTGCCGTAGGTCACCTCATGTGGTAAACTACTTTTGGTGACTTAGCAGTGGTATCCGGATTAAGGGGTGAGGCTTGTCTAGGTCACGGCGGCGGATGCTATTGCCCACCATCTGCGGGTCAGATCGGGAGTCTGGTTGAGGGAGACCTCTCCAGCCGGACTCTCGACCCATCGCCTGGCACTAAAGTGAGAGGGATGGATTCACAGATTCGTCATTACTGAACACATTGACTCACAGATTCCTACCCACCCCTCATACGTTTTTCCTTCCCATAACATCCTCTCCGTCCTTTCCCTAAAAAGACCCTCCACGCAATATCCCCAAAGATGCATAGGCCCTAAGGGTTTTTTTCCTCAAGGCCTCCGGTATGGAGAAAATGTTAAAAAAGAAAGACACCAACTAGCATTTTAACGTCTGCAAAATTATGTAATTTATAATGTAACCAGCAGACCCGGCCACACGTTGCTGTGGCTAACGAAACACAACGCCATTACCCAACCTTTATAAAATCCACACCACCCGCTTGCCAGCTGCCCGCTGCCCGCTGCCCGAATTGAATATTTTAATTTCTCGGCTTTTCTCTACTATAATAAGCATGTATTATACAAATAAACCTTCCTCTTGAATCACTATCTATTGGTGAAAAACGCATGAAAATCTGTTGCGTAGTTTAAAAGATATATGCGTACATACATTTTGAGCGACTTCATTTTATACTATGTAATGATGATAAAAAAATAAAAACATTTTTCAACGAAATCTTGCATTTTGTTGAATAAAATTGACATTTATTATAAACATTTTTTCTTAAGATTCAATACGCTTTCCGCAAAAAGGCTTCTTTCAACAGTCACGTGTGTCATTTGTGCTTTCGTTTAACATTTTTTCACTAAATTAGCACTTGCTTCTTTTAGAAGTTTTATTTACCGGACACTGAGATTTTTGCCCCCAATTAAAGTCGCTAGTGTACGCCAGGCCAAACAAGAAAGTTGTTTTAGTCTTGTCCCCAAACTTTTCAATTCGTACGAGAGGTTTTTAACCACCTGATTGATTATATTATTTTATTTAAGCCTGTACCCTCATTTGAAGAGTACTAGATATGCGAGTTTATATTATAGAATACTTTAAGGAAATTTAGCTTACCCGTCGTTTGGTGAATTTTTTCAGAGGGCTCCAAGCATTCCTTTTCAATACCGGGGACCTCGATATCAATTTCAGTACATGAAACTTCACTTGCTTTCACCTCTACATTTGTAAGCTCCGTTGAATTCATTTCATCTGTTAAGAGGAAATGCTTATAAATAATTAACTCACCATCACGCCGTTTCCAGGCAAGGGTAAGCAGAGAGGATGAACCGCGATACAACTTGATCTCCGCACACACTCCTTGCCTCGTTCGCATTCGTACATCGTCTCATTCATGCTCTTCTATTATTCTGATTCTTGACATGACCCGACTCAAGTATCCGATTAACTTGGTCGTGCCATGTCTTCCTCGGGCGTCCCCAACTTCCTATACCATTTATAGCGTCATATATTCTCCTTAAACTTCTTTCCTCGTTCATTCGCTCTACATGCCCAATCCATCTGCCTTGCAATCTTTGCAGATCTCCACATTTCTCACACGATCGTACATTGTTTTACCATGCCTACGCCCCAGGGTTCTCATTTCTGCAGCATTCAGTCTACTTTATTCCTTTCTCTGCCAGTTCCATGCCTCACTGCCATACATCAGGGTAGGTACCACCACGCCATTGTGAGCGGTTAGCTTATCTTCTTTTGACAGTTTTTTTTGTTTGCGTCAACGTCGTTCAGTCCTCCATTAAAGGAGTTACCTGATTTACCCTTCTTTCAATATCTCTATCAACCTTCCCATCTCTCGTAAACATACTTAACAAATACACTCGTATACGTACTCCAATTATCCGTCATTCATAACGATGTTGCACATTGTTTTCGTACTCTCTCTTTCAAAATGTTATAGGTACTTATAAAAACGAACAAGTAAACGGGATTGCAAAGTCGCAATATATCACTGAAAATATGAATAAAGTTTTTTGCATGGTGATATTAATATACCCACTGTAGCACTGAACATGTCCATTTAAACTGTTCATAGTTAATATTGACTTCATTAAAACGGGCTGCTTCACCGTCTCAAGCAAAAACTTGCAATTTTATTCTTTGGTATTTTGCGTATGTTTAACAGTTTTGTACCAAAAAGACAATGAAATACCTGCACAGTTTTGGGAAATGGTCTCCGGACATTCTTTGTTGACAAAAGAAAAGTCTATATCGACTTCTGTAAGTATCACAGCAACATTCTCGTCCGCACTTGTGCCTGGTTCTAACTTAAAGGCGGTGGAATCCATGCTTTTTACCAGAGGATCTGTTAGATCGGTTTCTCTTTCTTTAACTTAGCGTGGTTAAAGGATTTCTTGGACGAAGGATTGATAGCTTCCATTCATGGATAACAAATTGACGAAATTAGCAAAGTCAAATAACATAACTAACAAAAAGTGACAGATGGCATTAGAAAAAATATTATCCATAGATAATTCAGAAAAGAAAATCATTTTCGAATTTGATAAATCTGAGTGCTGCCATTTTACAAATTCATTTTTTATTGGTCGCGTTGGTATTATACACCAATACCATTTGAACAATTTGAGAGATATTTTCAACAGCAATCAAACAATGGCCCTTCGCACATGGAGATACTTACAAACTACATAACTGTGACGCAACCGTAAGTAGCTTACAGATATACTAATCTTTAATTTTTGTTTTGTTTTTTGTTTTAAGGAAATTGTGTTTCCCACACAGACTTCCCAAAGAATGTTCCATTTTCTCTGCTGAATGCATAGCTATCATAGAAGCTTTACGTCTCGTCAAATCTCTCAACATTAGAAATGCCCTCATCCTTTCAAACTCACTTTGCTCATTACAAAAAAAAAGCGCATCCCCTCTCAATTCCAATAGCGACTCTCTTACCTGCTCTATCAGAAACCTCCTGCATTCCTTGTCGCTGGCTCACGTGTCAGTGGTCTTGGCCTGGATCCCAGGACACCTTGGTATTGTTGGAAATGAAAAGGCTGAATCTATTGCTAAGGAATCCATTGTTCATGGTCCATTAAGTAGTATTCCTATTCCTGTTAGAGACTATTTTCCTATTTTAAACAATAAGTTACAACGCCAATGGTCCTCTGAATAGAAATCATCCTCTATGTTAAAAGGTCACCAGTACTCTTTAATTCAACCTTCTATTCCTGTCAAGCCCTGGTTTCACAAATACACTTCCATGCCTAAAAAATACATCTCTTCCATTATTCGAATGCGTTTAGGTTTAGGTCATACTTGTTGTCTTAGCCATCTCGCCAGATTCCACATAGTCAATTCGCCTTATTGTGATTGTGGTTCAGAGGATACTTTAGACCAGGGGTGGGGAACCTGCGGCCCGCGAAGCCTTTTGGTGCGGCCCGCGGGCACTTGTGGTGCGGCCTGCTGAAAGAACCATAAAAAATTTCACAGAAAGGGGTGGTTTTTTCACGGTGTTTCAGGTGCATCTTAAAGACGTTATCACAAATTCGTTACTATTATGTAGTTAAGATACAAGTTAAAATGTGATTAAACCTCCCATTTTACTTTTATTTTAATTTGGGATTGTGAAACGATAATGAAATTTTAATTCAGATCAGAACTTTTAATTTTCTTGTACGGGACAGTCCCGATATTTCAGAATTGATTGAACTCTATTCGGAGGGGAATCTATTGCAGTCTGTCATAAACATTATTTTCTAGTCAATGTTGCGGAAGTAAAGTGGATAGTAAATCAATAAAATTCTATTAATGACAACTACGAAGAAAAGAAAAGTTTTTTTTTTTTTTTACAGTGAATACCGCACAAGAATCTCAACTGCTCCCGTCTGGAGCCAGTGAGACTATGGCATCCCCAATTGGGGTATGTTGTGAGGCTGAAGGTAGTGGGGAGGGGAAGGAGGTGGGGAAGAGGAAGGTTGGGAAAAAAGTTGAAGCTGAATGAAACGTGAAATCATTTGAAACTAAATTAAGGCTGTGGAAAGTAACTCGAAATGACTAACACGACGCATTTTCCAACACTGCAAGGACAAAAGCCTTCTACATCGTTTGAATACACTGCACTGGTGAGTGCGCGAAATTAAGTGAGGCATTTAATCAGCCCCGGATCTAATGGGGGGCAAGCCGGGGCCCATGCCCCGGGCGGCAAGTTCAGAGGGCGGCCAAACTCAACTTTGACCACGGAATAAATAATAGTACCTACAAGTAGAGAAATTTCACGGCCATATTAACTCGACTGATACCCAGAGCCCTGAGTGAGACGTGCTGCACGAACATTTATTATTCGCGAGGCGCGTAGGCATAGTTCAAAATACGCACCCGACCCGCTCGCCCGCAGGAACCACAGATCGCGGCAGCACGCGTCTGCTCTGGTTACCGTGCGTGCGAAAGAGATGAAGCTATATTCGAAAACTCCCTCGTCGATCTCTCTCCACGACAGTGTTTTGTTTTAAAAATGTGTCAAAAGTGTGTTGTTTATTTTTACTCTTTAGTACTTGTTGATCAACCGAAGGTACAATACTGATGTCATTAGTGTCGCATCAATAAATCTATCACAGTTCATCGATCGCTTTTCTGGGTAAGTATTTTATATAACTATCTTATGCTTTTTAAGTTACTATATTTATTTTTTAAACTCAATTTAATACGTGCAATCACTTACGTCGTCAATTCGTCATTATTCAAACTAACTTAAAATTTTTACGTCGTTATGCGTGTCATGATTTGTTTATTACACGATGGCAGCCATCATATGACTGAGAAGTAAAACAGCCTTTTTATTTCAGCTTTTATTTAAATACAATGCAATGTAGCAGTTTAAAACGAATAAGCAGCCAGCAAGATAAATTTCAGTTGTGATTTCATCTGCTGAAGCATTTTGATGGAAACCATTCTCGTGTTCAAAGTGCAGTTTTAAAATTCTGGTTGCAGACTATATGCAGCCAGAATTTAAGGAAAACCATTTGCATGTTCTGGGTGTAGCTATAATTAAATTTCTTAATTAGTTACAGTAAAACCAGTTCTTTGATTCGAATATGCCCCCCCCCCCCCCCCAGCAAGGTTAAAATAAATATAGATACCTAAGTGGGCGGGGGCGGCATTTTTCAGTTTTTGCCCCGCCTAAAAAAAAACGAAGATCCGGGGCTGCATTTAATGAACGACTTAAGGACGTGAAAAGAGAGCAAACGGATTCGAACATATTTAATACACAGTTCAACGTCGAACCATCGAATGTGCCTGATACTCTGCAACACGAAATTATTCAATTACAAAGCGATAGATATAATAATCTCCCCATATATAGTCAGGAATCAATAGCTATATTAAGTCAAGCATGTCCCTTAACATTTTGTATACAATACAAACAATAATGCCATGACAATTGCCACACTTCTGGCATAAAAAATCATTAAATGTAATTTATTGTAATTAATTAATATAAAATTATATTGCGGACAATAAATATGCCACAAAATGTAAAAAAAAACATTTACGTAATCAGAGTACAATTTAATTTAAGCTGATTGACTAGTGGGCTTCTACGCAGATTCATTCTAAAGGTAAAACCAATCTTGTGTTCACAATGCAATTTCCTGTTGCGGGTTCGTCTGCTAACCCTAACGCATTTCGAAGGTAAAACCATTTTGGTATTCTAGGTGCAGTATTAATTAAAGCTGGGGACTCACAATCCAATTCGCTCTGACGGAAAAACCAGTTTTGTGTTCAAAACGCAATGAAAAAATTTCATATGTGGTTTCGTCTGCTTATGCATTTTGTTGAAATCCGTTCTCGTTTTTGAAGTGCATTTATAAAATTCTAATTGCTTTTGTGCTGCGAGTATTAGGGAAAATCCATTTTCATGTACTCGGTAAAATGGCTACACTCTGTATTTTTAAGTCTCCGCGTACAGATTCAACCTATAACTGAAACCAGTTCTGTGTTTAGAATGCAACGAAAAAATTCCAGGTGGGGTCTCATTTTTTGACGCATTCCTCGTTTTAGAAGTGCATTTATAAAATTCTAGTTGCATACTTTGTGCTGCCAGATTTGGTGGAAAGCCATTTTTTTATGTTCTGAGTGGAGTTTTAATTCCCCGCGTACAAACTCACTTTATAATTAAAACCATTTCTGTGTTAAAAATGTAACAAAAAAATTCCAGGTGGGGTTTAATTTCGCTAAAGCGTTTCGTAAGAAACCATTCTCATGTGTGAATTGCGGTTACAAATTTGTAGTTGCATATTATGCATATATGTAGCCAGTATTTGAGAAAAGCAATGTCTTTTAATTCCCCGCTTACAGATTCAGCCTGTAATTAAAACCAGTTCTGTGTTAAGAATGCAATGAAAACGCATCAGCTGTGGTTTCATTTACTTCATTTATAAAATTCTAGTTTCGTTGTTTATGCTTTCAGAATTAGAGGAAAGCCATTTTCATGTTCCGAATGTAGTTTTAACGGAAATCGGAGTGCGGCCCGCGGGTTAAAGTATGAACATGAAATGGCCCGCGACGCTAAAAAGGTTCCGCACCCCTGCTTTAGACCATAATTTTTTTGAGTGTCCTATCAATGACCAATTTCCAAACTTCATACCTGAATTGTTAAAACTTAAAATTGAATTCCCTACCAGTGTACCCTGCCTTCTTAGTCTCAACTCTCCTGAAATTCACTATTTGTTAGCAAAATTTATTTACAAAAATGGCCTCAACATTTAAGCATCAATCACATTTCTTTCTCTGCCATACGTACGTACATTTGTTTCTTGCAGTGTTATTATGTACAGTTGTACAGGTTCCTATTTTTGGGAATCTGTACATCTTCCTACTCTACAATTTTGTAATGACTATTAATACCAACTCTGTGTGTTACTCTGTATGTTAGTCTGTATGAAAATGGAAGTATGGAATATGTACAGGTTCCTATTTTTGGGAACCTGTACATCTTCCTACTCTTCAATTTTGTAATTACTATTAATGCCAACTCTGTGTGTTACTCTGTATAGGTTATGTACAGTTGTATAGGTTCCTATTTTTGGGATCCTGTACATCTTCCTATTCTACAATTTTGTAATTACTACTAATACCAACTCTGTATGTTAGTACAACTTGTATAATCATATGAATATTTGTCTTGGCCCATTGTCTATATCTTCTAATATAATTTATCTATTCCATGTAAAAAACTGAAAATGTAACTAATTTTAAAAAATATGAAAATGTAACTAATTTAAAAAAACTGATAATGTACCTAATTTTAAAAAAAAATCTGAAAATGTAAATAATTTAAAAAAATTGATAATGTAACTAATTTACAAAAAAAAAAAAAAAACTGGAAATGTAAATAATTTTAAAAATATGTAACTTACTTTAATAAATGGCCAAGATCACCCTTAATGGGTGAAAGCCAAATAAATAATTTAAAAAAAATGCTTGTTTCCATACACGGCACTACCCAAAATATACTGAACATGGTCATTTTTCACGTGCAGCTGAGGTACGGAGGGGTTTTTTGCGTTTGATGTTTACACGTGCGGCGCAATAGTCAGTGGCGTAGCTTGGGGGGGGGGGTGTGGGGGTTGGGGGGGGGGCGACCCGCCCCGGGCGGCAATTTTCAGGGGGGCGGCAAATTTTCAAAAACAAATGATAATATCATCTTGGAAAAATTTTAACCATTTCAAATCTTTATTTTAAAATGTTCTATGATACTTTCGTTTACGAATCCAACTCTTTTTTTATTATTTATTAAAAATAACTATAATTATATTATTTAAGCCGCAAATTTCGCAATTCGTAGGAAAACCGCACGCATATTATGAGAGTAATTCTAATTAAAGCTGATAACTCGCAAACAGATACACTCTTAATTAAAATCAGAATTCCGAAGTTCCGGCAGAATCAAAGAAAAACCCTTTTCATGTTCAGAGTGTAGTTTTAATTCACCGCATACGGATTTAATTAAAACCAGTTTTGTGTTCGGAATGCAAGTGCCGCTAGAATCAAAGAAAAACCATTGTCATGTTCTGAGTGTAGTTTTGATACACCGCATATTTAGTTTAATTTAAACCAGTTTTGTGTTATCAATATAACGATAAGTTGTCGATTCGTCGTATACCGAGTGAAGCTTTGCATTTGAGTTGCATTCCATATATATATATGTGATGACGATGAGAAATTCTATCACAGGCATACCATTCTCGATTTCTGGGGGCAGTTATATATAAATTTGTTGTAGAATTTATAAGCATTATTTTATTGGAAGAGTACCCCGCATATGGGATTATAAAAATCGGCATAAAAAATATGATATCTACCCCCCCCCCCCCCCCACCGGTCAGCTCTTTAAAATCTGCGGAAGAAGTCCCTGTAGAAGTAAGGGGGGGGGGGGCGGCAAAATTTTCCTCCACCCCGGGCGGCTGAAACCCACGCTACGCCACTGTCCTGAGGTCAAATCAATTCGATGGAAGGCCTTCCACGAACGCCGTCTTTCTTTTATACATCCCACGCCGATCTGGATGGCGCAGATCGGCGTCGGGTGGGAAGCGTAGGATTGCGTTATGTGTGTTTCTGAAGAAATAGACTCTTCCAAAAAGACTTTCATTGGTAAAAAAAAAAGAGGAAAATTTTATTTTTACAACAAAGCATATGACTTAAGGCACAAATACCCACTATTTTTCGGCATCCCCAATATGATCGATGCCCTCGACGAGTCGTGGCACTAGATCCTTTATTCCCTTTTTGGCAATAGTTCGTGACTTGCTCGTTAAAGCTCGTCAGGTTTTACCGCCAATGTATATTTTTTGTTGTGACAGTGCTTTCATAATGCAATGCCGATGGCTGAAAAGATGTGGTAAATATTTCCCTATCGAGTCCAAGCTCAAAACACACTTTTAAAAATTAAAACAAATTGTACTAGATAGATTACAGTTAGTAATAAGTAATTCAGTAACCGGAATTGAAAAATATTGCATTTGAATGGTTATTTTATTATCTTTATAAACGCGAAATGTCATTTCTCAAGGAACGCCATGTTGTTAATTAGGTAGGTATCTACCTACGACGGCCAACGTCTCGCGTGATTTTTCGTGTTTATGAAACCGAACAAAATAATGATGATTTCGCATTATTTGATGATTTCGCATTATTTATTATTTCCGAAGATTGCAATTCGTACTTAGGTATTATTGTCTAACTGACAGAAAGTGATTGTTTCTTTTAAAAATGCGTATTTCATCGTCGTAATTAACATGGCTTTCTTTGAAAAATGGTTTCGCGTTTTTTAAATGAAAAAAAAACATTAAAACCCAATATTTTTCAATTCCGGTTACTGAATTACTTATTACTAACCATTATCTACTTAATACAATTTGTTTTAATTTTTTTGAGCATGGACTCTATAGGGAAATATTTACCAAAGATGTTGATTCAATTCTACAAAAGAGACACAGAAGATTATGAAGGTAAACAAACATCTGTTTTATATTTGTATTTGTTATAACATGTATTTGTTATAACATATTTGTATTTGTTATAATTTATATTTGTATTTGTTATAACATTTGTCCATTTGTTTATACCCATATTAATTTGACTGTCCTAAAACGGGAATACTCCTAGTTGGGCAGTCAAAAAAATTAATGAATTATGTATATACATGTATAATCTTGTACTAAATAAACAAATAAAATAAATAAATAAATAAATAAATATTACGTGGAAGGAAAATTTATCGAAGTTTTATTCCACGGGCTGCCACATGTAGGGATGAAACGATACGAGTAAATACAAGTACATACTCGATATTTTTCACCGATACCAAGTACTTTTAGTATCGATACTTTGAAATTGAGTACTGAGTAGGTATCGGTCAAAAGTACTCATATCAGTTTGCCAATGTCACTATTTTATTTAACATTCACAAAAAAATTGCATATCTTAAATTGAAGTTTTTGAACGCACCCTAACCCTAGCTAGTCTTAGTTTTGTGTAGTTGTGGCAAGCTTGTTTGTCTATATAAAAAAAAACAGGCAGCGCCGCCACCGCCATATTTTGTCGTCATTGACAATGTTTTCGTTCGTTCACTTTCGCTCCCATTTTCGTTAATCCTTTAACAATAGTCGGTGTTTGTTCAGTGTTTTAACTTTTTGAGTTATTGAAAATGGGGCCTCCGAAGCCTAGTGTGTGGCAATATTTCACGAAAAACAACGAGAAAACCGCAAGGTGCAAAAAATGCTTTAAAACAGTGCGGTTTTGAGGCAAAACTTCTAATTTGCATAAGCATTTTTTTAAATGCCACGCTGATTATATTGCACCTGTTTATGATAACAACAAGATTTCAACGTAAGTACATATATATTTTAGACACTTATATTTTTTTTCAAATTTTCCAAAAAAGATGCGATACGAGTAAGTATCGATACTTTTCAACTGATACCAAGTAAGTATCGATACTCAACGACCGATACAGTATCGAGTAAAAGTATCGATACCTCAATGGTATCGTTTCATCCCTAGCCACATGTATCATGTTAATGTAAGTACTTACATAATGCTTTCTAACCCCGTATGCATGGACATTGGAGGGTCTAGAGTCAAATAAATGCAACTTCGTTCAATAAAATAAGAGTCTTGACGTGTGCGCGGAAGGAGGAAACCATATTGTTTCCTTATAACGCTGTTGGGAAAGTGGTTGGGTACCCTCCAACTATCGAAGTTTTAAATAAATAAAAAGAAAACACTTTGTTTTACGTCACTTTATTGATATTTCTTCCGTCTACCGGTTTCGGTACCTCCATACCATCATCAGGACTGAATATAAAATACTGACAAATACAGGGAAATATATATACAAATTGTAAAAGAAAGAGAGAGTAAATAAACAGTACTTTACAGTTTTAAATAAATAAAAGTTTTAAATAAATAAAAAGAAAACACTTTGTTTTACGTCACTTTATTGATATTTCTTCCGTCTACCGGTTTCGGTACCTCCGTACCATCATCAGGACTGAATATAAAATACTGACAAATACAGGGAAATATACATATATATATACAAATTGTAAAAGAAAGTACTGCTTATTTACTGTCTCTGTAATAATGTATATTTCCCTGTATTTGTCAGTATTTTATATTCAGTACTGATGATGGTACGGAGGTACCGAAACCGGTAGACGGAAGAAATATCAATAAAGTGACGTAAAACAAAGTGTTTTCTTTTTATTTATTTAAAATGTCAAGTCACAATGTGTTTGCTTCTTTTGAAAAATTAATATCGAAGTTTTGTTCATGAACTCTCTTTAATGTAATGAATATATTTATTTCAGAACGTGATCGTGATTTCAGAGCTCTGCAGTGTGCCGATTGCTGCCAAAGGATTACAAAGATTATGAAGAAAATCTGTGATTTATTTCCATACACATATTAAGCATCGACCCATTACTGGATACTTTCTTGCAGGATTTTTGTTAAAAAGGTATTGAAAGCCACAGGAGGTTGTGATTAATGTAAATCATCTTAATTTCGTGATCCATGATCCAATGCATTCATTCATATTGACTCGCTAATACCGCTAATAATTAATTTCACAGATTTACCAAAAATATTGAGACGTTGGCTTAATATTTTTGGTAATTGTTCGGAACAAACGTCAACGGTTAGTACGCACTTTTTTTTATAAAACTTTTAGATTCTCTTAATTACCATAAAAGACAACTATTTGCATTGGGGGAGGTTGAAAATGTTACATTTTTAATTTTATTTACGTAAATTGAAAATTTGTTTTCACACTGTCAAATCACTCTGTTTGCAGTTCGGAACAAACGTCAACGGACTTTTTTTGATAAAACTTTTAAAATTAAGATAATATACACAAGCCCGCTACACAAACCGTGCTTTGCCAGACAAACCATTCAAAAACGTAGGCTGTTTTTTAAAGTAAAGATAACATACACAATCCCGTTACATAACCGTTGACGTTTGTTCCGAATATTTACCATATTTTTGTATTTTCTGTTTCTGTGTTAGGTATCTACACTTTTGAACACTAAAAATAATAAAAATCTTTAAAATGTTATTAGGATGAGTTTTTCATTTTTCTGTTTTCAGCAGAGAAATATCAAAAATCGATATTGTCGTAATAAAAAAATCTTATTTGAAAATGTTCGTCCTTTACAGGAATTGAAATTTTTGTAAATAATTTTTAAAAATTGATAATGTAACTAATTTACAAAAAAAAAAAAATCTGGAAATGTAAATAATTTAAAAAAATATGTAACTTAATACATGGCCAAGATCTAATCCAAAAATCCAAATAAATAATTGAAAAAAATACGTTATTTTGTTGTTTTTTCCACAGGGCAACAGGTTTTAATCTGACGAGGCGTCGTCCTGAGAAAATGAGCTTAAAAGAAAGAGACTATTAAGTTCGTTTTCTCAGGACAGCAATTTGTCAGATGTAGCATTGTTGTCTTGATGGAATATTTTAACAAATATTCAATTTTTAAAATAGTTTTGTAGGCTAATGAATTGGGTGGGCTGCGAGATAAAATTATATTGTCTATGGTCGCGCCTTTTTTACGTCTCCTCTCTTCTCGTCTATGGTGGGTGACATCACAAGTCCCAATAGAAAAAAGTTTATTAAATGAAGTTAATATTAACGAAACTCGATCGAAAATCTGTAGAAAAATCAGAAAAAGATATTGGCTCCACTGGGACTCGAACCCAGGACCCTTTGCCCACATGCTCTACCAACTGAGCTACGGAACCTATATGCAGTGGCGTAGCTAGCATGGGTGGCACCCGGGGCGGAAATCGCGGTGTCACCCCCCCCCCCCATTAATTTTTTTTTGAGAAATTGAAAACACAAATTTTGACTTCCTAAAATAAAAAAAACATTTCTAGCTAGTCAAATATGTAAAAAATAATTGTTATCCTAAAAATTAAAAACACTCACAGCTTTTTCAACAATCGATAGGTGATAATTTCCTTCGCGAGTTCCCGTCAATCACAATGTACGAAAGAAATGAGAATGACACAGGGGAAAAGCGAGGAATATTTCACGGGAATCCCCAATAAATCCATAGTAAGAGCTAGGAACGAAAATAAAATAACAGAATTTATGGGGAATGCTGACCCACCGAGCCATATAGCTACAAATAACATAGTTCCGTGTGGAGTCTTCAATTCTTATATGCTGCAAAAATCTGAAAAAAATCATTTGCTGTCATGAAAACATAATAACCAATACTTAGGTTAAAACCAGTTTTGTGTTCAGAGTGTAACGATAAAATTTCAATCGTGAAATAGTAAAGGGGGCGTTCAAGTATAACGTAACGCAATTTTTGAAAAATTTTGACCCTCTCTCTCCCATGCAACGCTCCGTAACATTTTTCTGCACCTCCCTCCCCCTAAACGTTACGTAACACCCAAGTGACTATTTTTTATCTAAAAGTCTCAATTAAATTGCGCAAAGTACTGGAAAGTCGCTTAAATACCTTTTTCTTGTTTTAATCGCATTTGCGGTAAAAATAAAACAAGAGATTTCAAACTCGCAATAGGTCCATGCGTATATTCTTTATTTTATTGTTTTAAATTGTAATTCATAAACAAATTGGGAAAATATTATTATTTTTCTCGGCCTTTCATTCCTTCCGGATCTCCACAATTTAATAGTGTCTTACCTTTAATACACCTACATGGTTTTACAACACATATTTCGTTTTACATTAGCTACACTGAGGAGGCCCTGAAGATAGTAATTTCACAAAGGTTTCCATATGGAGCAACACTTTACTCCACTATGATTCATAAGGTTACTCAGAGTGGAGTAAAACCTTTTTCATGATCTGAATGCAGTTAATCAAGTCCTTAAAACGAAGATTTAAAAGTCCACAGTATGATTCACAGAAGAGAAAAACCTTTTTCATGTCCAGATTGTAACTATTCGTGTTCACAAAAGGGATACATAAGAATTCAGTTGCTGACTCAGTGTGGTGAAAAACCTGTTTCATGTGCCAACTGCAACTATTCATGTACTATGAAGAGAAATCTAATAATCACACGTTTACCGACAGTGAAAAAAAACCTATTTCATGTCCTGACTGCAACTATTCTTATTCTAGAAAAAAATAACTAAAGCGGCACTTACTAACTCACAGTGATGAAAAACTTTTTTCTTGTCCCGACTGTAACTATTCATGCGCTACAAAACGCTATCTAAAAATTCACATGCTTACCTTTACTGGACAAAAACCTTTTTCATGTCCCGATCGCAGTAATACAAGTTTTAAAAGGGAAGATATAAAAATCCGCATACGATTCACAGAAGAGAAAAACCTTTTTCATGTGCTGATTGTAACTATTCGCGTTCTCAAAAGGGATACATAAGAAGTCAGTTGCTGACTCAATGCGGAGAAAAACCTTTTTCATGTTCCAACTGCAACTATTCATCCACCTAACCTAACCTTACTCACAGTGATGAAAAACCTTTTTCTTGTCCCGACTGTAACTATTCATGCGCTACAAAATGGTATCTTAAAATTCACATGCTTACCCATACTGGACAAAAACCTTTTTCATGTCCCAACTGCAGTAATACAAGTTTTCAAAGGAAAGATTTAAAAATCCGCAGAACGTTTCACAGAAGAGAAAAACCTTTTTCATGTCCTGATTGTTACTATTCGTGTTCTCAAAAGGGATACATATGAAGTCAGTTGCTGACTCAGTGCGGAGAAAAACCTTTTTCATGTTTCAACTGCAACTATTCATGTACTATGAAGAGAAATCTAAAAATCACACGTTTACCGACCATGGAAACAAACCTGTTTCATGTCCTGACTGCAACTATTCTTATTCTCGAAAAAAATAACTAAAACGGAACTTGCTAACTCACATTGATGAAAAACCTTTTTCTTGTCCCAATTGTAACTATTCATGCGCTACAAAACGGTATCTAAAAATTCACACCTACCTGCCTTGTTTTTAAAACTGGTCTTTCAGCACTATTAAAACACGCTAACACAATAATAACTTCTTCACTAATTCACGTCAGTCCATAGATAACAATTCACGAGTCTACGTTAATCACAATATACGAACGAAATTAGAATGACACAAAAAATATTTCAGGGAAATCCCCGACTGAGCTAGGAACAAAAAAAAACATTTTTCGGGAATCCCCGACCAACCAAGCCATAGAGCAAAATAACAATCAGTGTTAACGTGTAAAATATTTTTTACGGCAATTTTGCACTTTCGTAAGTTTTTTCTCCACGTTCGAGTATCACCCCCTCCTCGGGTGGCACCCGGGGCGGTCCGCCCCCCCCCGCCTCTCCCTCGCTACGCTACTGCCTATATGCCATGTAAGCAAAGGGTCCTGGGTTCGAGTCCCAGTGGAGCATGGCATATAGGTTCCGTAGCTCAGTTGGTAGAGCATGTAGGCAAAGGGTGCTGGGTTCGAGTCCCAGTGGAGCCAATATCTTTTTCTGATTTTTCTGTCTACAGATTTTCGATTGAGTTTCGCTAATATTGTCTTCATTTAATTAAATATTATAATTTGAGATTTTACTCATAGAGTTAAAAATTAAAAATAAAGAAAATAATAATTAAATTTTTCACCCGGAGTTCCGCGTTTATTCAGTTTATAATCAGTAAGATTTGTTTTACACTTTCCTTAAATTGCTGGACTGCCTCCAATAAATGTGTGATTGTTGAAAATTTTAAAATATGTGGAACATTTCGTCAAATTAAAAAATATTCCGGTAGTCGCATAGCTCTCTTCCATAGGCTCGGAAAATTTTGCGGACGGATTTTTAAAGTTTTTCGTTTGAAGATATGTTTTCTGTAATCTGTTATTAACCATTCTGCCGAGCTATTCTCTATTTTTTGTGGGAACGAGATCGATATCGCGCGAGATCTCCTGTCAGATTTGTGGGATTTTCTATCGCTGTTAAATGAATAAATAAGCATGTATACTTGCAGGAATGTGTGTATAAAACGACCCAAACTAACATTTGTGACAGCTCACAGCTAAAATTCTGACATCGGCCCGTAGAAAAAGCAAATCAGCCATTGAAATTCACACAAATCTGATAGGAGATCTCGCGCGATATTGATCTCGTTCCCACAAAAAATAGAGAATAGCTCGGCTGGATGTTTCAAATAAGCACTGCAGGATAGTTTGTACTTCTTTTTTTGTTTATGGCCACATATTGTGTGTTTTCTATGGAAAAATTCATCTGACATATTCAGTTTACCAACGGCCCGGCGAGCGCGGCTCTTCTGTCCTGCACGTGAGTAGATTTGTGTTTTGATTCGGTTTCATGTTTTTCTGACGTACGTTAATCATTGAATGCTGCCTTTTGTTATTTAATTATACTTTGGGGTGAAATGCAGATCCCGCCAATGTCAGGGAATTTAATAAAAATGCACTTTTTAGATGAGAAAAGTGTGGAGAAGATGAATAAAAAATAAATTAAGGCGCGCTCGGCAAAATTGAGGGAGATACAACCGTTCAAAGTATTTAAAATTTCACTTCGCGAATTGATATTGACAGTCCGTTCGCCATTTTTTCATTGCTGATGTTGGATCCCAGACCTAATACAGAATTAATAGTACCTACGCCAGAATCACAAACCATGTTACTCAAACCTAGCGTAGCCGCTAAACCACTTGAAAACTGGGATGTTTTTCTTGCCTTGACGTGAGTAGGCGTCATAAAGGGGCACTTTTTTTGTATCACAAACCATGTTTAGCGTATTAGGTTATGACAAAATGGCGGGCGGACTGTCAATATCAACTCGCGAAGTGAAATTTTGAATACTTTGAACGGTTGTATCTCCCTCAATTTTGCCGAGCGCGCCTTAATTTTTATTTTATTCTGCTTTTCCACACTTTTCTCATCTAGAAAGTGCCTTTTTATTTAATTTCCAGAAATTGGCGGGATCTGCATTCCTCCCATACTTTGTAATAGTTACGTTTTTCCACTAAACCATTCATGTTTTATTTTGAAAGTTATGTTTTTACAACTAGCCGATTTCTAAATGCACCGTTTTCGTACTATTCATTTCCAATTATAAGCGCGTTAATACGCACTTATTTATTAAAACTGAAATTTGCTGCTAAAAATAATTCACCTTAACGTGGTAATATATCAATGAAGTTCTTAGTTTGTTTAAAAAATGTGAACTAACTGTTTCATTAAAGGTAAAGGCTATTTGTTAGATGTTTATCTTCGTTAATAATTAATGTAACTCGGTACTAACTTAAAGCGGCTGACGGCTCTCTAGCAAATACCGCCGCCGAAAAGGCTAACTTATTAGGCAAAATGTTCACGGAAAACTCGACCCTCGATGATCAAGGTGCTACCCCGCCGTCGATACACTACCTACACTGCGGTTTTCATATGAAAAAGCTGAGGATTCGGCATCGGGATGTACTCCAAGTCTTACGAGGGCTTGATATTAATAAAGCTAGTGGGCCTGACGGAATACCTGCCCTGGTATTGCAGAGGTGCGCTGCAGAAATAGCTCCAATTTTGACGAAGCTTTTCAAAATGTCCCTGAAGTCTGGCTCTGTGCCCTCTGGTTGGAAAAAAGCGATCATTCACCCTATTCCAAAGAAGGGTGACCGCTCCAACCCAGCCAACTACCGCCCCATAGCGATCACATCAGTTCTGTCTAAGGTAATGGAACGTGTGATCAACGACAAACTGCTCACATACCTCGAGAAGAACAAAATTATTAACGACCGTCAATACGGATTCCGTCCGAACCGCTCGTGCGGTGATCTTCTCGCGTATGTGACGCATGTTTGGGGGCGGTGCCTGGAACGTTTTGGTGAGACCCAAACGGTTGCACTGGATATTTCCAAGGCCTTTGACCGGGTTTGGCACCGAGGGCTTGTCAACAAACTGCTTTCTTACGGACTTCCCGCATCCTTGTGTAAGTGGATTGCCGACTTTTTGAGGGAGAGGTCGATTCAGGTGGTTGCTGACGGTTTCACCTCTTCTTCGCATTCGATAAATGCTGGCGTCCCACAGGGATCGGTTCTGTCACCGACTTTGTTTTTGTTGCACATCAATGACCTATTGTCATGTGCACCGATTCATTGTTACGCGGATGACAGTACAGTCCATGATAGCTTTTTGTTTGACAAGCCCCCAAAGGGCACACAAACTCCAATAGCTCGGAAGGCTTTGAAGCAAAGAATGGACGGTTACCTCGAGAGTATTTTCTCTTGGGGTAAGAATAACCTCGTCGAATTTAATGTTTCAAAGACCCAATCATGTTTGATAACGTCTAAAAGGGATCGAAATGAAAATCTAGTCTCCTTCAATGGAAGCAACCTTCCGAACAGGACCTCCATTGATATGCTTGGTGTAACTCTAAGTGACCAGCTCAGGTACGGGGGCTCCATCGAAACCAGAGTTAAGTTAGCCTCTCAGAAACTGGGCGTACTGTACAGGGCCCGCAGATACTTTAATAGTACCCAACTGCTAACCCTGTACAAATCGCAAGTGCGCCCCATGGTTGAATTTGGCAGCCACCTCTGGTCTGGAGCTCCAAAATACCTAAAAAAAAACCCTTGACTCTGTGCAGAAACGGGCGGTCCGTTTGATAGATTCTCCCATCTTAACAGACGGACTGCAATCTTTAGAGCATAGGCGTCAGGTGGGAATGCTGTCCTTGTTCTACCGGTATTACAATGGAAGATGCTCCGAGGAACTAGCATCATTGATCCCCTCGGCACCGGTGCATAGTCGGGAAACACGCCAAACACGCGCCCAACATTTGTACACGGTTGACATTACTCACATGAGAACGGGTCGTTTCTATGACTCGTTCTTGAGTTCAACGGCTCGGCTGTGGAACGATTTGCCGGCCTCTGTGTTTCCTCCCTCCTACAACATGGGTCTCTTCAAGACCCATGTTCACTCCTTCCTTTCCTCAAAAAGACCCTCCACACAGCATCTACAAAGATGACATAGGCCCTGAGGGAAATTATTTTCCTCAGGGCCTCCTGTGTGGTGTTAATGTAAAAAAAAAAAAAAAAAGCATTTTTGTGTATGTGAAACTTATTGAGGTTAATATTTCCCTATCGAGTCCACGCTCAATACACACTTAAAAAATTAAAACAAATTGTACTAGGTAGATAATGGTTAGTAATAAGTAAAGCAGTAACCGGAATTGAAAAATATTGCGTTTTAATGTTTTAATTTTTAATTTAAAAAACGTGAAATGTCATTTTTCAAGGACCGCCATGTTAATTACGACGATAAAATACGCATTTTTAAAAGAAAAAATCACTTTCTGTCAGTTAGACAATAATAAGTACGAATTGCAATCTTCGGAAATGATAAATAATGCATATTAAACATTATTTTGTTCGGTTTCATATACACGAAAAATCACGCGAGACGTTTGCCGTCGTAATTAACAACATGGCGTTCCTTAAGAAATGACATTTCGCATTTTTAAAGATAACAAAATAACCATTAAAATGCAATATTTTTCAATTCCGGTTACTGAATTACTTATTACTAACTGTAATCAACCTAGTACAATTTGTTTTAATTTTTTAAAGTGTGTTTAGAGCGTGGACTCGATATTTACCAAAGCATTTTGTTTGTGAAAATTATCAATTATTTTTGCGATCAATGCGTGGTAATATTTATAATCTTTAATCATTAAGTTCTGCAGGTATTTCAGTTCAACAAATAAAAACAACAGATAGCTACACACTGCATGGCTAATGTCACTAATATAAACTTAGGTTTCAGGACTGATTCATCGTGAGTGAAACAACATAACTTGCACAATAACACAGCAGAGTCATGGACCTCCCTAACCCAGATAGTATCACCGTCAAGGAGGAGACTGGTATTGGAGGAGGTGAACAGCTGCATACAGATATGGATATAGACCAGTCGGATGTTAAGCAGGAATGTTTGGATTATTCCATGGGTGTTCAGCGGAAAGCTGGTAAGAATTTTTTTGTTCATATGCGGCGGATACTTTGTGATGTGACATTATTATTTTAAAATAAAACAATAACTTTGTAAACACCACTTTAATTTTTTATGCTTTATGCCGACCGGGTTTCGCTACAACCGTAGCTTGGTCAGATTTATCAAATTTAATCACTTCAATGCAGCGACTGCCCAGTTTTTTTATATTGGTAAAACAGCACGCAACATAAACACCCGTGTCAAAGAACATCTTAGATGTTCACACAGCTCTGGATTTTCAGAATTTGCAAACCACTTGATCGAAAAAGACCATAAATTTGATAAAAACTCCGGCCCCAAACTTATTCATAAAAACAATATCGGTATAAGGTTGGACAATTTAGAGGCACTTGAACTTAGGAAAGCCATAAACACTAATATTAAGGTAGTTAATAAATAACAAAATTTAAATAAAAGTCCCATACTAAGATTGTTCCTTATTGATAAAGAACACGTCCGTTCCCTTTCCAATTCTCCATCTATGCCTTCTTCCTCCTTCACTTGACGAGTCCAGCCCATTTTTGGTAAATTATATATTATAACACACATGTAATCTAATGTTAGTAGAGTATTATACTGCCCTGATGAAGCTACAGTTGTAGCGAAACCCGGTCGGCATAAAGTATAAAAAATAAAAGTGGTGTTTACAAAGTTATTGTTTTATTTTAAATTAACTGGTAAGAATTATTTATTTACTAAAAGAACTTTGTACATTGTATAGATTATTTTGTTATTTTATCCGCCATGCTAGGGATGTACCTGTGTTATGGCGGGTGAAGTTTACATATTGGAAATCATTCATATCAAAGTTCATAAATTAAATTATAAGTTTTTAAATTTTGCAAATTAAATTAAATTGCAAAGAATTAATAAGAAATATTTTAAGCTATTAATTATACTCATAATGTGTTTTCAAGACAGTTGAAATATCCAGAATTTTTGGATACGTTTAATTCGAAGAAATTATTTTTAAAATACTTTGTATCAGTTTAATGACGTGGGAAATAACTATTATTATTATTATACTAGGCAGTTCCCGGCGTGCGTTGCGATTTCACTTAATAAATAAATTATTTCTGTGTGTGTCCTTTCCCATTCGTCCCTTTCCCTTTCCGCTTCCACATCCCCACGCATTCCCCCTTCACCTTCCCCGCCTTCCCTCTCCCCACTCTGACTTCCCCCGTCCCGCGAACTCCCCTCCCGCGTTCCTTCACTCCTGGTACATTCAGTTTTCAAACAGCTTGCGTGCCACCTATTACAATTTTTTTACAAGCTTCAAAATGCCAGCGGGCGTGCGCTCAACAACTCACTAAAGATTCAACGCAATGGGATGAACGGTTTGGGAAATAATTTCGTAACGCCAGAGCTCACCACTATATATAGAAACCTTCGTGGGCGTGCGCACAACAACTCACCAAAGTTTCATCGCAATCGGGTGTATGGTTTAGGGACCGCATAAGAGACAAAAAATAAACATTCATTTTTTTAAATAACATAATCATTTTTTTTTATTTTATCCAAATATAAACCATCACGGTGGTAAGAAATTATTTTCAGTAACCTATTGTAGGTTAGTTAAAAGGTTAATAGGTTATCGTAGTTTCAGCGTCCTTCAACAAATGTCGTTGTTATTTATTTTTATTTATTACTAGCTAGTACCCGGCATGCGTTGCTATGCCATTTAATAAAGAAATTGTTTCTCCCTGCGTGTCCTTTCCTATTCGTCCCGTTCCCCTTCCTCTCCCGCGTCCCCTTCCCCTCTCACGTTCCCACTCTGCTTCTTCCACCTTACCTCACCCCACTCCACACCCCCCCCCTTCTACCGTCCCGCGAACTCCCTTCCCGAGTTCCCCTCCCCCCTCCCAGATTATCTTCCCCCCCCCTCCCGCGAACCCCCTACCCAAGTTCCCCTCCCCCTTCCCCCTCCCGCATTTCCTACATTCAGTTCTGGTACATTCAGTTTTCAAACAGCTCGCGTGCCACCTATTGCAGTTTTTTATACAAATTTCATAATTCCAGAGCTCACCAGTAGTTTTATACAAACCTTTTCCTGACAATAAGATTCATTTTTATTTATATAGATAGATAGATAGATAGATAGATAGATAGATAGAAGATAGATTACACGTCCTTATGGGCATTACCCTTTCAAACTTATAAGTTGTTTGTATTGAAATTGAAAATACTATTGAAAATACTTCAAAATTAAAACAATAAAGAAAATAATATCTTCTTTATGTATAAAAATCAAAATATGCTTGGTTTGGTATATATATAATACTAGTATATTGGCTATGAGTTGTCTATGTATTGCTATTTAAGCATTGGATATGTTTTCAAATTACCTTCTTTTCATCCTCGCGAAGGTTTCTGGATTAGTACAACCACATGGCAATATATCTGAAAAGTTTTTTTAATCATTACACAAACTCTTACAAAACTGTCAAAAATGTCACAATTTGAGAATTACATTTTGCAAATCATCGATTATTAATTAAAAGATTCAATTTTCGAAACTCTTTAAAAATGAATTTATTTTTAGTACTCACCAAAATCGAAAACTGAATCTAATCAAAAATTATATTTATCTTACATAGGTACCTACGTTAGGTACCATATTTGATTGATTGTTCTTATAATATAAAAAATGAATATTTGCAATAGAAAATTTGTAAAAAAAATTGCAATTTGTGGCACGCGAGCTGTTTTAAAATTTGAATGTACCGGGACTAAATATAATGAACGCGGGAGAGGGGAGGGAATCGCGGGAGAGTGGTTTGCAGGAGAGGGAAAGCGGGGAAGGTGGAGGGGAACTCGTAAGTGGAAGGGTGGGGACATGGGTGGGGAAGGGGAGGCGGAAGGGGAACGGGATGAATGAGAAAAGACACGCAGGGAGAAACAATTTCTTTATTATTGGCATCGCAACGCACGCCGGGAACTCGCTAGTAATGTAATAAAAAAAATGTGAGAGACTAAGAATCCTCACGTAAATAAATATTCAATATAACAAAAATAGTAGGAAGTATGTACGTTTGTTTGTGACTATATCAAGAAATTGGAATAATCAACATTTATGTATATAGATTATTTTTAAGACGAAATAAATCTCCCAGATCAGTATTTTATTTCCTGGACTATAAAGTCTCGGAATCGGGGAGTTTTGATAAGAAAGTTGTTAGGAAAAAGCAATGGAAGGTGTTGTCCAAGTATGGAGTGAGTACGAATCTCATATAAGCAATTGCGTCTCTTTATGAGGGAAACGTTGTATTAGGGTGAACGGCGATTTTACGGGATGGTTTGACATCACAAAAGGCGTCAAGCAAGGCTGAGTAATGTCACCATGGTTATTCAATCTATACATGGATAATTGCATGCAAGAATTAAAAGAGATAGGATTGGGCGCAAAATTGAGTAAACTGGAAGTATGTTGTATGCTGATGATGCGGTGCTGATTTCTAACAGTATGGAAGATCTACAGTCTCTCGTGTCTATGAACGAAGCATGTATGAAGAATGAGTTAATGATGAATGTAAGTAAGTAAAAGTCATGGTATTTGAAAGAGATAGAATGAAAACAATGTGCAACGTTGTGAATGATGAGTATTTAGAGCAGGTGGATGAGTTTGTGTACTTGGGAAGTATGTTTACGAGAGACGGAAGGGCTGACAGAGATATCGAAAGAAGGGTAAATGCAGGCAACTCTATTAATGGAGGACTGAACGCCGTTGGCGCCAACAAAAGACTGTCCAAAGAAGCGAAGTTAGCCGTCCATAATGGAGTGCTGGTACCTACTCTGATGTATGGCAGTGAGATATGGAACTGGCAGAGGAAGGATGAAAGTAGACTGAATGCTGTAGAAATGAGATCCCTGAGGCGTATGTGTGGTAAAACCATGTACGATCGTGTGAGAAATGTGGAGATCCGCGAAGAATGCAAGGGTGATGTATGCGTAATGAGTAAGATTAAGTCGGGGACGCCCGAGGAAGACATGGCACGACCAAGTGAATCAGATATTTGAGTCGGGCCATGTGAAGAGTCGGAATAATAGAAGAGCATGTATGAGACGATGTATGAATGTGAACGAGGCAAGGAGTGTGTGCCAAGATCGAGTTGTTTGGCGGTCCGTCCTCTCTGTCTGCCCCTGTCGGGCCATGTGAAGAGTCGGAATAATAGAAGAGCATGTATGAGACGATGTATGAATGTGAACGAGGCAAGGAGTGTGTGCCAAGATCGAGTTGTTTGGCGGTCCGTCCTCTCTGTCTGCCCCTGCGGGGAAACTGCGTGATGGTTAGTTAGTTAGTTTGATAAGAACGTGCCCTGGTGTTATTAAAGTAAAGGGGTAATAATTATTGTTTCAACATAAAAAAGTGAAATGACAGTTTTCTTTCAAATTCATTCTAGAAAAGGACTGTGTTCTTGTTGTTTTGATTTTTCCGAAATTTTTTGAAATTTTGATAGAATATGTTTACAGTCAGCTTTTTTTCAACTTTTTTCATGTTGAAGCTTAAAATACTGAAATTTTCTAACACGATTGTATATTTTAGGTACAAAAATCTAAAAGGCAATTTTATCTAGTTGCTAAAATGTTTTTTTTGCGACATCTTCAAAAATAAGAAATATTCATCATATTTATAATACTTTGGAAAAATTCCAAAATTCATCCAGAAATCATTAATAAAACAGTCGAACACGTGAGATAAACTACCCAGCCATGTATATTTCTTTTTTTTTTGGCAATGCTGATTAAAAATACATATAAATTTACATCAGTTACATAAGGTTTTAACAAAGAAAATAAAAAATTGCCTTTCCTCACCATAAAGAGACAATGCTCTTATGTTTGGTGAGGGAGTTCTTGCTCAATTAGTAAATTAAAAGATCGTGTAAGTTAGTAATAACGGCTATTGTAAATAATAAGTGGATAATAATAATAATAAATAATAATAAATAAATCATTTCCAAGTTGTTTTGAAAGGTGACAAAATGTCATTTTCAACCAACGGAAATGAAAATGGGTTGATTATGTCATCTACACAGATGAACATTGATAATCTGAGACCCCAAAAAACAAAAGCAGGTATTCCTAGGCAGCGAATGAAATGGACGAACGATGTCAATATGTTCATCGTTCGTTCATATTTTTATGTAACTAAACTAGAAACAGATATGTTATTGTATAGGAAAAAATTACACTTACTTTTCTCACAAAATTATCCGGTTGCCCAAGTAAACGAACAAAGATTAGCTGACCAAAAAAGGGCAATTTTCAAAAATAATTTAATTCCTGTAGTAACATTAAATCAGATAAAAGAAGAAATAGCCGATAGATTGCAATTGGAAAATAATCTAGAACAAATTAATACGAGTAGTAATGTTATATTAGATGCATTGAATGAAAATAGTTTAGATAATATTCTAGTAGAAGAATCCAATGCAGTGGCGGATCCAGGGGGGGGGTCACGGTGGTCATGACCCCCCCCCTGGGCCCCAGCCCAGGGGGGGTCATGACTACCTAGGTCCTGGGCCCATCCAGGATAGGACCTAGGTGGACCACTAATTAAAATTGTTAAACATAATGTTTTTATATATTTTTTGTCACAATATAAATTTTATTTAAGTACTTTCAATATTTAATTAATTTAATATAATACTTTGTTTGACGGCAAACGCATTATTCGGGAACGAACGCATCGAAAATTCGAATGTTACCGCGTCACCGCGCACCGCCACCGGCGCGCGCTTCGGCCGCCACCTTTCATATTATTATGACACATTTCGTGTAACCACGTGTGACGCTTGCGCGCGCTTTGTTTCGACTAACGTCTAGCCGTCTAGCGTCTAGCAAAACCTAACCTCAATCGGAACGACTAAACTTTATTAATAAAGTGTTTACTTTTATTTGTTTACTAAGTTAAAAAAAATAAGTTCCAATATAAGTAATAGTGTTCTTAAAAATTGTTGCTGCAAATTCAATTCATTACAAGAAATGGTAAGTAATCTAATCAGTTTCTTCATTATGCCAGTGTATGTGTGTTTAAACTCGAATGTTATTTGTTAATGTTCTAAGGCTGGGGTTAGACTCGTAAGTTTTTTTCCTGTAAATCGCTCTTGAAGGCGAGTTTGGCCAAATTCCCAATGTAAACGACACCACAAGTCACTTAACGTAATTTTAGTAAGTTACAGAACTTATTCTCTCGGAAGTTTTTTGACAGGTCTGGACAGGTCTAACAGAATTACCAGCCTTCCTATACTTCCTAAAGCAATTCTTAAGGCGAGACGCGAGACACAACCTCGTCCTCGTTCATCGAGGTTTTGCCCAAGGCTAACATTTTAATTTATTTCGGCGAAATTATAATTGAATTTAAAAAAAAATAAAATTATGCCGCACGAGGGATGCAAGTTATTTATATTTTAGATTAATAAAACAATACCTTACAATTAATATATTTTACGTTCAACGATTTTAAAACTTTATAACCCGTGTATAACTATAAAGTTAGCGGACTTAGCGGTAAGTATCAGATTTTATTTTTCTAGATGATGAATTAATAACTTCGGAAGTGGACACATTTTTAATATTTGTAACAAATTCTTCAGAATCAATTAAAATTAAGGCTAAAAGTGTGGATAGATTTTTTTACTAAGATTACCAAAACGTTAGTAATTTTTTTTAGAAATACATAGTATTATTTTTAATGATGGATTTTGAATGATTTACATGAAAATGTTCCGTCTCCGATTATGTTCCCTTAATTTTGTAAAATTCCACACTGATTATTTTTTTTATACGGCAACACTTTGATATCCGGCGAATTTTTGAATTTGACGTTTAACGTTCACTAGATTTATTGTTTGTTCTCTGCGAACTTAACCTTTGATTTGACTTTTTGCATGAGTAGGTGGTTTGGTATATTTATGCTTTTTGCTAAAGATGGCGGTGTTTTGACAGATGTTATGAAATGAACAGAACTCCGTACAATTTCATGCCATTTTTGTGACATTCGTGTGGAAAACGTTCTTTTTTAAATGACTTTCGGCTAGTTAATTACCGTTTTTTGCACATATAAAATTATGTCCCGTCTTTCCGGTTTATAAAAAATGGTCTGATTTTTCGAGTAGAAATTTTAAAAAAATCACCAGGGTTTCAAAAATACGATTAAAAAAAATACGGAACGTCTTAGAATATTTGCCTAAACCGGATTTTTTTTTAAATGTGATGCACGTGGCCTATTATCGGTCCAATCCTTTCTAATCCTAATGTTTCTGTTTTTAACATTTACGTATTTGAAATTTTGAATACGAAGCCGGTTGCCGTCAGCAGATGTCAGGTAGGTAGCTGTCATTCGGATAAAACGAAATTAATTGTCGCCTTTGACGGAACAAAAGCGCATAGATAATTGTTTAATTAAAGCCAAAATCTATTTCAACACTTTATTTGGGCCTTTTTGTCTTTCTTGACAAAATCGAGTAAATTTGACAGTAGCAGGCTACGCCGCCCGGGCTTGCGGAGCAAAAGACAATCTTAATGATATACCTAGTGTTACCATATCCAACAATACCTACTTTTTACTTGTATATATTATTATCAAAATTAAATTATAACTTCTTGTAACTGTAACTGACCGGACCTAAGTCCTCCATCACAACACAAGCAAGCATTTTCGGCTTTCTGTGGTGGTGGTAGGAGTTATTGTTGGGTTATTCGTAACCCGGGAATGTTTGTCTTTCTTTAAAAAAAAAAAAAAAACTTGACCACGACTACGTGACCCCCCCCTGGCGCCAAAGCTGGATCCGCCCTTGATCCAATGATATTAGAGTAGATTCAAATAACTTAGACGCTATTCATAATCTTAAGGAAATCAACATTGCAAATTTATAATAAATAATCTTTCCATGAAGATTTTTTTAATTAGTAATGTTTTCACATCCGCGGCCGTTTATCAATTGAATAAAAAAATCACGGGGTTTTTTTTAGTAAGGCTGTTAGTCGTTTCTCATGGTATTGATTAATATTTTCTCATGTTAAAAAAATGTAAAAAAAACCTTTGTAACAACATTTTTTTTAATTTATGCTTGTCGTATCCCTATCGGCAGTATTCTCACGGAGACTCTTGACCCAGATATAGAGGCTAGGTGCAGAATTGAAGCAGCAAGAACTACGTTCATTAAAATGAAATCCCTCTTCTGCAATGACAATATCAGCTTAAAACTAAGGCAGAGAATGCTAAAATGTTATGTGTGGTCGGTCTTGTTGTGGTCGGTATAGATGTGAAACATGGACCTTGAAAGTAAATACCATGAACAGGTTAGAGGCTTTTGAAATGTGGCTTTACCGGAGAATGCTCAAGGTCCCATGGACAGACATGATCACCAACACAGAAATTCTCAAGCGGGCTAGAACAGATAGAGAACTGCATACATTAATAAAAATTTCATATCTGGGTCATGTACTTCGAGGGGAGAAGTATCACTTGCTCTATTTAATATTGAAAGGCAAGATAGAGGGTCGCCGAGGGCCTGGTAGGAGACAAATGTCTTGACTGCGAAATATACGAGAGTGGACCGGCATTTAGAAGTGTGGAGGAGCTATTCCGGGCAGCGCAAGACAGAGAGACATTTTCAAGAGTGATCGCCAACGTTGGCGGGACCTGATACGGCACACAAAGAAGAAGAAGTATCCCTATCATTGTACTATTTACTCACATGAATATCTGAGATGAACATGAGTATTTTTAACCCAGATAGTGTCACCGTCGAGATGGATCCAGGGACTGCAGAAAGTGGTGGCGAACTTCCACGTTTAGATATAAACACAGACCTGCCGGATGTTAAGAAGGAATGCTTGGAAAATTCTATAGGAGTTGAGCCGACAGTTGGTAAGAATTATACACATAATACTTTGTAAGATGATTTTTTAAATCAGAATCCATGTCCGTTTTCGAATAAAGCGAAGCGAGGTCACGTGTTTCTATCGTTTTCTTCATAAACATCCAAATTTAATAGACGAGAAGATACAGATGAGGGGTAAAACCAAACTATGGGGGGGACGAAGAGGCATCTCGCATTATAATGTCACAATTTAATTCGTGAAAGCAAAATCTGCTTTTGAATGAATAGACCTTTTTACATGGGAGCGCGAATTGCTCGCCACGTTATTAACATATTTGCGGTTACTATACTATAGACATTGTTGTGTACACCTACCTGAGGTGCCTACCTTCTGCCAACAGACCAGCTCAGAATGGTCAGCAGAGCGGAGGAGACTATCATCACCAGGGTTGTAGGATCTCTGAGGCGTTTGTGTGGCATCCCTGAAATAAGCTCAAATCCTTCGGGCCGGGGAGACAATGAAACAAGTTTGGCTACGGTAAATATCAGTTGTATTGGGTAGAATCCTTTCATAAACAACAATGGTACATAATACAGTCAAAGTTAGAACAAGGTAGCATCAATAATCCTATCTAATTCAGGGGTAATTGGGCCTAAAATCTCTCTGGGGCGGTCATTTATCTACGCGTTGAATTTAAAAAGAACACACGCAAAAAGAGGAATTAAATGGCTCAGGTTACTCACTGCAGCAGGCTGGTAGCTTGGTGATCGGTGAGGTGAGAGGAATTTAGCCGAAACTGGCGTTCCCGGAGGTCACTACGGGCGGGCACCGCCATAGCGGTCCTATGGAATATTCCGGAACAAATCCGAACGGTTCACGCTGTGCGTGCACTCGGAGCGCTGTCGGGGAAGCAATGGCGGCCGGGGCTGGCGTTCAACCGCCGTTAGCGCGCGGCGCGCTTGCGGAGAGAAGGGGAAACCGTTTGTCTTCACAAGGGAGTAGCCTAGTAATTTGCAGGGGTGGCGTCTTCGTGTATCGTAACAACATATGAATATATCTGGACCTGCCCTAAGTGATAAAGGGGTATTATTTCCCCCTCCCCATACCGACTCCATGGAGCCGGCTGGGCTTACGAGAGCCTCGCTTAAATCTAAAAAATGTGACGTCATCATTCTTGTCCTGACCAGCGCCGAGTTCACATTGTACATTTTACGAAATAACACGACAAAAATGAGAGCTTGTGCTATACATGCTATACCCTAAAATATGTGGATATAACGAATGTGAGCGGTTCTCCGTGAGCTCGTCGCTGGTTACAGGGGTAAGTAAATTATGAAACATTTGTAAAAGTGTCTTAACTAAATACGGCAACAAAATATTCCTCTCTGAAAATCGGCGAATTTTGCTTTACTGCATTTGGACTTCGCAAATGTGTTAATAACGTGGCGAGCAATTCACGCTCCCATGTAAAAAGGTCTATTCATTCAAGTAAGGCGGCCAACTTTATGATATATCAATGCGGGACAGTGGGTGTCAGCCGGGGGGGGGGGGGGGGAATCCTTTTTAAAAAAATCATGTTCATGAATTTTACCACAAATTGAAATTCTACCACAATCGGAAATCGAGAATGATGTCCATGTAATAGGATGCCTATTCATCTTGTTATTTCATTGGTTGTTTATTCTGAACCCAAAAATAGTTTAAATTATATTTGTATGCGGCGAATTAAAACTACACTCAGAACATGAAAATGGTTAATTAATTCTAGCGATACATACGTAGTATTCAACTGGAATTTTATACCTGCATTTAGAATAGGTCTAGCTTCCTGCATTTAAATGTAGAGTCGTTCTATAAAAAAAGAGTCTTTACTAAGGCGGGTATGTATGTGGTGGATAACCTCCAATGCACTTAGAATAAGAAAATGTTTTTCTTCGAAATGCGTCAGCAGATGAATCCACAGCAGAAATTTTACATTCTAAATACAAAGGTGGTTTAAATTAAATCTGCATGCGGCGAATTAAAACTACACTCAGAACATTAAAATGGTTTCTCTTTGATTCTGACAGCACTTTAATTACATAGTCTGCAACTAGAATTTTATAACTGCACTTCGAATAAGAGAATAATTTCCTTCGAAATAGGTCAGCAGAGGAGTCTAACTGGAATTTTACATGCCGAACACATAACTGGTTTACATTAAATAATATGTATGCAGCGAATTAAAACTACACCCAGAACCAGGGTTGCCAGGTGTTCGGTATTCTACCAAACCGTTCGGTATTTTAGTGACGTGTTCGGTGTTCGGTATGACAAAAATACCGAAGTATGGGCGGTTCGATTATCAGATTTGACGCAATCGGCAATCGATATTGTGTAGCATCCCTACTTAGTTTGTGCGATATTGCCGCTTCGTGCACGCGCTCACTGTTTTCGTTACTGTTACTTTTGATTACTGTTACACATTAGGTGACTACGTACTTCCGTAAATGTGATCATTCGAAATAATTTGACTGCTTGCAACAACCCCCCCCCCCCCCTGACGCGGGTTTTGCCAAGATACCACCGTGATATGTGGGGAAATTTCACCTCGAAATTCTTTTTTGCTCAATGTTCGGTATATTTTTGGACCTGGCAACCCTGCCCAGAATATGAAAATGGTTTCTCTTTGATTCTGGCAGCACATACATAGTCTGCACCTAGAATTTTATTACTGCACTTTGAATAAGAGAATATTTTTCTTCGAAATATGTCAGCAGACGAAATTTTACATTCTGGACTTGCAACTTAAATGTAAAGCTTCAGTCGGTACAGGATGAATCTGCAACTTGTTATTTACTGTATCGTTATGTTCTGAACACAAAGGTGGTTAATTAAATCTGTATGCAGTGAATTAAAACTACACTCAGAACATCAAAATGGTTTCTCTTTGATTCTGGCGGCACTTACATAGTCTGCAACTAGAATTTTATAAATGCACTTCGAAAAAGAGAATATGTTCCTTACTGGAAATTGGTGGAGTCCCTTCTAATGCACTTCGAATAAGAGAATATTTTCCTTCGAAATATGTCAGCAGACGAATCCAACTAGAATTTTACATTTTGAACAAAAAACGGGTTTAAATTAAATCTGTATGCGGCGAATTAAAACTACATTCAGAAATTAATGTTAACACTTTTGCCAAAAAGGAAATTCTTTTTGCAATTCTTCACTGAACTTACAACACCGCTTTTTCACGGTCAGCATGGTTAAGAAATTAATTGATTTGATTTGAATAATAAATATGGGTTATAAATATTACGTGTCACGGCGTGCACTAATTTGTAAACAAAACAACTCAATCACTACTGGCTCTTGCTTGTGACGTAAATAAACCAATCCCTAGATCGATATCTTCGGGCCTTTTCCAGGGACAAATTTTGTCTTGTACTTATGGCTTAAATAGACTAAAGATAGAGGAATTTTATTTGACTACCATACACAGTATTTAAAAAAATATAGGAATGCGGGACATGCGGGACTCTTTAGACGATTTGCGGGACTATTTTTGTAAATATTGGAATGCGGGACGACAACTGCCAATGCGGGACGGTCCCGCAGAATGCGGGACGGTTGGCCGCCTTACATTCAAGAGCAGATTTTGCTTTTAAGAACTAAATGGTGATATTATAATGCGAGATGCCTATATACTGTCAGATTGCTTTTTTAACGAATCACAGTCATCTTTCCCCTCTTCGCCCTCCATAGTTGGATTTAACCACTCATCTGTATCTTCTCGTCTATTAAATTTGGATGTCTATGCCTATACCTAAATTTACGGTGACTCACTCTAAAAAACAATAAAAATTCAAAATGATGACAGCGTAAATTAATGCAAAGAATATCTTATTTTTTTTTTTAAAAACCGACCTTGATATCATAGACATAAACTTCACAGAAATAACCATACATTACTTATTTTAGCCGATCACCTTCTATAAAAAAACCAGTGTGTGCAATTCACATGCGGTAGAAGTGAAACCTTCAGAAAACTACAGTAGACAAGAGTGTGGAGGCTACGAAGCACCGCGCAAATAGGAGACTGATTATTCTATCTCATTATCTCGCAGGCTAAATCCTGTGGATGTATGTGTTGTCTCTTTTTAGTAACGCTATTTTTCGTTTTATCAAATAAAAAGTATCCTCAAATAATGCTGTTTCGTGGACCCATTAGCAACATAAAGGAACCTTCGAAAATCAACGTTAACTAAAATAACTTGTTACTGACCCACGTATATAACTACCATATTAAGTGAGAAACAAAAAGACCATACCAATCCATAATCCATCACTCAACAATTATGGACCCCTAAATACACTTATCCTGAAAATAAACACTTCCATCGATTCACACGTAAAACATTGCAAAACCACAAAAATCTACAATAAAACTGTTGTTTTAAAACTAGTCCTAAAATGGGAGGCGTCTACTAATAACTACAGGAATTCCAAAAACTGAAAAAATTGTACTAATATCTATGAGAACCAAAGTGTAGACGAATATCTACAGCTCAAACTGCTGACTAATATCTATGAGAACTAATGTGCGTACGAATATTTACAGCTCAAACTGCTGACTAATATCTATGAGAACCAAAGTGCGTACGAATATCTACAGCTCAAACTGCTGACTAATATCTATGAGAACCAAAGTGTGGACGAATATCTACAGCACTGGCAGAGGTTGGATTTTGCAATTATGTATAGCATATTTGAATAACGTAATATTGCGTATGCAGTTTAAAAAACTTAATTTATGTATGTATGTTAAAATCCCTAATATCGGACTATTGGACACATTTAGCTGATTATTAAGGATTTGGGTTTTTGTTTTAACGGCTTTTTTTTATTTCGAGTGCTTCTAAATTATTTAGTCTATTACCATGACTATTTCTATGTCACTTAGGTTAGGTTAGGTTGTGGTGCCGTGTATTTCGAAATAAAAAAATATCTTTGTATTATGACCTCCATGTTTGTTCCTGTTTGTTCAATAAATTATTGTCCTCGTAAACAGCAAAATAAGTAATATTATGCAAAAACTTCATGTAAGTACGTACTTTAAACGTTTAAGCCTTTACGTAATTGAAGTAATTTATGCTTTTCCGTACAACTTCTTGCTCAGCTGCCCTCTGTAGATATTAGTCCAACCTACGCTCTGTAGATATTAGTCACCACTGGGACCGTCATAGATATTCGTCCGACCTTAGCTCTGTAGATATTAGTCCACACTCTGAAGTTCGTAGATATTAGTCCAACGTATGAGCTGTAGATATTCGTCCGACATACAGGCTGTAGATATTAGTATCTGGAGTCCTAAAATGTCCTTTATAATACAGGTGAATTACGAAGTATCTGCGATATTTGTACATTAATACAATTTAACCTTTTTTATTGCAGTTGCACATCCAACGGAAAGACGTGGCGAACTCGATATTAATTCTGGCAAGTTAATCATAGATAAAACACTGCCTGATTCCTCATCAGCAATTAAAATTGTGGCGGTTCAAAGAACGATCGACCAAAGCGATATTGTTTACTATCTATTGAAGGTTACGCCTTTTTCTGGGTGTTTAATGACAGAAAAATTGAAAATTGTTGCCGATGGAAGGCCGACCCCTTATTTAAATATTATTCCTGCTAAAAAAAATGTTGCCAAACGGAAATTCAAACCAAATACATATACAAGGTTTTCATGGATAACTGGATCTCAAAAATTAAACCGTATGTTTTGTTGGCCGTGTATATTATTTCCTACTAAAAAAAACACCTGGAACTTCTCGGGTTACAACGATTTAGTTCACTATATTGAGTCGGCTATAATACACGAGCAAAAGCAAGATCATTATCACGCCGTTTTAGCACTTTGCAAATTTCAATCCGACAAAATAGAAACTATTATTATATCCAATGAAAGAAGTAACACAATTTTACGCCATAATGAAAAGGTAGAACAAAATCGTCGAGTATTTCGCAGATTAATAGACATTACTTGTTTTTTAGCCAAGCAAGAAATGACATTTCTCGGTCATAATGAATCAGTTTATTCTTCTGACCGTGGTAACTTTATTGAATGTGTTAACTTAGTATCTAAATACGATAGTTTGCTAGCAATCCAATTACAGAGTGATCATAAATCCGTTTTTAGAGGCGTGTCTGATGATAAAATGAAAAATAATATAGTGAGCGCTATTAGTTGTGTGATTATTAATAAGATCAAGTGTGAAATTGACAATTGTGACTTTGTGGCGCTGGTAGTTGAAGAGACTCTTGATAAAAGTGGATCTGAACAATTATGTTTTATTTTAAGGTATGTTACCGGAACGACACTCGCTGAAAGATTTTTAGGTTTCATTGATGTAGGCGAGGATAGGAACGTAGAAAACATAGCTGAAGTAATTATAAATAAATTAAAAGAGTACAATTGTTTTTCAAAATTGGTTGCACAGACGTACGACGGGACGGTTTTTATATCCAATTGCAAAAACGAAGTGCAAAACAAAGTAAAATTACAATGTCCACATGCAATGTTTATTTGGCGCAGTCCGCACAATTTTCTACTATCCAAATCATGCGAGAGGATACCAGAAACAAGAAATTTTTTCCATGTTTTACAATCTATATGTAACTTTTTTCAAGCGAGTACGAAACGGACAGAATTTTACAATAAGTTGTGTGATCCTCATATGCCGCATGTTGCCTTCACGCGTTGGGATTATAATTCTCAAACAGCAAATGTTATTTCTTCTGAACGTCTTAATCTAATAAAATTATTCGAAAACATCACAGATTTGCCTGATGATTGGGATGGGGAAACCGTCAGCTCAGCTCAAACTTTTTTAATGTCGCTAAGGGATTTCGAGTTCATGTTTTTTTTACATATTTTCGAACAAATTTTTAAACGAACCGATACATTATTTGAAATTATTCAAAAAGGAACGACAGACACTTGCATCAAACAAATTAAAGAATTTGAATGTTTTATGAAAGACTTTTCTTTCGATTCCAATTATACTAGCGCAATAGCACTAACGAAAGAACCCAAAAGAAAAAGAAACATTGATGACATCAAATTTCACTATCTGTGTATTTTTCAAGAAATTAGAGACAATATTTTAAGCGAAATCAATGCGAGATATGGATCAATAATGGAACTTACTTTTTTAGAATTATTAGAACCTGAATTCTTCAGTAAATTTCGTTGTCAATTCCCATCCAAGCAATTAAAGAATCTTGAATCGGTTTTCCCCCTCTTTTTTGATTTCAGTCGTCTTCTGAACGAATTAACTTTTTTGTATAGTTCATCGGAGTTTGCTGGAAAGAAGCTGTTAGAAATTTCTGAATTTTTCATAAAATGTGGATTAAATTTTGCCTTTCCACAAATAATTAAGCTAGCCTCGTTGCTGGCAACAATTCCAGCAAGAAGTGCATCAGAGAAAGGGTCGTTTTCAGCACTAAAACGAATTCACGCATACCTGCGTAGTACGCAAAACCAAAAACAACATTCTGATCTTTCCATAATTGTAATAGAACAAGAATTACTTGTAAGTCTTAAGAGCTCGGAAACATTTTATGACGATGTAGTAAGTGAGTTTTTAAAAATAGAAAAGCGAATTCAATTAGCATTTTCATTGACCACAGTTGTTCATAAGTGAATCAATCATCGTTGATATTGAGACAATTAGACTTTAAGATACCTTTTTTCTTTCATTTCCAAATCCTTTTATCATGTACAATTTACAAAGGAAATAAAGTATCAATCCATTAGTCATTAAATCGTTTATATTTATAATACTTATTCCATACAATACCGACTTTTGTAATATATCTACTAAACTTGTTGCATATATATTTCATTAGTTCGAAACCAAATTGAGTACAACTCCCATATGTGGTCACTGCATTATAAGGTTCCCCCTGATTCTAATGAAAAAATACAGCACAATTTTTTAAGACAAATTATAAACTTAATACTCTTATTGAAAATTTAAACTTCAACTGTCTAATGAAAAATCTAAAACTAATAAATTTATCCGACAGAACATTGTTTCTGATATAATTTTTCTTTTTAAAATCAATCATTCTCTTATTGAAAGCCCTGAATCATCGCAATTTATTTCATTTTATGTTCCTAATAGAGTCACGAACTAAAACGTCTTTCACTGCAACAATAATGTCAATACAAATTCGTTTAAGAACTCCCTTATACCACGCTTACATAGCTTTGGAAACCGATATGCAGACGTAGCAAATACATTTTCTTCAATAGCCTGATTGTAAATTTTAGTTAATTCGAATTATGTAAGTATGTTTACACTGTATAATTGTTTTGTGGTAATAATACATTTTTGTGTAATAAAAAATTCCATGTTTAAAGATACAATAAACAAATAATTATAAAAAGAAGAGAGAAGTGTTTTAAAATTTAAAAAAAAAGAAGTGAAAAAATATTATCCGAGTTGTAATTTTTATGGTTCAGTTTGTAGTTTTATATACTGTACCTAGTGAGTAACTTTATTTGTTTCTTTATTAGTGATATTTATACTATCACAAATGTAACCATTGAAGATGTATTGTGTACCGTAAAGTTAAATAAATAAATCATTACAATAATATAACTTTTATTTTATAAATTATGACCGGACAACTCAACACAGTGGCTAATCAACACGTATTTGAAAAGTGATATTAAGTCATGAAAAGTGATTAAAAAAACATGATTAACTCGTCGGGTTAATTTGTTCGCTTTTTGGAATATCTTCTGTAGGTCTCATAGAAATCGTCGTCTTCCTTACCAACATAATATGAAATATGATGTAAGTGATGTTAGAAAGAGAAAACACCACGCTTTATACTAAAATCTAAAAATTAATCACAAAAGAAGTAAAATGTGCATCTTTATGGAACCATTTCAGATGGCAATTTTAAAAAAATAATTATTAATCTTTGAGAATATTTTATTAATTATTTTTACATGGAACGACAAAAAAGTGAGGTGACGATAACGTTTATGATACATTTGTTTAATAAAGTATGAGTATACTCAGAAAAAATATCACCATTTAAAAGTTTTCTATGTACAACACATTTTAGCAAAAGATTTTAATTTAGGTTTTCACAAATGAAAATTGGATAAAAGTGACACTTGTGAGAAATGCGAGATTCAAAAGTTTGAGCTATCATATCTCATAACGTTGGTTAGAGCAGTTATAAACTTATGGCACTCGCTTTACGACATTCCCTAGTAATTCCCAATCCGAAGTTAATAAATCTCAAGAATTTATTTATAATGGAGGTAAGTTGTGTTGTGTGATTGAAGGAAACATGTATCAGAATGGTTGTTCATGAAAATATGTATGCCTTTTGGTCTTCCTTTAACTCACCATGATTCCGCAAATTATGTCTTTTTAAGTTGGAACTTTGTGAACATGTAAACGTGCAATTGGGACAAGAATACGGTTTAACTTTACTGTGAGTCAACATATGCCCTTTTAAGCAACGTTTACTTGAACTGGTATAATTGCAATCAGAACACGAAAAGGGTTTTTCAGTGCGATGAGTCTGCATATGATTCCTTAAATAAGACTTATTTATACAAATATAATTGCATTCTGAACATGAAAAGGGTTTTTCTTTACTGTGAGTCAACATGTGATTTTTTAAAGTCAACGATCGTGAAAATGATTTTTTACATACGGAACATGAAAAAGGTTTTTCACCACTGTGAGTCATCATATGCTTTTTTAAGTTTCCCTTGTGTGAAAATGAATAGTTACATTCGGAACACGGGAATGGCTTTTCTCCGCTGTGAATCAACATGTGTTGTTTTAAATTCGTCATTCTTATGCTTGAAAAGTTGCATTCAGAACAAGAGAATATCTTTAGGCCACTATGGGTTGTGGTGTTTTTTTTAAAATCCGACTCTTTGGAGCATGAATAGTTGCAGTCGGAACACGAGAATGGGTTTTGTCCACTGCGAGCCAGCATGTTTTGTGAAACTTGTGGACTTGGGTTATGCTGTTGTTTATCATTTTCTTCAATTTCGCCGGAATAATTCACTTCTGCAATATAAAATAACGCTTTATTTTATAATTTAGCATTTCAAATATTAAAATTTAAGCTGCTGTAGAGATGACCTCTTTAAACTTTATTCCGCAAGGAAAGCCGTTGTACATAGTTTGATTTTTTGGTTTTATCAATTTGAGTTAAAAAGGAAGTTAAAGAAAATGAAATTATTCTTACCGTCCGTTTGATAATTTTCTTCAATATATTCCAAGCATTCCACCTTCATATTTGGGACTTCAATTTCTATGTAATTAGTTGAGGGTATTACGTGACCGTCTTCATTTTGAGTCCCCGGCTCCACCTTGATGATAACACCAGCTAGATTAGGTAGATCCATGACACAGCCGTAGCGTTTAAGTAAGAGTATTGTCCTGGAATACTGATTTTAGCTAGGCAGTATTTAAATCTGAAATAGAAAATTTAAATAATTTTAAAATAGGATTTGGAACTATTCCAGTTAAAGGTTATTTTATTCGTCTTAAATCGGGATGGTAACTTTAACTCTCAATAAGAATAGTACCAATCGTTGCAGACACCTCCCAAAAATTGACCTAGAGGTCAATTCAAATACATATAATAACATAATTTTGTAACTTTCTCATTAATGATAAGTACCTAAATAATTACTTGGTTAAATTAAGATGTTTGTGTTGACAGAGACTTTCCCCCTAGAGCCTTTTGTCATCTTTTGAGATATTGTGTGGAGGGTCTTTTTAGGAAAGGAACGAGAGGAAGTTCTGGGAAGGAAAAAGGTATGAGGGTCAGGTACGAATCATTACGGTCAGTGTGTCCAGGAGTGACGGACGTATGAATTCATCCCTCCCTCTGCGGTGCAGGCGATGGGTCGAGAGTCTTGCTGGAGAGGCCAAATGATCTCCTTCAACCAGTCTCTCCCGATCCGATACGCCACGGGTAAATGGTCAGACGCATCCGCCGCCAAAACCTAGAAAACCTCAACCCATGAACCCGGGCACCTCTTCTAAGTCACCAAACGCAGCAAACCACTTGGAGTGTCAAGGTGTTTGTTATCCAATAAGTGGTTACCCGAGTTGGTTATAAGATTTAGTTTAAAGTAACATTTATTAAAAACTGTGTCACTTTAGTTGTCTTTATGCTTGCTTTGACATTCTAATCCCGAGATTCACACTCTTGACATCAAAAGTCAGATCAGATTCATATTTTACAGAAGAATTATACACAAACTGAAAACCCGGTGTTCTCTCTTTCTAACACGGTTTGAAACAGTACGTTTCACCGAAATACAAAATATGAGCCCATGTCGGGCTGGGATATATATATGTAAAGAAAACCACTAATGAGCGCTTTCCTTAAGCGTGTATTTGCTGAGTAAGTACCGAGTTAGTGGCACTGAGTAAGTACCAGGTTAGATATCACTGCTGACAGCAAAACAACAGAATCGAATTATTTAAATATTACTGTCAGAGTTATTGCATAAAAAAAATCCTAAAAATATTATCTAATTATCTTATTTATTATTATATAAAGAAACCTGAAAAAAGGGCATTAAATGTTGTTTCTTTTGTTTTATAGGTAAGTGAACCTTTCTTTTAATCGATGGTGTAATTTTGTAAATAGTTGTAAATACGTATTACTAATAAAGCTTTTGTTTTATAGAGAAACACAATAACGCCTTTGTTTTCATTATAAAACAACATTATTGTACTTAACAATTTCACGAAAAATGGAAAAATTGAGGTTTGATTTTGCTGTGAGAGCAACGGCAGATGGAAAATCAAACATCATATGCATAACCTCGATCGCTACACCTGATGGACGGATTTATGGAATACCACCCGAATCCCATCCTACAAATCTACACCAAGGAATTACAAACACTCCAAATTATGATAAGGTAAAAAAATCATTAAATAAAAGACATCAAACAAGGAAAATATGGATAACCTTGACGGATGATATGTCAAAAATATATTTAGATACAGAACAAAACTTACAGTTTAATGATATTTACCTAGAAGAAATTATGGAAAATACAAATAAAGCTGAATCTATACTTAGTGGATCAAGTCAAACACTGGAAAAACTGTTAGAAAAATTGCTTGAAAGTAAACAAACAAAATCTGAAACTCAAAATTTAGGGAAAATTGCAAAGGATTTCATGATTGGCAAATTCACTGGCAAAAGCTCAAATGCGAATCAGTGGATTGAAGATTTTAATAAAGAATGTGAACGCTTCCAAATCAACGAAGACAAAAAGAAAATTGAAATTTTAAAACATTTTTTGGAATTCTCCGGTGTAGAGTGGTACAGCTGCATGCTAATGAAACTTACAGTGGAATCGAAATGGGACACATGGAAAAAAAAATGTTGTGATACCTTTGCAAACAAAGGATGATCACCCATTAGATATGCTCTCGCCTTTAAGTATCAAGCAGGTTCGTTGCTCGAGTATGCTTTAAAAAAAGAAAAATTATTGCTGGAAGTAAGGAAATCAATTGATACTGGGACACTTATCGACCTCATAGCATTTGGCTTACCTAATCATGTGATTGAGAAAATTGACAGAGAAATTTTACAAGGAACGGAAGATCTTTACAATGAAATAGGGAAATTGGAACATCTTGTTGGGAAGAATAAATATGAAAAAAAAAGTATTATATATTTTGACGCTAAATCCAAAGAAATTGAAGAAAAAAAACCATGCCGAATCTGTGTTAACGAGAAAAAAGGGAAACGTTACCATCGTGAGGAAAATTGCTGGTTTAAGGAGAAAAATAAAAAAGCAGTTGTAAAAACGGTAAATAACTCTGAATTGGAAATTGAACTAAACGAGAAGAATCCAAAAAACTAGATGTGCCACCATTAATAAAAGTCGAGTTACTATTAAATGATACTTTAAAAATTTCTGGAATTTATGATTCGGGATCAAATGTGTCATTAATTAATGCAAAATTATTAAAGATACAGCCAAGAGCATGTACAAGTGATATACAAATAGTTAACTTGAAGACTATTAATGGTGAGAAGAAAACAAAAGGTATGGTAACACTAAAAATAAAAATCTACAATATAGAAAGAATTGTGGACATATTTGTAGTAGATAATGAACATTTTAATTACGATTTTCTAATTGGTTTGGATTGTATCAAAAATTTCAAATTAATGCAAAACGAAGAATTAAAGATCATACAATGTAACAAACCAGAAGAAGCGACCTCAAATGAAGATATAAAAAAGAATAACTACTCAAAAAATGATACTTCAAATATAACAAATATCAAAATTCCTGATGTACTAGGTAAAATAGAGGAAGAAGAGAACAAAAACACAAACAAAGGTGAAATAAATTTCAACGAACATATAAACACGGATGGATTTGAACTGATAATAAACCATCTAGATTTATATCAACAATCAGAAATTGATAAGTTGGTAGAAAAATACAAACCAATCTTCGCCAAAGATAAATACGACGTCGGTACTGTAAAACATTATGAAGCTCATATTGACTTGATGGTGGATAAATACTGTTACAAACGTCCATACAGATGCACAGCAGAAGATAGAAGACAAATAGAATATCAAATATCAAAACTATTAGAGAAGAATTTAATTGAGGAATGAAAATACTGACGACTTTTTAACAGTAGTAAATTTAATAAACCTAGAAGATATAAAAAAGGACCAACACACCAATCTAGAATTACAAAATGGAAAACTTATATTGGAGAATGAAATATACTACAAAAAGAATAAAAGAAGGAAAAAAATTGTACTATCAGAACAACTTAGCAAAAGTCTAATAACAAATGTTCACGATACTTACTGCCACATTGGGAGAACCCAGATGATAAATAAAATAACACCATTCTATACAGCAAAGAATATCATCGAAAACATTAAACAAATTTGTGATGAATGTGAAATTTGTATAAAAAACAAATCAAGGAGGAAGCCAAAATATGGTTTAATGTCACATTTAGGTCCAGCAACACGCCCATTTGAAATTATATCTATTGATACCATTGGAGGCTTTGGAGGGTCACGCTCAACAAAGAAATATTTACATCTTCTGGTTGATCATTTCACAAGATATGCTTATATTTTAACATCAAAAAATCAAAGCTCCAGTGATTTTATAAAATTAATAAAAAATGTGTCACAAGGATACAACATTGATATGGTATTAACGGACCAATACCCTGGTATAAATTCCAAAGAATTTAAAGAATTTCTGAAGAAAGAGAACATTAGAATGGTTTTCACTGCTGTGGATGCACCATTTTCAAACGGGCTGAATGAAAGGCTAAATCAAACTTTAGTAAATAAGATAAGATGTAAAATAAATGAAAGTGATAAGAAAACATCATGGACTACGATTGCACAGAAATGTGTAGAAAAATATAACGAAACAGAACACACAGTCACCAAGTTTGCTCCAAAATACCTCTTGGAAGGCGAAAATGTGAATATTCTACCACTTGAATTGAAATCAAGACATACAAGTGAAGACCTGAAAAGAGATAGGGAACTAGCTCTTAAGAACACAATAAAATCACACAACTATAATAAAAAAATATTATATTATGGGAGATATATATATTATATATATATATCTCCCAAAAAGACTCTACCGTTGTTTGATCTGTGAAGAATATCTCAAAATTTTCAAATGGGTTAATACCGCAAGGCTGACTTCGTACTTATGCGAAAGCATCAGGTGAACGGGAAAAATCGACCAATAACTGGATAGAAAACAATATATTACAACCTAAGTTAAAAAGTAGAAAACACAACTAGGAACGTTTCGCCACGGAATATGAAGATCACGCATGCAAACAGCAGACCTGCTGTCATATATATAACAAGCAACACGAACTTTCTTATGCACCGTTTTTTTGTGCGACAGTAAATTGGGTAAATTATTACCATAATAAACTCAGATTTATTTTTTCAATGAGTTATAATAGTCTCTAACCTCCGGATACAGTTTAAGCCAGACCTAAGCCAACGAAAATTGACAGGACAGAAGCAAATGGAATATTTTTTGACCATGGATTATTAAAAATTAAGAAACATCAGTAATCACGGATTCATTACAGATTTATATCTCTCATCTTCATGAAGATTAATCTATGACTATGAATCAGCTGGTGATGACATACCCCATTGTGGGCAAAGACGTTAAAGCTGGGTCCACATATGTTCTTTTGTCCGTTCCGTTCCTCCGTTCCGTATCAGCGTCGCGATCAAGAACGCTAGTTTGGACGCCCGTTCGGAACGGTACGGTGTTACGGAGGTACGATACGGGTAGAGGTACGCCCCGATCCATTTTATTCGGCCCGTTCAAAGGCGATACGTTACGGCTATGCGCCAGTCTGGAGGTCTGGACGTGATCGCGGCATGCGCAGGTCGTTCTCTCTGTCGCTACCCGGATCAGGAGAAATGCAGTGGGATAACGAAAATATTGTAAAGCTTATCGATGGGTATAGGGCCAGGGAAGTTCTGTGGGATCCCGGAAACAAGAATTATTTTAATATATAATAATATAAGAATAAATATAATAATAAGAATATTTTAATAAAAAACGGTATAAGAATCTCCTGTAGCCAAATAAAGCAAAGTTATGCTTAATCTATCTTTTTATCGAAATAGACTTTCTGAATGTGGTATCCGTCTTTTTTATTTTTGGCCCAATTAAATTAATGAAGTACTCGAAGTCGCTTGGTGGCGAGCGAAGTTTTTATATTTTCCACTTATGTTTTGAAATTTTAAATCTCTCATTAAAGCTCTTGCGCCACATATTTCTCTGTTTTTGAACAATTCTAACTCCCACCAACGTCGCCTTTTTTGTTATAATATTGTGAATAACAATGAAGGATGCGCAAGCAATCGACAAATCCTCAAACACTTCCGCGGTCGACGACATGCTGGGAGGGAATGAAATAAACACGCGATGATGCCGATGATCGCAGCGACGTCGGAGGTACGGGCTGTTTGCCCGTACCTCCGTTCCGTACCTCCGTACCGTACCTCCGTACCTGGTCTTGCGTCCAGATACGGAGGTACGGAACGGAGGAACGGAACGGACAAAAGAACATATGTGGACCCAGCTTAAGATTGTGGGGTAGCGTGTGTCGCTCTCCATAGAGAGAAAACAAATGGCCTTATATTTAAACGCCCGGGGTCTCAAAAGTTTCGTATGATCTGTAGCTATTTGAAAACGTAAAAAAAATGAAATTATTGTTCACTATTAGCCCGCTAAAATGACCGGAAGTTTCGAAAAAAATAGATTTTGTGATTTGGAAAAAAAATAAAACAAACGGTTCATATTTTATATTTTGTACCAAACTTATTTTTCATTACATAACTGCAGTACAAAGAACCAAAAATATATATATTTTTTTTAAATATATGTGATGTGTTGGTTAAAAAAATAAAAGGGGAAAATAACACTTTTTTCTGGATAAAATCAGAATTCTTGTTGACTTACTTGTATTCATAAAGTTGAACTTTTTTTTCATTTTTGTCAGTTATACGCTTTTTTAATAATAAACAAACGTTAAAAAGTTAGAATACTAAAAAAAATTATTAAAAATTTAAAAAAAAATGGTTATAGGTGTGTTTTCTGATTTTCAATGCATTTTAGCGGGCTAATAACCATTTTTAAAAAAATAAATTTAAATGCAGTTCACATTTTCTTTGCAGGACGCAACTTTTGAGACCCCGGGCGTTTCTGAATTCAAAAGTTGAAATAATTGACACACGCTATTGTGGGGTAATTACAATCACTACAACTGGGTAACTCTGAAATCCGCTTTGGTGGGAAATTGAATTGATGGTAATCAATCTTATAATTATTACAAAGTTAGGTTCTATTTTTTAGTTAAGCGGATAATTTCTAAAGATTCTAGTCCTAGTCTATCCAGTTTGTGACCTTTATTATATATTATATGGAGAACTTTAACAATTCCGTCTTTATCAAACGAGTGTTTTTTTAAGAAATTTCATTAAGAAAAAAAAGGCTATTAATAAAAGTATATTAAAGTAAGATAATTTTAATCATAATTACAGGGATTGAACATCAAAAAAAGACTCTATATTAATTAAATGATAATCATCAGGGTGCAGTGATAAGATATCAGTCATATTAAATCATAAATTGCTTCTAAGTTTAAAGGATGAAAGGCGCCAGTCGTTTATTAAATGCCCTAGAACTACTAAACGACAAATAGTCTGTTAATTTTGAATGAGAAAAACCAATAAAGTAACGATACGTGGATTGCTACATGATGAGATCTTCTGTGAAGCCTTCCGCCCGCCGTGTTTCTGTCTGGAGTCACATGTAGTCGCCCGCCTCTCTCGTCGCCTGGAACCATAAATAAACCAATCATTAGATTGATAACTTGATGCCTTTTGTACTGACGAAGTGTCAACGCTATTTGACCATAAACACGCCAATATTTTACCACTTTTTTTTTTTAGCAAGACCAAATTACGTCACACATACCATCGACAAGGATAGAGGAAACAATAAAAAAGGATCAACCATAGACAATATAATTCTCTTTCCATACCTACCCAATAAGGTAGCCTAAAATATTATTTTAAAAATACAAAAAGAAATGAAAACTCAATTACACGTTTTAACGTTTTATTATAAACAGGTAAAAACAGGAAATACAAGAATAACCTACTAACCACCATTTCACCGCAGGGGTAGACAGATAGGGTGGACCGCCAAACAATTCAGTCTTGGCACACCCTCTTTGCCACATTCACAAATCGACTCATACATACTATTCTGATTGTTGACGTGGCCCGACGCAATATCTAATTCACTTGATCGTGTCAGGTCTTCCTCTGGCGTCCTTGATTTCATGTACCACTCACCTCTACGGCATATATTCTACTTACATGCTTCCTTCATTCGTTCTACATGCCCAAACCAACTGAGAGTCTCTTTCTTAATCTTATACTAACAATACTCATTACGATCAGCCTCGCATTCTTTGCGGATTTCCACATTTCTCACACAATCATAAATAATAATAATATTTGGATGCAGTGTTTGTTTAGCGCTGTTTTTGTAAAAAAATCACCTCAAAGGCACTCTGCACAAACTTATAATATATTTCTACAATGTTACTTCCAACTACAAAGACAAACCATTATAATAACTTATGGTTAAAAATTGCATCCACCGGTTCATCGATCACTGATATGAAACTCAAACTATACATAAGATTTGACCAATAAACGTTTTGCTGCGTAAAAATATAAATATATTGCTCTTTTTATACTCTGTACAGGCAGAAAGTATGAATGACCATATATGGTTGTACCATATACACCACATACGTCTCAGGAATCTCATTTCTACAGCATTCAGTCTACTTTCATTTTTCCTCTGCCAGTTCCTCACTGCCGTACATCTTTGTAGCACTCCTTTGTGATTGCTAGCTTCGCTTCTTTAGACAGTTCTTTTGTTAGCTTTACCTGCATTTACCCTTCTTTCAATATCTTTATCAACCTTCCCATCTCTCGTAAACATACTTTCCAAATGCACAAACTCATCCACTTGATCACCTGCTCCAAGTATTCATCATTCACAACTATATTGCACACTGTTTTCGTCTTCTCTCTACTGATAAAAATAGCACAGAATACAAAAGGCATTTTAAGAAAATATAGTTCCTGTTGCGTCCTGATCCAGTCCATGGAGCACTCTTCCTTCTTTTCTCAAGGACAGCTGCGGCACAAAGTGATGGGACACGTCAGCCCCCCCATCTCCTGACATGACACCTACATACCTACAACAAACACGTTAAAACATTAGTATTATCGTCACACTGCACCCGGTGGATAAACTTCACCATCAATCTAATCTTCGCAATATAAATACCTTTGCCTAGGTAATAATTTATAATAATAAAGCATACAAACCAAGAGTCCTGTTGGCGGGGGCCATCGCTCGTGGGACGTGAGTATGTGGTAATGAGTGAATTCCAGCACTAGTAGTCTCCACCAGCATGTCAGCTGTAGGGGGAAAAAAGTACCGTCACAATTTGTTGTTTCGAGCTGAAAATATTAACAAAAATAAATAAGGAGATAAATCAATACAGACAAAACTGTCAAAACATAACATTATTTATTTATCTATATAAAGATGTTTACATTAAGTTTTTTATGACTGTCTCACGAGGATATACCTGTGTCGAGACAGGGGTAGAGGTACATAATTGAATATCAAAGTTAAAAGAATATAAGGTTAAATACATTTTAATTTGAATACAATTAAAACAGAAAGATGATTGAAAGTGTGGGTAAATCCCATAAAGAGTTATCTTTTACGTATGAAGAGATGAAGTAAAGTAGTAAATCCTGCCAATTCTATTTATGGAGTTAGATTATACAGGGTTCTATTATTTTAATTTGTTTTATATGGGTAAGGACTAGGGATGTGTGTAAATTGATATTTCTGTCTATATGTAATGTGTTTTACAGATGTTTGCAGTAGTGTGACGTCCAATACTTATAATCCATTCCATTTACATATCTTGTTTGAATTTGGTCACTGATTCAATTTGTCTAATCGTAGCTGGTAGTGTATAATATAAATGATATAAATGCGTGAAAACCAGGACTGCAAATGAAAACTTTGACACTGAAATGATTCGCTAGAAAATAACCATAAGAAAGAAGCTTACCTTTATAGCATTAGCCACAAATATATGCACGAGTTCCCTAAATTGGGTATTCAATGTCTTCAAGTCCGCTAATTACACACTGCGGTGATATTAACTTGTTTAAACGATTTGCGTCGCGTGCGTACATACAATGTCGAGAACGTCCATTTTGTTAGTTTTTACCATGTTCTTACCGCCAGCTGTCAAAGTCAAAATAAGGCGGGATGACGTCACAGAGTGACGCCATCTTGTCGGTTGAAGGATTTGGCCGGATTTATACCCCCCTGCCTGGAACCAAACTGAAGTACCTATGTGCACGAAACGCTCTCGAACTTTTGCCTACATGGCCACCAACCTCGGGAAAACAAACAGCGCCAACCACACCGGTCGAATTCAAACAGCATTCCAGTGCCGTGGCGGTTCCTACCGCTACACCTGAGGTCAAATCAATTCGATGGAAGGCGTTTCTCGAACGTTGTCTTTCTTTCACATGCCGATCTGGATGGCGCAGATCGGCGTCGGGTGGGAAGCGTAGGATTGCGTTATGCGTGTTTCTGAAGAAATAAGACTCTTCCAAATAGACTTTCATTAGTAAAGAAAAAACAGGATTTTTTTTATTTTTTCAACAAAACATATGACTTTAGGCACAAATACCCACGTGCAAATATTTTTCGGCATCCCCAATACGATCGATGCCCTCGACGAGCCGTGGCACTAGATCCTTGATTCCCTTTTTGTAAAACTCCGCCGCCACCTTAAAAATGTTCTCACCTCTTCCTAGTCGGTCTCGAAGCGTTTTCCTACCAAATGTTGGTTTAGCTGGAGAAAAAGATAGAAATTCCTCGACGCCCGCAGGATGACAGAATATGTTCCATTTGAATGAGTCCAAAAGCGCGGTGGTGGCGTTGACTGCATGTGGCCGATTGTTGTTGTGAAGTTAAAAAACGCCCTTGGTCATCTTTCCGTATCACTTGTTTCGGAAAGCCTTACGGAGGTTTTTTATAGTTTGTCAATAATCATCAGAGGGTTGTTAAACACCCATCCATGTTTCTTCGTCAGTGGTAAAAATGTCTAAAAATGCGTCACCTTGGTCGGAAATACGGTCCAAGACTTTCCACACGAGTTTGCTTGTGAGCTTCCGTCGGTATTTTGGGTATATGACCATTTTTGAAGTCTTTAATTTACATTACTTAAATAAAAGTTTTATTGTTCTAATTATTTATTTACTTAACTTAAAATAATACATAAATTACAAACGATGGTAACATTAATTTGAGCTATTAATTATTAATAACATAAGCAAATAAAGTTACAAACTAAGTAAAGTATATCAAACTACAAACTAAACGCCAAAAATTTTAAATTACAATTCACGAATTTCTTTATTTCTTTTTAAAAATGAAATAAAATTCCTCCTCTTTTATATTAGTATGAGATAGGGTATTTGTATGTCAACTTAGTTGAACGAGGAGAAGTTGTTGTTGAGGAAGGGAGAGATTGGATGAAGTCTCAGGAAATAATTTTTAGACAGGCGGGAATAGTTTATAAAGCGTCGATGACACAGGGCGAGTTTACAAGCTACTATCTGGGAAATACACTATCTGTTAGTAAACTTGCTCATTGTCATCGTGTTACTTGCAGATTGCATTTATCTAGCAGATTGTTGACAATCTACGAAAAGAGTTGAAAGGTCGTGATTGGTTTATTTATGTTTTTCAATCTCACTCGCCGATTTATCCGCTTTTAAACGGACAGGAACGTTGACAGGAATTCCAAAAACTGTAAAAATCGAACTAATATCTATGAGAATCAAAGTGTTGACGAATATCTATAGCTCAAACTGTTGATTAATATCTATGAGAACCAAAGTGTTGACGAATATCTACCGCACTGGCAGAGGTTGGATTTGCAATTGTGTATAGCATATTGGAATAACGTAATATTGCGTATGCAGTTTAAAAAACTTAATTTATGTAAGTATGTATGTAAAAATCCCTAATATCGGACTATTGGACACATTTAGCTGATTAGTCCAACCTATGCTCTGTAGATATTAGTTCAACCTAAGCTCTGTAGATATTAATCAACACTCTGAATTTCGTAGATATTAGTTCAACATATGAGCTGTAGATATTCGTCAGACATACAGGCTGTAGATATTAGTATCTGGAGTCTTTTAAACTTAGTAGATAGTAGCTTGTAAACTCGCCCTATGTTATCGACGCTTAAGAGACCATAGATTTTAATATTTTCTGAAAAGATTGTTATGGGCAAGAAGAATAGATGACGGAATGGGAGCCTGAACAGTTACAAAATTTAGGTAGGGAGGAAGAAGGACACTGATTAGCTGGGTGGTTTTCTCCACTTTGAAAACATCTGACATGGAATCTGAAAGCAGCTTTGGTATGACGAAAACGGAAGCAATTGAGGCATTGAGTGGGATATTTCTTTGAATATTGTACAGACTACAAATATAGACAACAGATTGCTAATTGCTTTATTCTTGTCCCTTGTACTTGATACGAGGATTTGGAAAACAAAGAAATAAGTAGGTATGTTTAAGTCAAATTGTCTCAAATGCAACGAGGATGGAATTGGTTCACTTAGGTTCTGTGCCCAATGCATAAGCCAATGGGATTCGGTTTTCTATTTTTAAAAACTCTCTTATTACATCATCATAAAATACTCCTGAGCTCTTAAGATTTATTAACAATTCTTTTTCTATTGCAATAATGGAAAGATCGGAATTCCTTTTTTGGTTTTGCGTACTACGCAGGTATGTGTGAATTCGTTTTAGTGCCGAAAGCGACCCTTTCTCCGATGCACTTCTTGTTGGAATTGTTGCCAATAACAAGGCTAGTTTAAATATTTGTGGAAAGGCTAAATTTAATTTACTTTCTACGCATAAATCCAAAATTTCTGCCAACTTTTTTTCAGCAAATTCAGATGAGCTATAAACAAACTTTAATTCGTTCTTAAGGCGTTTCAAATCGAAAAACAGCGGGAAAAGCGATGTAAGATTTTTTAATTGCAGGGACGGGAATTGAGCATCGAATTTATTGAAGAATTCAGGTTCTAATAATTCTATAAAAGTTAGTTCCTTCATTGATCCATATCTCGCATTGATTTCGCTTAAAATGTTGTTTCTAATTTCTTGAAAAATACACAGATAGTGAAATTTGATGTCATCAATGTTTCTTTTCCTTTTGGGTTCTTTCGCTAGTGATATTGCGCTCGCGTAATTGGAATCGAAAGAAAGATCTTTCATAAAACATTCAAATTGTTTAATTTCGTTGATGCAAGATTCCGTGTCAGTTGTTTCCTTTTGAACAATTTTTAACAATTTATCGGTTCGTTTAAAAATTTGTTCGTAAATGTGTAAAAAAAATATGAATTCAAAATCCCTCAGTGAAAATAAAAAAGATTTAGACAAGCTGACAGATTCGCCATCCCAATGATCTGGTAAATCCGTGATGTTTTCGAATAATTCTATAAGTTTGAGACGCTCAGAAAAAATTACTCTTATAGTTTGAAAATTATAACCCCATCGCGCGATGGCAACATGCGGCATTCGGCGACCACATAACCGATTGTAAAATTCTATTCGTTTCGTACACGGTTGAAAAAAGTTACCTATAGATTTTACAATATGGAAAAAGTTTCTTGCTTCCGGTATCCTCTCACATGATTTAGAAAGTACAAAATTGTGCGGACTGCACCAAACAAACATCGCGTGTGGACATTGTAATTTCACGTTTTTCTGAACGTCTGTTTTACAACTGGACATAAACGCTGCTCCATCATATGCTTGCGCTACCAATTTTGAAATGCAATTGTACTCTCTTAATTTATTTAAAATTACTTCAGTAATGTTTTCCACATTTCTATCCACGCTTACATCGACAAAACCTAAAAATCTTTCTGTGATAGTTGTTCCGGTAACATACCTTAAAACAAAACATAATTGTTCAGCTCCACTTACATCAGGAGTCTCTTCGACTATCAGCGAAACAAAGTCACAATTGTTAACTTCGCACTTAATTTTATTAATTATCACACAACTAATAGCTTTCACTATACCATTTTTGATTTTATCATCAGACACGCCTTTAAAAACGGATTTGTGATCACGTAAATGATTTCCTAAAATACCATCGTATTGAGATAATAAATTAAGACATTCTAGAAAGTTACCACGGTTGGATGAATTAACCGATTCATTTTTACCGAGAAATGGCGATTCTTGCTTGGCTAAAAAGCAAATAACGTCAATTAACCTGCGAAATACACAACGATTTTGTTCTACTATCTCGTTATGGCGTAAAATTTCGTCACTGTTTTGAGTGGATAAACTGGTTTGTATTTTGTCGGATTGAAATTTGCTAAGTGCTAAAACGGCGCGATAATGATATTTATTTTGCTCGTGTGTCATGGCCGACTGATTATAGTGACACATATCGTTGTAACCCAAAGCGTTCCAGATATTTTTGTCATCAGAAAATAATAAACAGGGCCAACAAAACATACGGTTTAATTTAAGGGATCCAGTCAACCACCAAAATTTGTTGTATATATGCGGTTTAAAATTCCGATTGTAACCTTGATTTGTAGCATGAATTATTTTTAAAGCAGGAGTTGGCCTCCCATCGGCTACAATTTTCAACTTTTCTATCCTTGGACATTTCGAAAAAGGTGTATCCTTCAATAGATAATAAACAATGTCGCTTTGTGCTATTATTCTATGAACCTCCACGATTTTTAATGATTGTGGTGTCGAATCAGGCAGTTTTTTTTTAACGTTTAACTTGCCAGAATTACTGTCGAGTTCGCCATGTGTTGTTTCCTTCAGATGTGTAACTGTAATACAAAATTTTCAAATTAATTAATTTTCAAATATCTGTGTTTTAATTATATTAGAAAGGTCTTTAGCATTAAGAAAAGTTCGTAACCACGAAGAGGAATACACAAGTCCAAAATATGTTTTTTGGTGTGCATTACATCACCACGAATAAAGGTAATAGCATTATTAACAATAGTAATAGCATAAGTAACACATGAACATATACAGACTTGCCCTAAGTGATAAAAGCGTATTATTTCCCCCTCCCCATACCGGTTCCTTGGAACCGGCTGGGCACGCGAGAGCCTCGCCTGAATCTAAAAAATATGACGTCATCATTCTTTTCCAGACCAGCATCGAGCTCGGATCTTACATTTTACAAAATAATACGGCAAACATGCTAGCTTGTCCTATACATTAACTCCCTAAAATATGTCGATCATAACGAATGTGGGCGGTTCTCCAGTGTGCTCGTCGCTGGTTACAGGAGGTTAGTAAATTATGAAACATTTGTAAAAGTGTCTTAACTAAATACGGCAACAAAATATTCGTATGTGAAAAGATGCGAACTTTACTTTGCCGTATTTGGACTTCGCAAATATGTTAATAACGTGGCGAGCAATTCGCGCTCCCACGTAAAAAGGTCTATTCATTCAAAAACAGACTTTACTTTTAAGAACTAAACGGTGATATTATAATGCGAGATCCCTATATACTGTCAGATTGATTTTAAACGAATCACAGTCATCTTCCCCCTCTTCGTACCGCCATAGTTGATTTTTTCCCTTATCTGTATGTTCTCGTCTATTAAATTTGGATGTCTATGGGTAATAGGCATAAAAAACGCTTGGCAAACTTTTATTTATTTATAAATTTATGATCAAAACCTCAAATTGTAATATTTAATTAAATGAAGACAATATTAGCGAAGCTTAATCGAAAATCTGGAGACAGAAAATTCAGAAAAAGATATTGGCACCTCTGGGACTCGAACCCAGGACCTTCCACTTTCATGACAACAGTTCTATCAACTGATCTATTATTGACTGCTATATAAAGATAGCAGCCAATAAGGGGGCATACATTAATTACGTGAGCGCAAACGGGGGGGGGGGGGGGGGCAGCAAAGTCATACTAAAAGTAAAATCTAAAAGTAGCTTGTACATATGATTACCGCTGAGCGAGTTTACTAGCAGATAATGAATTCACCGGCTTGCAGATTCGAGGACCGTCTGTGTTGTGTGTACGTGTTTATTTATTTGTTTATTAAGAATATACGAAATTGAAAATAATATACGAAGTGGCCCAAATATATCTCATCAAGGGGGGGAGGGGTCTAGAATGGAAGAAAAACTGCTCCGTAATTAATGTATGCCCCCTAATATGTCAAGAAAATTAAAACAATGTTGGTAGTTCTTGGTCGAAGTATGATACAGTTAAAAGTAACCGAATTGGATATAGACACATTAGCTCAGTTCGTAGAGCTGTTTGCCATGAAAGCAAAAGGTTCTGGGTTCGAATCCCAGAGGTGCCAATATCTTTTTCTGATTTTTCTTTATTTTGTGACTAATTCTATTAGAAAGAAAATAAGTTAATCAAGGTAAAATGTCACAGATAATCTGAGCCGTAAAAGTTTTAAGGTTGTTTCTTACATGCGTCCATATATTATAGTAGTTTACCCTTATATTCTTTATAAAGTAACTTGCAATTTTATTTTAATTCTATTCAAGCGAAACAATAGCAAAAGCTTCAATTTATCCAAAATATATTTTTGGTATTAATAACGTAAAACAGTTCTTAGTAAAGATTAATCAAAAATAGTCACTTTAACGGCCGTTGTTCCCAACTTTTCGATCGACTAGCAATCTAAGTCTGCAATCAACTAAGCGATTTGTAAGTATTTAAAGGTAGCGCTCGATTCGCGTTGTTCCCAAATATTTAATCATTGATTATCTTAAGTGACCATGCCCACTTTCATAAACAATAAAATGACATCAAAGTAAAAACTTTCGATGTTAAATTAATATTAAAGAGTTAATTATTGTATTTATTAATTTATTTTAAACTAGCTGGTTCCCGGCATGCGTTGCTATGCCATTTAATAAAGAAATTGTTTCTCCCAGCGTGTCCTTTCCAATTCGTCCCGTTCCCCTTCCGCCTCCCCTTCTTCTCCTGCGTCCTCTTCGCCTCTCGCGTTCCCACTCCGTCACCTCCACCTTCCCTCTCCCCACTCCACTCCCCCCCTTCCCCCGTCCCGCGAACCCCTCTCCTGAGTTCCCATCCCCTCCCAGGTCCCCCTGCCCCCTCCCAGGTTCCCCACCCCCTCCCTCCCGCTTTCCATACATTCAGTTTTCAAACCTCGCTTGCCACCAAAAGCATTTTTTTTATACAAATTTCATATTGCCAGAGCTCACCGGAAGTTTTATAAAAACCTTGTCCTGACAATAACGAATACACAAAAAAAGAATTATCCAATTTGGTGCAGTCGTTCGAAAGTTTTGCGCTTAGCAACACATTCAGCGATTCATTTTTTATATTATAGATAGTGTTATCCATAAACAGGCATTTTATTTTTTTAACCAACAAATAAAATTTATCAAAAATAAAGTGACAGCTTGACCTTTGCCGCCGTCGTAGTGTCCTCATGGCGTTGGCGCCACTCTGTTGACACTTTTTATAACTTTGCGTTGCTCAGTCGAGCTTAATCCACATGTCCAGCCTCCTTAGATTGAGCGATGCTTAAGCGATTCTTGTGTATTGGAAAGAGCGTAGTTGTGCATTTGAGCAGTGTTCAGCCTTAGTTTTGGCTTAGCAGTTGATTAGTAGGATTGGGAACAGCGGCCGTAAGCTTCGTGGTGTGTAATTTGGTATAATTTTATGTATTCGAAGGACCTTTGTATGATATGTGTGATTGACCGCTGCACCAAGGAAAAAATATTGGTAAACATGCAATTAGTCCACCTCACGGATAATACGGAACGTTCGTGTTGTCGAAGTTTGATGCACGTTTAATACGGAATGTTCCTTTTATAACTAATAGACAATCAAATATGACATTTGTCGAAAGTACCAATCTTATAAAATAAATTCTCTAAAATAAACTCGCATTTCATCAAACTTTAAAAAACATCCCTGGTTTTGAATGGTTTGTCTGGCAAAGCAGGGTTTGTCTAGCGGGTTTGTGTAATTATTCTAATACATTTCTTTCCATGTTCTACTGTTATAAATACAGGTACAAACTTGTCAATAATGCACTCACTTTGTTTTACGCAAACATATTTTTTCTATGATTGGCAGCATCGTCTATGATCTATGAAATATTAAAATAAGAACGATGGATAAACAATGGCGTTACCGCGAGAGTGAATTAATTTTAACAACATGAAAACGTTAAATGCATATTTTTTGCATGTTTTTGGTCTCCCCCGACATAAGTACTCACTTTTCATAATAATAAAGCTAAATCTAAATGTTTGAATAAAAAATATCCCGTATTAACTAGTAAGCGGTTTAATGCATAAATAATGAAAATATGTTTCAAGGTAAAGGATTCACCAAGGGTATTTGAAGTCCGATTATTTTATTTCATTCACGGCACTCACAAAAGCGGGCGTTTATGGTAACGAGGAACAACGTGGGAGGCAAAATCGAGAACAGCTGATTTTGAGGAGTAAATGTATGTGTGTAAACGAGAGGTGTTATTGTGTAAATGGCCCAACCAAAGATATTCAAATACAAAAGAGATACGATATGGTGTCCACGCAACTATCGGCGGACTACGACCTAATTAGAGTGGTTTGCATACGAAAAGAATTTGTTCATTTCGTTGATTTTTTTAAGGTGTGCATAAGTATTGGTTAACAATATAGTTAGAATACGGAAAGAATTCGGTCATTTAGTTAAACGTTCGTTTGGTTTATTGGTTCATTTACTTTATTTGTTAATCGGTAAACAATATCGGCGACACCCGGAAGCGCAGTCCAACCTAGTAAAAACTGCAGATAGCACATCTACTTATATTTCAATATCTTTGGGCCTGTAATGTTCTTTAAATGTGACCTTACTAGCCCACAATAATAATATGTACGACGTAAGTTCTTTTGTCTTTTATTGTGATGTTACAATGGATTCGATAGTACTGTATTTAATGTCTAACGTAGAGAGTGATTACAAAGGCTTCTCGAATGGTTCTGAGTTCTGAGCGCGGCAACGAAAGCGACAGCTGTCTGCCCCGCGAGCCGCTCGTCAAACTTCGGCGGAACCCGAACGTTTCCGAATGAATCCAATACATATAATACGATAATTACGTATACTACGGGGCCCAACCATACCGCCTTAACGTAAACTGTATTTGAAATCAGAATTTTTTAAAACAACTACAGAAGCACGTGTTCTCGCTCCGCTTTATTAAAAAACAGACATGGATTCCAATTTTAATAAATCATTATGCAAAATTATAACCTGTATAATTCTTACCAGTTGCCGGCTCAACTCCAATGGAATATTCCAAACATTTCTTCTTAGCATGCGGCAGCTCTGTGTCTACATCTGTACGCAAAAGTTCAACGCCACCTTCTGGTTCTGGTCCCGTCAATGGTTCTATCTTGACGGTAACACTATCTGGGTAAGAAAAACTCGTGTTAATATCTGAGATATTAATGTGTGAGTGTCGTTGGGTAAATTGTACTTTGAGAGAGTAAAAAAAGGGTCACGTTAGAATGGGATTTCTATAGAAAATTCATCGGTTTTAAAACACTAGGGGCCTGTTCTTACTTTTTTAAATTAACCCCACACACGAGGCGTTGACTAAAATAATTTCCCTACACATGCTGTGTGGGAGATATTTTTAAAGAAAGAAAGGAGAGGAAATTCTTAGCAGGAAAAAGGTATGAGGGGTAGATAGGACTCCAGGGATCAGTGAGTCAAGGAGTAAGCCTCTCCCGATCCGGCCCGCCACGCAGCTGATGGGCAAGCGAATCCGCCATCACCCGATAAACCCGGGCACTCCTGCTAAGCGCGAAACGTAGCGAATCACTTGGGGTGATCTGTTGGTTATCCAATAAATGGTTCTCGAAGCGGCGGTACCCGTACACGCCGCCCAAATTAGTTTATTTATATTTTGATAGTAATATCTCACAAGAGTCTCAGCTGCTCCCGTCAGGAACCAGTGAGACTATGGCATCCCCAATTGGGGTATGCCGTAGTCTCACTGGCACTGGAAGGGGGAGAAGTACCTGGCTATTCAGATCTGGTCACCAAACACGGCTAACGCCATTTCAAGCAACGTTTCAAACTGAATGCTGGTCTTACATCAGTTAATTAGAAATGTTCCTATTTTTATTATCATTAAACGTCTCCCCCCATGCATATTAAAGAAATAAAACTCCCTTGACATTACAGCCATCTTGGCACTGCAGTAGGAATTATAAAAGCGCCCATTCTATGAATAATTCATACCAGTTGTCTGCTCAACACCTGTGGAATATTCCAAACATTCCTGCTTAACATCCGACTGGTCTATGTCCATATCTGTATGTAGCAGTTCAACTCCTCCAGTTCCAGTCTCCACCTTGACGGTGACATCATCTGGGTTAGGGAGCTCCATTGCTCTGCTGTGATACCGTGCAAGTAATGTTGTTACACTCGCAATGAATCAGTCCTGAAACCCAAATTTATATTAGTGGCATCAGCAGAACTTAATGATTAAATATTATTAATATTACTGTGAATTAATCACAAAAACAATTGATAAGTTTCACAAATATAAAAATGCCAAAATTAAAAAATAAAATGTAAAGTGTATAATAACACGTATGTATGTTTAATAACACACATACATTATCACATTATTACTCACCAATCAGTCGATTACACATTTTGGGAAATGAATATGCTAACATCGGCGACATTTATTTCTTAAAATTAGCGCAATATAAATATGCACTCAAAAATTATTTTTTCATAATGTAACTTTATAGTATACGCAATATGGATATTGTTTGGTTCTGAAACAGTCTTTTAGAAAACTAAATCCATTTTCCTCAAGTCCTTCAGTAATCATGCATTCCTTTCTCTTCCTCCTTTCCTCAAAAGTCTCTACCAGGAGAAGAAGATGAACCTACCTACATGAGGAAATAATGGAACAATATTATCGCCCAAGTTTACCCTACCTACTTGGGCAGTTGAATTTTGTTCGTGACATGGGTCACAGCTCTCTCGTGGATAATATTGCAAATATCGCAAGATTTCGTCTTTTTATCGTAAAAAACTGTCGTTCGTAGAAGCCTGGTGTTGTGTCAGTGCTGAAAGCCAGGATCGATCCTGCATCGCCGTAGTACGCCGTCAAAAGGTAAGAGACTTCCTTTCATTTCCTACTTCCCACGATCAGATTTCAAAACACAATTATTGGTATTTGGTATTTACTATTGGTATATTGGTATTTACTCATCACAAAACAAAAAGGGATTTACAGTCATCTTTTCGTGTCTCGGTATCGGCCGTGACATTTTTGGTCCTCTCGCTGGATATTTTCGTTTTTTGTCGTTTTTTGGTAGACGTAATTTTGAAGCCAGAGTATTGTGTTTTGAAGTTTGAATCGTTCCATTTCGTTGACCTTTTTCCGTTTTTAAAAGCTGTTTAGAATTATACATTTAATCGTGAATATTGATTAGCATTTTAAATTTGAATTGGTTATTGTAGTCGTTGGGCGGCTTAACATTTTTGAATTTGGTAGATAGTAGGTACTTGTACGTACAATATCATCGCCACGCGTCGGTATTACCTACAAGAGCTACAAGCGCCTGTCTAGTGTCGGTAACGTAGGTCGCGTTAGTTTATCGCGTCAGCTGTTTATAACAGCGGACATTAATATTTTTGTTTACAAGTTTGACGTTATTTGTTGACAGGGTTTTTTATTTTGGTTTGTTGTTAAAAATATTCATAATGGCGGCTAACACTATTAAGTACAAACTAGCACTGTTAGATATGGAAAGTGTGCGTTCTTCTGCGATCAAAGCCATAACATCTTTGAATATTACTGATAAAAATATATTCAAAGCACGTTTTTCGGATGTATCTGATATTAGAGATAGTTTCGTCGCTTCACATATTTTAATTGAATCAAATAAGAAAGATGAATTAGAAATTAAAGTTTTGCAAGAAAAATATACTGAAATCCAAAACATGTATTACGAGATTCAGTCGTATTATAACCAATTATTTCCAGAAGTTTTGGAAAGTGAATCGGATCATTTAATGGCCAAAAATAATGTTTCGTTGCCAAAATTAAAATTGATTGTTTTCTCTGGAATATCAACAGATTGGACAAATTATATAAACACCTTTAACCCATTGGCCACAGAATTAATGAGCAAAAAAATTGGCCTTCACCACTGAATTAATTTTGTACCAAAAATTGAAAACCTGCATTGGTGTACTAAATCTATTGTAACTTTTAAACCATATATTCAAATTAATTAATTTCTTTAAATTTATTTACGTATTCGATTAAGGAAAAGAAAAACATTAAAATAAAATTTTAAAAAAAATATTATAATATGTGTAAATAAGGATACAAATATAACCTTCTCTTTTTTCGTAAGTTTTTTTCCACATTTTTATTCAAAAAGTTACAAAAAAACATAATATTCATAAATCGAACAATAATAATTTTTGTTTTTTACATACTTGTATACAAATAACTAATAAAATAATTTGTTATGATAGTCCTCAAAGCAATCAGGGACGTTCAGGGTCACTACCAAAAGCCTAGAACCACTCGCAATTTTGAAGAAATTAAATGGCGGCTGGCAGCATCCAAAACTTGGAACACAAATATCAGGGAAAAAACATAAATATTTTATTGCCAATTCTACAAAATGAATGATTTATTACCTAAAGAATGTTCGGCGATTAAAATTTTATTCAAAAATGTCATTGTTGAGCTCGTTTTCGGGAAAACAGGCGGACCTACTCTAGCCCGTCAGCGTGCCGGGGTATGTGGTTAAGTACCTGAGTTGCACACCCGGCAGGCTGCCGGGGTTTGTGGCCAATGGGTTAATTCTTTGATCGATTCTAATAGTGGTTTGAGTTCTATTCAAAAAATGCATTATTTAATAAGTTCCCTTTCGGGTGAAGCCTTAACATACGTTAAACATTTGCCGATTTCTGAAGAAAATTATTTTGTTGCATATAATCTGTTAAAGGAACGGTATGAAAACATACGTTTGATCGCTGATAGACACGTAGAATTAATTCTGTCGATTCAACCTGTAAAAGCTCAGGATAATTTGAGGCAATTTATTTCCATTTTGAAAGAAAATCTTGCTGCGTTAGAAGCTTTGAATTTTCCAGTTCGCCAGTGGAGTTTTCTTTTATTACATATTGTATTACGTAAATTAACAAAAGAATTACGTATTGATTTTGAAATTCAACACAGTTCGGAGAATATTCCAACGTTTGATCACTTATTGAAGTACTTAAATGGGCAGTGCTTAGCAAAAGAAATGGCACTTGGAGTTTTTCCTGAAAACCAGTTACAGGCTCATAAGGGTCAATCTAAATCATATAATGCAAAACATCGATCGAGCAATAATATTAATGCGTTTGTATCAAACATTGAAATCAAGTGCATTCTTTGTAAATCGCCACACTCACTGCACAAGTGTGAAAAATTCTTAAGCCTTACTCCAAAGGATAGGTACTTATTCGCAAAGGAAAATAATTTATGTCTCAATTGCTTAGCGCAAGGAAAACACAACGCAAAAAATTGTCATTCGCGTTTCACTTGCAGACAATGTCAATTAAAACATCATACCCTATTACATTTTCCAAAAAAAAATCGTGGAAAATTCAGACCAGCAAGAAAACTCTTCAGAACCGTTGGTGTTGACAACATTTTACAATAAAACTCACAAAACGGTTCTTTTGTCTACAGCTTATGTGGAAGTTTTAGATAAAAATGGAGTATTTCAGAAGGTTCGTGTTATGCTCGATAGCGCAAGTCAGGGAAACTTTATTTCGGAAAACTGTGTCAAAAAATTAGGTTTTACTCGTTCTAAAAAACAACCACTTACCGTGATAGGTATTGGAAATATTCCTACTATTAATTTTTTATTTTAAATAACATTTGTTCGAATATGCCATCAAATCGTATCGTCGATCATCATTGGGATCACATCGTGGGTCTCAAATTGGGAGATCCAACATTCTACTTATCATCAGCTATTGACATACTGCTTGGAAGTGATATTTTTGCGTCATTGTTATGTTCAGGAAAATTGATGGGGAAAGAAAATGAACCCATAGCTATAGAAACTAAATTGGGTTGGATTTTGATGGGAAATGTTGGACCATCAAATCATTGTATAAATTCATTCTTCACGTCAATGGAGGAAAATATTGATGAAAAGCTTAAATGTTTTTGGGAAATTGAAAATGTTCCAGCTTTGAAGAAAATTCAATCGCCTGATGAAATTCGTTGTGAAAAAATATACACGGAAAGTACCTACCGTTACCAAGATGGAAGATACGTCGTTTCGTTGCCATTTAAGGAAAGCCCGGAAAAATTGGGAAAGTCATATGACATAGCATTGTCACGCCTCAAGCATTTAGAAAGGAGACTGAATAGAGATTCTGATCTCAAATCTCAATATATTTCGTTCTTGAGAGAATATTTTACATTAGGGCACATGATCGAAGTGCCACCTCAATCGCCAATTATTGCTAATTATTTCATACCCCATCATGGAATAATCAAAGAAACCAGTTCTACAACTCGTTTAAGGGTCGTTTTTGATGCCAGTACCAAATCGTCTTCGGGTACGTCATTGAACGACATACTTCTGGTCGGTCCCAAATTGCAAAGGGACATTGTCGAATTAATGTGTAATTTTCGAATACACAAAATCGTTTTTACAGCTGACATCCGTCAAATGTATAGGCAAATACTGGTGGATGAGAAATCTCGCCGTTATCAACATATTTTGTGGAGAGAATCATCTGATCATCCTGTAAAGGAATTTGAATTACAAACAGTAACATATGGCACCTCAAGTGCTCCATACCTATCCATTCGTTCACTTCATCAATTAGCAAATGATGAAAGATTGAATTTTCCAAAGGCTGCTACTATATTAATTGAAAATACCTACGTAGATGATATTATCAGTGGTGCGCAATCTTTGGAAAGCGCTCGACATTGTATAGTGGAATTAATTGCATTACTTCAAAAAGGTTGTTTTGAATTGAGAAAATGGTCTAGTAACCATCCTGAAATATTGGAAGACATTCCTGTCAGCTACCGGGAAGTACCCTTAAGTTTTGAGTCGGATACTGACAAGAAAAACATTAATATTTTAGGTATTCAATGGATACCGTCGCTTGATCAATTTACATATAAAATTCATAATGTTTTTAGTGACCACTGTACCAAACGCATAATTTTATCGACAATTGCACGTCTATGTGATCCATTAGGTTTTATTAATCCTGTCGTTTTTATTGCTAAATGCTATATGCAAAACTTATGGAAAATTCAAATTGGTTGGGACGAAGAAATCCCTTCGGACATGAATTTGAAATGGAAGAAATATATAAAAGAGCTTCCATCACTCGCCAATTTAAAAATTGATCGATATGTCGCAACTTCTCCCACCAGTCGATGCATACTTGTTGGGTTTGCGGACGCCTCTGAAAGAGGATACTGTGGAATTGTTTATCTGGTAGTGATTAATAACACAGAAATATCCAGCCACATTTTATTAGCAAAATCTCGTGTTGCCCCCATAAAGATAACATCGATCCCGCGACTGGAATTGTTAGGAGCAGTTTTATTAGCAAATTTGTTGACTTATTGTCAAGAAGTATATAAAGACAGACTTCAAATAGAAAAGACTGTCGCGTTCACCGATTCAACTATTGTATTGGCATGGCTGAAGACACCTTCTTTTCTATTGCAAACTTTTGTAGCAAATCGTGTTGAAACAATAATACAAAATATACCTTATGAACATTGGTATCACATTTCATCGCAAGAAAATCCTGCAGACTTGGGTTCGCGAGGAGCTTTTCCTAGTGAAATCGCAGACGCGTCGTTATGGTGGAAAGGACCAAACTTTATATCAACACCTTTGGAGGAATGGTTATTTGTTAGGCCTCCAAATATCTCTGTGGACCAGTTACCAGAGTACAAGTCAAAAAATTTAATTTCTCTATCGACGAATATGTCAACGTGTGACGAAGAGTTTTTATTGAAGTTTTCATCATTATCGAAATTACTTCGTGTCATATGTTGGTGCCGTCGGTTTATCAATAGATTACGTTCGAAATCGATTATCAATGTCAATGGGTTATCCCCACTTTCGTTAAAAGAAAATAATTTAGCCTTGCAATGTTGCATTAAGCTTGTTCAAGCAATTTATTTTCAACAAGATATGAACAATATATCTTCCCATCGCATGTGCTCAACACAGCTTCAAAAACTCGCCCCATTTATTGATGAAAATGGTGTTTTGAGAGTCGGTGGTCGAATTCGCTTTGCACCGATTTCAGAAAATGCTCGACATCCTATTATTTTACCCAAGCAGTGTCATTTGACAACTTTAATAATTGATTATTACCATAGCATGTACCTTCATCCAGGTCCTCGTGCACTCCAATCCATAATATCATTAAAATATTGGATAATTTCGGCTAGGAATGCAATTCGACATCGATTGAGTAAATGCATTTCTTGTTTTAAAAATAACCCGCGTGGTAGTTTCCCGTTGATGGGTAACTTACCCGCTTCCCGTTTTCGAGAAGGTCGTCCATTTTTAAATGTCGGAACAGATTTTGGAGGTCCTTTTTTGGTACGCGAAAGTAGACGTCGCGGCGCAAAAACTTATAAGGCCTATTTATGTCTTTACGTTTGTTTATCGACCAAAGACGTTCATCTTGAATTAGTTTCAGATCTATCTACTGAAGCGTTTGTGGCAGCATTAGATAGATTCATCTCTAGACGTGGTATATGCCAAAATATTTATAGCGATTGTGGCACCAATTTTGTTGGAACTAGCAAATATCATACTGGTCTTTCTAAATTCATACACGCATCTGAAAACACTGCCAAACTTGTTGACGCAACTGTCGCTCGTTCAATTACTTGGCATTTTTCTCCGCCCTCCGCACCCCATTTCAATGGAGTGTCGGAAGCTGGTATTAAGTCAACTAAACACCATTTGAAGAGGGTTGTGGGAGATCAAATCCTTACCTTCGAAGAATTAACTACTGTTCTGACTCGCATCGAAGCCATTTTAAATTCGCGACCAATTGGAGCGCTGTCGTCGGATCCATCCGAATTGGACCCGTTAACTCCTGCACATTTTTTAATTGGGGCTCCTCTTGTTTCTGTTCTTGAAGAAAATTTTTTGGATGTACCAATGAATCGTTTGTCGCGTTGGCAACTATTGAAACAGATGTCCCAACATTTTTGGAATCGTTGGCGAAAAGAATATCTACATACTCTTCAACAACGCAACAAGTGGGCAACGTCAACTCCTAATTTGAAAGTTGACGATCTAGTCATGATAGATGATTCACAAGCAACCCCAATGCGATGGCCTGTCGGGAGGGTGGTTGAATTATTCCCCGGCGCCGATGGAATGGTTCGTGTCGCTACTGTAAGAACCCCTCAGGGCATTTTTAAGCGGCCCGTAGTCAAATTGTATAAGCTACCCATCGATTAATTAATTTTAATTTTATTTTATTTTTGTCTTGTTCAATACTTAGGTTAATTAGATATTTTACTTTCGTTTTTCATTGCTTTTCTTTCGCATATAGTTGTTGAGAAAATATCATATTTCCTCAAGGTCGGCGGAATGTTTGGTTCTGAAACAGTCTTTTAGAAAACTAAATCCATTTTCCTCAAGTCCTTCAGTAATCATGCATTCCTTTCTCTTCCTCCTTTCCTCAAAAGTCTCTACCAGGAGAAGAAGATGAACCTACCTACATGAGGAAATAATGGAACAATATTATCGCCCAAGTTTACCCTACCTACTTGGGCAGTTGAATTTTGTTCGTGACATGGGTCACAGCTCTCTCGTGGATAATATTGCAAATATCGCAAGATTTCGTCTTTTTATCGTAAAAAACTGTCGTTCGTAGAAGCCTGGTGTTGTGTCAGTGCTGAAAGCCAGGATCGATCCTGCATCGCCGTAGTACGCCGTCAAAAGGTAAGAGACTTCCTTTCATTTCCTACTTCCCACGATCAGATTTCAAAACACAATTATTGGTATTTGGTATTTACTATTGGTATATTGGTATTTACTCATCACAAAACAAAAAGGGATTTACAGTCATCTTTTCGTGTCTTGGTATCGGCCGTGACAGATATGTTGAAATGAAATGATGATATTTCTCATTGTTCTTTTTTGTTATTTTTTGTTGTGATACACAAAATAATTGTATGTTATTTTTAGGTTTCAGTTTTTAAGTTTTTTTATTTTTTTTCCATAATGTAACTATATATACGCAATATGGACATGTTGAAATGAATTGATGATATTTCTCATTTTTATTTCTTGTTATTTTTTGTTGTGATACACCAAATAATTGTATGTTATTTTTAAGTATAAATCTACTATTATGTAATGATATTATTTTTCTTACTTTTGTACTCTATTATATGTTTATTTATAAAAGGCAGTATAGCCGTTTATGTATTTAAAATAAAAATAAAATAAAAATAAAATAATTCCAGGTTAATTTAGAATGAATGTTTGTTTTTGTGGTAAATATTTCCCTATCGAGTCCACGCTCAAAACACACTTTAAAAAATTAAAACAAATTGTACTAGGTAGATAATTGTTAGTAATAAGTAATTCAGTAACCGGAATTGAAAAATATTGCGTTTTAATGTTTTTTTTTTTAATTTAAAAAAACGCGAAAAGTCATTTTTCAAGGACCGCCATGTTAATTACGACGATGAAATATGCATTTTTGAAAGAAAAAAATCACTTTCTGTCAGTTAGACAATAATAAGTACGAATTGCAATCTTCGGAAATGATAAAAAAATGCGTATTAATCATAAACACGAAAAATCATACGAGACGTTTGCCGTCGTAATTAATAACATGGCGTTCCTTGAGAAATGACATTCCGCATTTATAAAGATAACAAAATAACCATTAAAATGCAAAAAAATTCAATTCCGGTTACTGAATTACTTATTCCTAACTGTAATCTACCTAGTACAATTTGTTTTGATTTTTTAAAGTGTGTTTTGAGCGTGGACTCGATAGGGAAATATTTACCCATTAAATATTTAAAGGGTGAAACAGCTCTAAGAAAACTGTTGATATTATAATCAATCTGTTTAAAAGAATATCACATTCCAGAATCCACAAAATACATCAAATGAGGTCATAATTTACTCTTAATCAAGGGCGCCAACTCTTTTTGAGACAAAACGAGTAAAAGAATTTACTTTGTATGATAAATCAGATGAAACTAAAAACATATCAAAATAGAAATTATAAATTAACTTTACGTAAATCTGCATTGTCGACATTCCGCTTCACTATTGGTCTACGCAGGTTGTTCCTCTGAGCTCTCCAAAATTATGACTCTGATGTGATATCGTGCAAGTAATGTTGTTACACTCACAACGAATCAGTCCTGAAACCCAACTTTATACTAATGACAACATCCACGCGATGTGTTACTAGCTATTATTATTTGTTGAACTGAAATACTTGCAGTTGAAAAATTTCAAGGGCATAGTTATAGCATTCAACCGGGAGAAGGGGGTCGATTCTGGAGGGGGCAAAAGAGATAGCTAAAGAGAGAGGTTGGAAAATTTATTGGAAAGTTTTTTGGATCCTCTTGCCACAACTCATTATTCAAGTCACATAGATAAAAGAGATTGTAATTAGCCATAAAATGCCTTATTTTGCTTTTCCGACCACTCAAATAGATGCTCCTTATTGTTATTAAACAAAAACAAAGTTTTAAATAAACCCTTATGAAGTAAGAATTGCAAGAAACATATTGATGTTTTAAACCAGGGGTGGGGAACCTGCGACCCGCGGGCACTTTTGGTATGGACTGCTGAAAGAACCACAAAAATTGCACAGAACGGGATAGGGTTTTCACGGTGTTTCAGATGCATTTTTAAGACCTTATTACAAAATCGTTACTAGCAAGTAGTTTGTTAACCTCCCATTTTACTTTTATTTATTATTGTGTAACGATAGTGAAATTCTATCGGAACTTTTAATTTTCTTGTATTGGACAGTTCCGATATTTCAGGATTGATTGCAACTCTATTCGGAGGGGAATCTTAGGCAGTCTGTCATAAAAATTATTTTCTAGTCATCGTTGCGGAAGTAAAGTGAATAGTAAATCAATAAAATCCAATTAATGACAACTACGAAGAAAAGTAAAGTTGAAGCTGAGTGAAACCAAAACAAAATTAGGCTGTGGATAGTAACTCGAAATGAATAACACGACACATTTTCAATTACTGCAAGGACAAAAGCCTTCTACATCCTTTGAATACGCTAGTGAGTGCGCGAAATTAAGTGAAGCATTTAATGAACGATTTAAGGACGTGAAAAGAGATCAAACGGATTTGAACATATTTGCTACACCGTTTATCGTCGAACCATCGAATGTGCCCGATAATCTGCAGCACGAAATTATTCAATTACAAAGCGATGTTGAACTAAAAGCTAGATATAACAATTTCCCCAAATAAAATTCAATTCAAAGTCAGGAATCCCTGGTTATATTAAGTCAAGCACGTCCCTTAACATTTTGTATATAATACAAACATTAATGCCACAATAAAAAAATTACAACATGTTATTTATTGTTATCAGTTAAATAAATATAAAATTATATTGCGGACAATAAATATGCTACAAAATGTAGAAAAAACATTCACGTAATCAGAGTACAACATAATTTAAGCTGGTTGACTAGTGGACTTCTATGCAGATTCATTATAAAGGTAACACCAATCTTGTGTTCACAATGCAAATTCCTGTTGCCGATTCATCTGCTAACCATAACGCATTTCGAAGATAAAACCATTTTGGTTTTCTGGGTGCTGTATTAATTAAAGCTGGGGACTCAAAATCCAATTCGCTCTGAGGGAAAAACAAGTTTTGTGTGTAAATGCAATGAAAAAATTCCATGAGTGGTTTTGCCTGCTTACGCATTTCGTAGAAACCCGTTCTCATTTTTGAAGTGCACTTATAAAATTCTAGTTGCTTTTGTGCTGACAGTATTAGAGAAAAGCTATGTTCATGTACTCAGTAAAATGGCTACACTCAGTAGTTTTAAGTCTCCGCATACAGATTCACCCTATAACTGAAACCAGTTCTGTATTTAGAATGCAACGAAAAAATTCCAGGTGGGGTTTATTTTTTGACGCATTCCTCGAGTGAATTTATAAAATTCTAGTTGCGTACTTTGTGCTGCCAGAATTGGAGAAATGCCATTTTCATGTTCTGAGTGGAGTCATAATTCCCCGCCTACAAGTTCACTTTATTATTAAAACCAGTTCTGTGTTTAGAATGTAACGAAAAAATTCCAGGTGGGGTTTTATCTCGCTAACGCGTTTCATAAGAAACCATTCTCGTGTGTTAAGTGCAAATGGGTAGTTGCATACAATATGTGCTACCAGTATTGGAGGAAAGCAATTTCACGTCCTGGGTATAGTTTTAATTCCCTGCTTACAGATTCAATCTGTAATGAAAACCAGTTCTGTGTTAAGAATGCAACGACAACGCATCAGGTATGATTTCATTTGCTGACGCATTTCTTATGTCGGACGTGCATTTATAAAATTCTAGTTTCTTAGTTTATGCTGCCAGAATAAGAGAAAATCCATTTTCATGTTTTGAGTGTAGTTTTAATTTCCCGCATGCAAATTTAATCTAAATTGAAAGTAGTTCCGTGTTCAGAATGCAACGAAAAATTTTCAGTTGTGATTTCATCTGCTGAATGAAACCATTCTCGTGTTCAAAGTGCAGTTATAAAATTCTGACTATATGCAGCTAAATTTTAGGAATTCTGAGTGCAGCTATAATTAAAGAGTGTTGGCAGTTACGTAACTATAATTAGTTACAGTAAAACCAGTTCTTTGATTCGAATGTGGTTCCCCCCCCCCCCTTCCCCGAGATGGAAAATGAAATGGAATACGGCCCGCGGGTTAAAGTATGAACATCGAAATGGCCCGCGACGCTAAAAAGGTTCCCCACCCCTGTTTTAAACAATAAAAGTGCTTAAAACTAAGTAGGTACTTTATTAATTTTGAAAAGGGAAGTTTTTTTAATAATTTGTGCCTGTATATATTTCTGATACCCATAATACTTCGATATCTAATAAAAATGCATTTACAGAGTAATTAAAATAACTATTGACGAAGGCATCGAATAAATGGACATTATCACTAGTGAAATAGTTATTTTATATTTTTTAACAAGTTAAAACGTAATGAATACATTCGCAAGTTAATGTGGGAAAAATTTCGGTTTAGGGGCGAAATTCCTAGAAAATCAAACTAATTATATTTATACTAATTTGGGGTCGGGGAATCCGAATCTGAAAGAATTGGGCGGCGGCAAGCAATATTAACTGAATTACACGACTTTAAAAAATTTTATACACATACAGGAAAATAGCCATTTTGGAAGCATTTTGTTTCCAAGAAAATCAAACTAGTTATTTTTATACTAACTATGGGCCAGGGAATCCGAATCTGAAAGAATTAGGCGGCGGCAAGCAATAATAACTGAATTAAACGACTTTAAAATTTTCTATACACACACACATAAAAATAGTCATTTTGACACACGAAGTGCGAAGACCCCAAATTAGTATAAAAATAATTAGTTTGATTTTCTAGGAATTTCGCCCCTAAACCGAAATTTAGCCGTTAATGTGAATTATTTATCAACAAACTGCGAGTTTTAATAAGCACCTGCATCAGTCAATTTAAAATTAAGTTATTGAATGAATTGTTTAAAAATGTTTATTTAGAAATCGGCTAGTTGTATCATAATAACATAACATAACCTCGAAAAACACACATGAATGGTTACACAGAAAAACGTGGATATACACAGTATAAATAAATCAGAAAAGGCAACATGCTATAATCAATGTATAGCGTGTAGGTCAAAAAACATGAAACCCAAGGTAAAATCATATCTACTCACGTACAGGGCAAAGTATTGGGAATATTGTCAGAGACGCCTCAGACGCCACACCCGCCGCGCGCCTTTGGGAAACGTCAGATGAATTTTTCCATAGAAAACAGACGATTGAATACGAGGCCATAAACAAAAAAGAAATACAAACTTTTACGCAGTACTTACTTATCTATAAACGCACATCCGAAATGATTTCAAGGTAATGGCATGGACCGGAAAGCCTTTTATTTTTTTTGAAAAACGTGGTCCTTCACAGTAACCTTTTAGTTACGGGTGGCATTATCAAAAAACTGTATGAATCGAAAAATGGTTTGAATAATTTCTCACGAAACAACTCTGTTTTTTAACCGTGTGGATTGCAAACTGATCCAAGGATTTGATAACAGCATTTAACGTGTTCGTCACTGGCATTACTATATTTACACAGATTTTTCTATTCATCCCAAAGACAGTGATGGCTTTAGTATATAGATCGATAAATCGTATCATCCGACCATTTCAGGTATTTTTTTCGTTGAAGAAGATGCCATGATGGTAGTACGTTTAATGTCAACTTTGGTCCGCAAAGAACTAAAAATTGTTGAAAAATAGTTGAAACATGCGTTCACACGTGTCGAATCAGTGTGAAACTCGTATGATGACTCAGACTTGAACAACAAAAACGGACAGGCTTTTTAACTTTAGTTATTCAACTAAAAATTTAATCAACTTTGTTGAAAGGAAAAAAACTTAGTTCACTTAACTTATCAATAAGTCTTCTTGTATCTTTCAACTGATCTCAGTTGATCAACTAAAATTTAAAAATTGACTATTATTATTGGCGTATTACGCGCAAACGCCATTCAGCCGTGTTCTCTGTCATCTGTCTGCAATAATTTAAGTAGAAGTTTACGATTTTATAATATATTTTTTATAAATCTGTGGCGACACATCATTATTATCTTCGCCATCAAAAGAACATACGAGAAACATCTCCTAATATTCGCGCCCATCGGCAAACCTACTTGCCTAGGTACCTTCGTACCTATACTGGCCGCGATGTACTTTCTCGCCTCCCGTGCCAGCCTGACGATAATAATATCGCCCCGCCTAGAAAGGTCTCGAGACGGCACCGTACAATATCTGTACGGCGCCGAACATTCTCGTCAACTGTCGAAGTGGCTCGTATTACCTACCGCGAGGTAGTTACTCTACCGCGGCTATATAAGCAGCCGATCGCTCGCCCGCTGCAGTTCAGTCTCACATTAATCATCGGTCAACATCTCAACATGTAATAAGTGCTCCTGCATGGTATCGCTACGCTCCAGGGCAGCTTCCTCGAGGTCCACCACCACGTCTCAGCTACAAGGCCCATCGTGTCTTCAGCTCCTGAGATCAGCTACATCCCGCGACTTATAAGGTTTGACGCACCTTCAGCCAAGGGATCAGCTCACCACTTCATTGCACCCCGAAGCCTCACCGTGCTTCGCTGCCATGGAAACACGCTCCGCCTCGCCAGGACTACCTGCTGGTGGCTCAGCTCACCGAGCCACACACCGTTCATCTCCGCGATTCAAAGCGTCGAGCAACGGCCTGGAAGATAGGTCATCTCCACCGCCATGGTGTCGAGCAACGCGCTGACCTTCACCGCACCATCTCCATCACATCCGAACGCCTGCAGCATCATCTACGGCACTCCGCATTACATCATGTTACCGACCATCGCTACGTAGCCCAATAAACGACTGACTCACCACTTCGACTTGCCGCCTTTTATTTCTCTCTACCGATCCGGCCCGCTCCCTCAAATCCTACAAATATATGATAATGAACAAAAGATAGACGAATTCATTGGTTAAATAGAACTATTATCAGTTTGTATGTCTCTATAATAAAATTCGGAGGTATGATTTTTTTAATGTGGGCAGAAAATATTCAACCAAAAAATCTCGAGCAATCGGAGAAAAAAGTTTTAAATTGCGCTGTCTCTCCAGTGGAGGTTTCTGTTGATTCCTTACCGACCTGCGGGATGACTGCCTTCTCGCAGTTTCACATTCCAGTTGCTAATGCTAGATGAAGATTATATGATTGTCTTCTAACGTTTACAGCAAGTTAATAGCGGTCGTTCGCCGCTATAAAACTACAGCTACAAATTTGCCCGATGTTTTGTACACGACAAACCTTAATACCGACCTGACGTTTAGCGAGTTTAAGGTCCGGAAAGCGGCGTACCTCCCACCCAGCGGCGTAACTAGGGAGGGGTGGCCCACCCCGGGTGACACCCGATGGGGGTTGACGCCCGATCGAGTGTCACCCCCACTCCCAGAATTCTCTAGCCAACCCCCCAGGACGGACCAATCTACATTTGTCTAGGTCGTAATGTTTTTTATTATTTTTTAATTTATAAACTAACGTTTAGACAAGGTTTTTATGCATAGCACAAAGGGTAACAATTGTTATTTATTAAAAAATAATAATTAATATTTAACAAGTTTAAGTATTTCCCCAATAAATGTAGACATAATTTGTCTCGACGCCATCTAGCGAGGGATTTAATACTAACAATGTCTCTCTTGCAAAAATAAAGTTGGTTGTTTTCAGGTGGAAAAAATATAATAAGCAGTAATTGTTGAAAGTAAGCCCCCATAGCTCAGTGGTCAGAGCATTCGACCGGCAATCGGAAGGACACGGGTTCAAGTCCCGTTGGCGGCAAGTATCTTTTCTCGGAAGATTTTTCAATGTAAATGAGTGTTTCAGGCTGACAATTATTGCTTATAATAATTAAGTAATGTTTTTATTTTTTATGAAGTCGAAATTTGGGTTTTGAATTTCTCAAAGTCAACTTTAATGGGGGGGGGGGTGACACTACGTTATCCCATGCTAGCTCCACCAATGTCCACACCCATGCTCCGTCACGACACGTAAGCTTTACGCATCTTTTTCCTTCGCTGATGGTCATTGTGAAGCAGTGTATATACTTGCACGGGAACGGATGGTATCAAATTTAGGTCGGCATTGAAGTTTCGCGCGTACTGTAACCGGTCTGTGTTTATCCTCTTCATTGTTTTAAAGAAATTTGTTTATACATAACGTGAACGTAATTACAATTAATTATATAGTATTAAAACGCCTCTAGATAAATTACAAAATGACTGATACCGCTCATATGCTGTCAAATGCCGGCGAATTTTCGAGAATTTCCGCATTTCCATAAAATCAAAATAATTTGAATATTTCTAAACGTATCCAAAAACTAATAACTGTTTTAGAAAGACGATTAAATACACGCTTTCGATTTGTATCATTAGAAATAAGCATTTTATTTTTTAAATATTAAAATTTTGAATGCAAACATTATTTTTTTTAAAAGTGACTCACCATACATTGTTTCCTTTAAAAACTGAACTAAAATAACTGATAACGTAAAAGAAACGCATTTTTTAATAGTCTAATGTATTTTAAACATTACAGTCATCTCACTTTTGTATCATTTTAAACAAAAATAATTACCTAATAAAAAAATTCACAAAGTTTCATAAGTTTTTCTCGTATTTTTTGACGTTAACACATGATGGCGGATGTTTGACGTCATAAACCCGAATAATTATTTTTTTCGTGAAGAACCTTGGAATACAAATTGTAGCGTAGTGTTTTCGTTTTCTAACACTGTTTAGATCATATCTCTCGTCATTATAGTAAGGGAGATAAAACGATTTTTATGAGACCATAATATGCGCTGTCTTATAAAGATGCCAAACTTACTTTATGTAAAATAGTTGTTTGTCGCATATATTCGACAGATTTACTCAACCGCACTCAACCGGTTTTACATGTATAATATATGAAGCGTTTCATCTTCCTTGTTTTGTAGTTATATTTTTTACACGTGTAGGATGTGCGTATGGGAGGAAGGTATTTTTTTTATTTAGTTAAAAAGAATATTTTTTATTATTGTTGTTGTTTTGATGATGTGGTTTTGATTTTTAATAAAAAGTTTTAAGTATATTTGTAATTGTGCTTTGAATTCTTTACAAATATTTTAAGAGATCTTGTATGTTCTGGTTATTTATTAAAGAAATTTGTCAATAGGTATTTGTAGTTCTGTTGATCCGAAGTTTGTTTACGACGTTTATGTATCGAAATCGGTAACATGCATTTTTACTTGAGATTTGCTGTTTTTGAATGGTACGGCTGTGTTGTATTATGACATCACTGGGTAAACATACCTATTCGTTCCCGCTGATAGAAGCAAAATACACCAAATATATTTTTTATTAGTGACTTCGTGTTCAGTGACATTGAAATAATGGTTAGTTCGTTGTCTATGACTTCATCATTGTCTATGAATAACCTCACTATTTTTGACAAATGCTTTCGACACGGCCAATCGTTTCATCCTGTTTTCAAACTTTAATTCACCTACCTAATATTCCTTATATTGTCTAACCCGCGCAGTTAAATCTTCCAATGCTTGTGATAGTTTCTGGTAAGATATAACGCTGATAATTTCTGTACTAATTGAGCAATTCATTCTAGTGGCATCTCCAATTTGTAACGGCTGTTGTTCTTTAATTTCGGTTTAGGCACAACTTCGCCCTATATAACGCAACCCAGCTTTTACGCCAATCGGTATATCTAATTATATATTGAATTTTAAATTGAATTTGACTAACCCAATGACATCACAAACTTATTAAGTCTTATGCTAATCAGGGAAAGTTTGAATTGTCAATTTGACGTTATCTAATTTTGGATTTGTATTTGGAAGTAGTTGATTAAAATTAGGGGAAATATACCGCAAACCGCCGCACTTTTATTAGGCACAGATTTTGGGATTACACTACATTTCAATCTAATTACTTGATTCTAGTAAGTAACTAGAAGAAGTAACTGGAAAGATGGTAAAAAATGGATTACAATTCCATTTTTATACAACCAAAGTTCAAAATTTCTCGTATAAAAATATTTCTTTGCCGCCATTTTAATAATTTTTTTATGATTTGACATTTGCGTGAGTTTTGTTTCGATCTAAATACGCATTAATTACTTAGTTTACCCAAATTAATAACCTTGTAACCTATTTTGTGCATGTAAATTGTTAAAACGAAGTGTAATTTATGTAATATGTACATAAAAGTACCGCAGTTGGTGAAATAATTTCTAAAATTGGTACAAATTATAATATACGGATTAACAACATTTTGTTAAAAGCGGATAACGGATCCAATACATGGTAAAACCGGTTTATGTTCAGATATGAATGAAGATTTTTAAATATTTTAAAATATTTTATTAGATTAGATTGTTTTTAAATATCTTATCTCCAAGCAGTGGCGTAGCTAGCATGGGTGGCACCCGGGGGCGGAAGTCACCCCCCCCGGGGCCTAGTGTCACACCCCCCCCCCCCCCCCCCCCTATGAAAGTTGACTTGAGAAATTCAAAACGCTAATTTCGACTTCAAAAAATTGGTTCATCCTGGGGGGGGGGTGGCTAGAGAATTTCAGAATATAGGCTATTCCGCCTTACGAAAATATATAAATAACAGATCGTGTTCATGTGTATGCAATATCTTGGTTACATATACGCAATATCTTGGTCGAGTGGCACCCCACCTTCGGGTGGCACCCGGGGCGGTCCGCCCCCCCTTCGCTACGCTACTGTCTCCAAGGTCAAGATGCAGTCCCAATTATAACCTTATTTGGAAATAAGGATATAATTGGGATATTTACAAATAATTATATATAATTGGGATATTTAACACTTATTTCCAAATAAGAATATAATTTTTTCATTGTTTTGTCAGAATATTTCGTTGTAACTACATTACTGTTTCAGATTATTTTTTTGGGCCTGAACCAAATAATACCATAACTCTATAACAGCAGTGCCATGGATCTACTCAATCCAGAAAGTGTTTCCATCAAGGTGGAACCAGGGACACAGGAAGCTGGTGGAGATGAAATGCCGCATATAGATGTAGATTTCGACCTCCCGGTTGTTGAGAGTACTTCGACAGCAAGTAAGTTTCAATAATAATAATATTTGGATGATTTGTGTGGCGCAGTTTTTGTGAAAATTACCTCAAGGGCCCTGTACAACCTTATATTATATTTCTACATTCTTACTTCCAACTACAAACTAGACAACCATTATAACAACTTATGGTAAAAAAAATGCTTTCCCAAACTACGAATAACCTGACACTATTTAGAAATCTCCTACTACCACCATGGTAAGCGGAACATGTTGATTGTGACGTGATGGAGGGCTTAACCATCCGAGGAATCGAACACGCGACGCCTGGGTGGGATCCAAACGCGATTCCAACTCGGCCACTGACCGATCATATTGTGGTAGATATTTATGTATATATTTCAAATGTTATTTTTACTAGAAACTGTCAAACGATGAGAAAGTGTTATCATGGCGTATGTCATCTTTGAGTATGCTGGGTGAAGGGTCTTTTTAAGGAAAGGAAAGAGTTGAAGTTCTGGGAAGGAAAAAACTATAAGGTATTGTTATTATATCTGGTCTCAATGTATTTAGGAATGTCGGACATCCCTCTCACGCGGTGCAAGGCTATGGGTTGAAAGAGTCCGGCTGGAGAGGTCTACCTCAACCAATCTCTGCCGATCTGGCCCGCCATGCGTTAGCCGCCAAGTCCTAGACCAACCTCAGCCATAAATCCGGGCACCCCTGCTAAGAACTACTTAAGGTGACCTATGGCTGAGGTGTTGGTTATCCAATAAATGGTTTCCAGGGCGGCGGTACCCATACTGGCCTCCCAAATTGATAATATAGACCTTAATGAACTCTGAACAGAGAGAAATTACTTTTGTATCATCGAGATTAGTGTTCTTTATCATTTGTTGTGTCTATTTTCAAACATTGTGTAGGTGTTCCACTCATGTCCTCCGAGTTCCGCATAAGTTCACCGGTGTAAAGGGGATCAATGCTGCTAGCTCTTCATATTAGGCTCCGTTGAAATACCTTTTTATGTTGTATTTTAGACGACCGTAATTTTTGCAACACGCTGTTCATCTTGGCATATCAATATATTGTGGCTTTGTTTTTCCAGGTAGCATTAATATGGAGACTGATTCCATCAAGACTGAACCAGATCCTGAACCAGAACCCCGAGAAGAAGATAGAGGGGGAATTACTTATATAGAAATTGATGTAGACCTCCCAGATAATAAAAGAGAAAGCTTTGAGCACTCTGAAAGACTTCCCCAAACAGCAGGTAAAACCAACTTTAGTTTGTTAAAATTTCAAATCATGGTCTCTTAATTTTTGTGTTTTTTTTTTGCATTTACTGTACTTATACTTTTTCAGACTTATTGACACACCTGAAGAAGCAACCTGGGGGAAAACGATACTCTTGTCCCCATTGCAACTATTCCTGCTTTGGAAAGACAACGTTTAAACTGCACGTGCGTATCCACACTGGAGAAAAACCCTTTTCGTGTTCTGACTGCACATATGTTTGTTCTCGGATGTATAATTTAAAAAGACACATGCTAACTCACAGTGAAGAAAAACCTTTTGTATGTTCCGATTGTGATTATTCATGTACTCAAAAGATATATTTGAAGAGGCACATGCTGGTTCACGGCGGAGAAAACCCTATTACGTGTCCCGATTCCAACGATTCATGTTCTACAAAGCGACTAGAAATTCAAGATCTGAATCACGGTAATGAAAAACCTTTTTCATGTTCCGACTGCACTTATAAATGCTCTCGAATGTATACTTTGAGAAGACACATGTTATCTCATAGTGGAGAAAAATATTTTTCATGTTCCGCCTGTAGCTATTTATGTTCTCAACAGGGAGATTTAAAGAGACACATGCTGTCGCACAGTGGAGAGAAACCTTTTTCATGTTTAGAGTGTAACTTTTCATTTTCTCAAAAGAGATATTTGAGTATGCACATGCGAGTTCACAGTAGGGAAAAACCTTTTTCGTGTTCTGACTGTAACTTGTCATTTGCTCAAAAAAGATATTTAAAGATGCACAAGCTAGTTCACAGTGGAGAAAAACCTTATTCATGTTCTGACTGTAACTTTTCATGTTCTCGAAAGAGATTTATGAAGACACACATGCTTGTCCATAGTGGAGAAAAACCATTTTCTTGTTCCCAAAAAGAATAATATGAAATATTATTTGAAGAAGCATTTGCTGACTCACAGCGTTAAAAGACTTTCTATGTGTAGACTCTACTGATGGGAAATTTGAAGTCGTACATGTTGACCTACAGTAAAAAAACTAAAATATATAAAAATGCGACACACCGGCAGCTTATTGAAATAAATTACATTTTTTTATATTAACCTATTTTAATTAATTGCGTAATAAATTATTCAAATCAATTTTTAACACATGATCACTACATGCTAACATTATGTATTAGCTTCCTTCAGCTTAGTAGATGCGCATTATCTGTAAGAAACATTATTAATTTTTGGGGATCGCTGGCAACGGTTAATATGCACTTTTTGTTAAAAAAAACCTTTTGATTCGCCTTAATTACATTAAAAGGCAACTATTTGCATTGGGGGAAGTGGAAAATATTTCATTCTAAATTTCATTACGTAAAATTAAAATTAGCTTTCGTCTTGTGAGATTGTACGCCAGAATCACAAACCATGTTACACAAACCTAGCGTAGCCGCTAAACTACTTGAAAACTGGGATGTTTTTCTTGCCTTGACGCGAGTAGGCGTTATAAAGGGGCACTTTCTTTTGTATCACAAACCATGTTACACAAAAATATTTTCCACTTCCCCAATGCAAATAGTTGTCTTTTAATGTAATTAAGGTGAATCAAAAGATTTTTTCAAAAAAAAGTGCGTATTAACCGTTGCCAGCGATCCCCAAAATTTACCGAAACATTAATGTAACAGTATTGTTCTCTCGTAACCGATGTTGTGTTATTTTTATTACTTTGTAAAATTATTAAGCTTGTCCTGGTGAGGTTAAAAATTGATTTGTAAACGTGTTACCATGTAAAGAAACGATAAATAAATATAAAGTATCTAATATGAACTAGCTAGAATCTAGATGATGTACAATAAAGGTATGGACTTTACTATGTTCCCAGACCGACTTGCACACTTGTCCCAAAATCTAAATACCCACTTGTCGCGATATTGAACGGATTTTACGGTTTAAATCACTTCATAACGTCTTTCTAAACATTACTTGGGAGGCGGGTATGGATACCACAGCCCCGAGAACCATTTATTGGTTAACCAACATCTCTGCTGTAAGTCACTCCAAGTGGTTCGCTATGCTTGGTGACTTAGCAGAAGGTCGTGAAGTTTGTCCGGGTCTTGGCGGCGGATGCATCTGCCCACCTACTGGCAGGCCGGATCGAGAGTGACTGGTTGAAGGAGGCTTTTTAACCTCCAGCCGGACTCTTTTGGCCCATCGCCTTGCACCACAATGAGATGGATGGATTCATACGTCCGTCGCTTCTGGTCACACTGACCCCCATATTCCTATACACTCAATACCCTTTACCTTCCCAGAACTTCCTTCCTTAAAAGACCCTACACACAGCATCTCCAAAGATGACATAGACTCTAAGGGTTTTTTTCCTCAATACCTCCTGCGTGGAGATAATGCAAAAAAATAATTGATCTTCCAGTTTAACAACAAAACAAGTAATAAATATCAACTCAACGCATTGAAAGACCTTTTTCGCCACCATCTTAATTTCATACATTCCATGCCGATATGAACAGCGCAGATTGGCGTAGGATTGCGCACGACAAGTGTATTTCTATGGCTTTTTTTATTATTTGTATTTCTATTATAAACTGCTCATGTTTTAAAACGCCTGCTCTTAACAGTTTCCCTGTGAGATAGGCATAGGACATCACAAATTATAAGTCTAGAAATAAAGATGAATTAATAATAATAAAGCACTCGCAGTTTTTTATACTTATGATAATATTAGTTTATTCCAGAATGTATGCTTGTATAAAATATTTGAGTTGTAAGTTGCCCTAACCTTAGAGAATATATATAGGTATAGCATAAATAAGTTCCATCCGCATTCTATTCAAGGGGTGTTCAGACATCTAATATAACCGCTAGCAGGTATCTGCTGAACCGCGAGCGCTTATGTTTCGTGCCGTTCAGAGCTCGTTCACATTGAGCATATAAATATAAAAGATCATAGCACGCCACATATCGCTCTCCATACAATCCCTTCAGACCGTTCACACCTGAGCGCTTTATGCGCACATCAACCATAGACAATGCACATCTTACGCCGTAACCGCTCCTGAGGCGATATGCCAACAGTTAAGCGCCCCCCACTCCGACGAAAACAGGAGAGGGGGTCATTTTAATTACGGAGCTGCCAAGACCGGTGGGTGACAGATGTCAAGTTCATAGATTCAGTACAAAAAATGCGCACTCCGTGGCCGCTCGCTAATTCAACTGACCCCCTCTCCTACCATAGGAAGAAATATTTTATCTGCGCCGTGTGAACGGCACGAAACATAAGCGCTCGCGCTTCAACAGATACCTGCTAGCAGTTATATTAGATGTCTGAACACCCCTTCACGCAGCGCAGATAAAATATTTCTTCCTATGGTAGGAGAGGGGGTCAGTTGAATTAGCGAGCGGCCACGGAGTGCGCATTTTTTGTACTGAATCTATGAACTTGACATCTGTCACCCACCGGTCTTGGCAGCTCCGTAATTAAAATGACCCCCTCTCCTGTTTTCGTCGGAGTGGGGGGCGCTTAACTGTTGGCATATCGCCTCAGGAGCGGTTACGGCGTAAGATGTGCATTGTCTATGGTTGATGTGCGCATTAACGTTTTATAATGAAAATAAATATTATATAAAATTACAAACTTTGTTGAAGAAATCAAACTTGAAAGATGTTTTATTATTTTTATAAAGTCAGAAAATAATTAATGCTAAATAAATGAAAAATAGAAATATTTTTTGATTAAATTTGTTAACTTTTCAGGTCACATTCAGTAAAACACATAAGCATTTTGACAATTTATTATAAGTAACTTAATTTTACAAAAAAATATTTTACTGGTGGTTGAAAAACCGAGCTCTCAGAAATGTTTTTGGATTTCCATGTGACACCCATGTCAGAGACACCTACTCAGTTTCCAGTGTTCTTCTGATCACAGTCCTTATGAAATCACAAGCACCCAAGGCCGTAGCCAGAAAAGATTTTCGGGGGGGGGGGGTTTGTTTGGTGGAACAGTGTTCATAGAAATATGTTGTTTTTTTTTAATAAAAGAAATTAAATGGTGTTACTAATCAATCTTGTATTTTTGTAATTACAAAATTAAATTTAGTCTTATAGCTTTCTTTGCAGCGAACAAATCAATTACCTCCTCGGTGTCAATTTCGGGGGGGATCTATCCCCCTTGATCCCCCCCTTGGCTACGGCCTTGCAAGCACCCTCCTACAAATTACTCAACAATCAACTCACACTAACATCAAACCACTTTACAATCAAGACATAGGTACTCGAAATAGAAATAAAATCGGCATACTTCAAACACACACTACAAAATATGGGATAAAATCTCTGAACTATGTTGCCTATACACTATAATTCGCTTCGAGATATGTACAAGGGAATCCAGCAAAATAAAAAATTCAGAGTAATGCTTAAAAAGAATATTTTTTGGTAAATATTCCGAACAAACGTCAACGGTTATGTAACGGGATTGTGTATGTTATCTTTACTTTAAAAACAGCCTACGTTTTTGAATGGTTTGTCTGGCAAAGCAGGGTTTGCGTAGCGGGCTTGTGTATATTATCTTAATTTTAAAAGTTTTATCAAAAAAAAGGGCGTATTAACCGTTGACGTTTGTTCCGAACTGCAAACAGAGTGATTTGACAGTGTGAAAGCAAATTTTCAATTTACGTAAATAAAATTAAAAATGTAACATTTTCAACCTCCCCCAATGCAAATAGTTGTCTTATGGTAATTAAGAAGAATCTAAAAGTTTTATAAAAAAAGTGTGTATTTACCGTTGACGTTTGTTCCGAACAATTACCTATTTTTTAAGTACGTTTAAGGATGAAACTATGTAATCTCTTGTCATGTTCTTGTTTCTTTTTCTCTTCTTTTCTTTTCCATTTAGTTGTAATCATCCATATTTGTTCCTTTTCCTTGTTCCTTTTTTTTCTTTAATTGTTTTGTATTGTTGTTCGTTCTACTCAACCTGGCTTTTATTTTTCGTCTATACCTATTGTAAATGAAACTCTTTTTTTTAATATCTAAATTCCTATGTAAAATTGTAACTATTTCCTCCCACCCATGAATTGTATGTTCCTCCTGTCCTAAAATGAGTTCTGTAACTCATCGGGATTGCTCTAGCAAGAAATAAAAACAATAAACAATATATTTTTATGATGATTTCGCACTTTTATTTCTACCAAGCTGGAGTCCGACCGGGTCCTAGTTCTTAAGTTTTGAAGGAACTGCTTGTTCCGCTTGCGAATAGAAAGCAGGATTCAAAAAATCCTGTTGTGGGCAAAAGAAAAAAAACAATGGGCAAAAGAACTAATAATGACACAACAAAACCAACTGTCAGTGTTTATAAATAGCTTACAATAACACTACGGAGAGAGAACTGCTTGATGATATAGCATTTAACCAACAGAAATGACAGCAGGGTTTGGTCAAGCTCCGAACCTGATGCCTTTCAGTTTTTGCCCTTCAGCAAGCTAGTCATAAATAAACCAATCCCTAGTAGTAAACCAAGCTAGTAATGGTAATTCGTTTTTAGATGCCACATGCGAAGATAAAATATCATCTTCGTGTGTGGCACCCGTCTTTTTCTGTCTCGTTGGACAGTCAAAATATTTGTTTATTTTTTTTCAATATAAATAATATTATGCAATTTTCTGTACTAAATAAGGCTGGGCGCAAATGGACGTTTTCCTTATTCGATTTCCTGATGCGGAATTCCGATTCGGAATTCCGTGAGACTAGCGCAAACGTTCGTTTTTCTTCATTCGGAATGTATACACGTCAGTACAGATAGTGATAGCGTGGTGAACGCACGATGATGGAGGTCGATGATTTATTAGCAATTGCATTTCTGTTAATAATGAAGAAGAAAAAAATAATGGAATGATGAAAAATAATGAATTAATAATGAAAGTTTCTGCCTTACACATTATCGTGTTGCGATTCTATGCGTAACAAATACAAAGAATACGTCCGATGCACGCGGTGCCGATGCGATACTGAATAGAAATTTCCGAACGTATGCGCCGGCCCTAACAAAATGTATGGAAGCGCTGCGTTCCGCATGACGTCATTAGGTTTTTTCCGTTCGGTTTCTCCGAACGCGCCGGCTTGCATTCGGAACGTACGTACGGAATTTTTTCCGTTCGGAAAAAAACCGAACGTGTGCGTCAGTTAATGTATTTTCTACTGATTCCATGCATTCCGGTCTCCGAATACGGAAAACGAATTCGGAAATCGAATAAGGAAAACGTGCTTGTGCGGCAAGCCTAAATAACCACCCAATTTTCCCAATGACAGTTCCTGACTGATTGCTTGCTTCTATTTTGTCTATGGTTAACCTATTTTATTATGTCAATCCTGTCACCGTGATTCTGAATTCTGATCGTAATATTATTTATTATCCTTCAGGCTGCTAAACAAACGGATATATATCATGTGAATAATGAAACTGTTATTAATACTTCGCACTTCAAATAATGTCTACCCAAGAAACCACTTTCACCCGAATTTTCGTTGGATTTCTTTGTAGGAGAGTTTATTAAAACTTAGATTTATTTTATTGATAACTTTTAGCATTATTCTAAATACGGACACATTGATTTTTGAGAACCCGATTTAAATAGCTATTCTGTTCCAGGTTTTGTTTCTTGTGAACCAAAATTCATAACCGAAAACCACAGCATTACTTGAGAACGTCCTCACAGAAGCGACATGGACCTGCCTTGTCCAGACAATGTCTCTATCAAGGTGGAGCCAGGAATTACAGACGAAGTCGATCATGAAATGGCCACTGATTTTATAGAAATAGAAGTCCCAGACATTAAGAATGAATGTTTGAAAGTTTCCGAAAGGATTCATGAGACAGTTGGTAAGGAAATCACGAATTAAATTGTAGCATTTAGTTTTCCGATATTCTATTATATTCCATTTCAGTTTTCGGTAATTATTCCACTAAACGACAAAACGCACTTTTAGTCACAGATTATGGAAATTACACTCCGTTTTAACGATGACTACAAGAAACAACTATTTATATGCTCAAAATTGGTTATTAGTTTGGATAAACTTAGTAATTTTTGCATATTTAGTTGAAACTAAACTCATGCAAATGTCAATCCATACAAAAAAATGGCAAAGTAATTGTTTCATACTTTGTAAAAAATGTATACTTTGATTGAATAAAAATGGTATTTTAATGCATCTTTTACCATCTATCCAAAAGTATTTAGTTGTTTCTTGTAATCGTAAGGCGTAATGTATAAAATTTAATGAACTTTTGATTTTAAAATTGAAACTGATTAAAATAAAAGAAATATAAATTTGTATCTTTATTGCTACATTATTGGGGTTTTTATTATTTTTATTTATTAAGTTAGTTTATACTGCATTCGTAGGTAAGTAATCTTATGTGCACAAGATTACATTACATTTTTTAAAAAATTACAGTAACCACAGTAAGACACCCTTTTTAAATACATTAATTCTTCAGGCTGCATTTCATATCTTTAGACCCTCTATACGTTTACAGTTCTGTACTGATTTTCTCATATGCGGCAATCTAACTTTTTTTCTTGTTTCATAATTATGTATTGCAGGGCTTAATTTCTCTGCTCGCTAAGTCCTCCATCATCGCACAAGCATTATTTTTTCGCTTATGATGATGTAGGAGGAGTTTTTCAAATATTGTCAATTTAAAGGGATAAACACAAACATCTATCTATAGGATTTAGCCTGCGGGAGAATGAGGATAATCGATCTCCTTTTTTGCGGTGCTTCGCAGCCTCCCCATTCTGGTCTACTTTAGTTTTCCGAAGATTTCACTTCTACCGCGTATGAACTGTACAATTATATTTTTTTTTCTTTGAGTTGAATTTGCGAAGTTTCTTGGCTAATTGTTCGGAACAAACGTCAACGGTTAATACGCACTTTTTTATAAAACTTTTAGATTCTTCTTAATTACCATAAAAGACAACTATTTGCATTCGGGGAGGTTGAAAATGTTACATTTTTAATTTTATTTACGTAAATTGAAAATTTGCTTTCACACTGTCAAATCACTCTGTTTGCAGTTCAGAACAAATGTCAACGGTTAATACGCACTTTTTTTATAAAACTTTTAAAATTAAGATTATATACACAAGCCCGCTACACAAACCCTGCTTTGCCAGACAAACCATTCAAAAACGTATGCTGTTTTCTAAAGTAAAGATAACATACACAATCCCGTTACATAACCGTTGACGTTTGTTCCGAATATTTACCGTTTCTTGCAGCACTCAATTTCTGTATTTATATGTCTATCTATATTCATTTTTTTTTTCAGGAATACATTACGCAGATGACAACGAGGAACACAGCAAGCAACGGCGTGGCTCCAGGCAGAAGCGAGGGCTGTCAACGTCAAATACCCTCTCGTGTCCCTCCTGCAGTTACTCAACTTCAAAAATATCAAATCTAAAACGACACAGCTTCACCCACTCAGGAGAAAAACCATTCTCTTGTTCCATCTGCACGTTCTCTTGTTCCGTGAAGTCTAGCTTGAAAACTCACCTAATCACTCACAGTGAAGAAAAACCATATTCGTGTTCCATCTGCAGCTACTCGTGTTCGCACAAGTCGTCGTTAAAAATTCACCTGATGTCTCACCGTGGAGAAAAACCATTCGCGTGTACTGAATGCAGCTATTCGTCTTCCAAGCAGTTTTCTCTGAAGAGACACATGCTGACTCACAGTGGAGAAAAACCATTCTCGTGTCCCGAATGCAAATACGCATGTTCTATAAAGTCGAATTTAATTAATCACATGCGTACACACAGTGGTGAGAAACCATTCGCATGTCCCCACTGCAGTTTTACTTCCTCGATACAGTCTAATTTAGTTGATCACCTGCGAACTCACAGTGGAGTAAAGCGGTTTCCGTGTCCTGACTGCAACTATTCATGTTCGAAGAGGGCTATTCTAGAAAAGCACGCTCTCTCTCACTGTATTTAAGATGCACAGGATACTATCAAAGACATAAAAAGACGGTTTACTTTACGAGACATTTTTTTATAAGACGATTTATTATTGATTAAGTATGAGGTGACGTGCCAGAGTAGCAACCTGAAAACAGATGGCGTTTGTAATAGCAAGACTCTTGTGATGTTTTAAAACAACGTGTCGCTAATTAACGTGAAACAAATTCGTAGCAAATAAAGCATTATAAAGCGGTTACTTTGACGAGCGTTGACATACTGAGAATTTAAATCGAAAGGGACAAGTACTCGGTTCCTATTTGTTTCTTGAGTTAGCGGGCAGCATCGTGCATGCTAATTATTTGTAAATGTATTGACATTTTGAAAACATTTTTCAATATTTTGTATTTACCTATAATAAAAAATCTGCTTAATAAATAACATTACATGGGTGATGCGCTTGTCACTGGGAAACGTGTTGATAGCAGGCGCAGTTTATTGCACGGTCAGTTTACAATAAAAACACAAGGTAAATCAAATTTACGACACAATCGCACTTTACAACAAAATATTGCATTAAAAATTATAACAATCGACATCGTCCATTGGTAAACCATTGATTTTGATATGTCTTGACTGGTAGGTAGTCCAATATACATTGTCCAATTTATATTATGAAACAAAGTTCACGGCAACTAAAGGATTGCAAGTCGTAAATCGGTGACGCTGGTAAATGGTGAGCGTTGACATAATGAGAAGTTAAATCGAAAGAAGTAAGAGGTAAGTATTTATTTCTTTATTATTCTTAAATGTGTGCTAATAATTTTATAAAATTAGCTTTTTAATATATTATTATATGTATGTAGTGAAGGGTTAGGTTATGTTAACACGTTTTGAAATATCTTCAAATCGAATTTAGTTTTACAATATCTAAACCTAAACAATATAACGTACTTCAATGAGTCATGGCGTAACATTTAACAATTAAGAAAACTTTAGCATGTAGTGCGAGGGAAACAGATTCCGAAGTACCCCTAATAATAGTGTCTACTGTTTCAATTAGTTTCTCAGCAAATTGGTTTAACCGGTTATAAATCAATTTTGACACCTTCAAAATTGACATTTAAAATCGTATAAATAAGTCGTCTCAAAGTGGTTTAATGACAGTTTGAAAATGGCCTTGTGAGCCGGAGCAGCTGTAACAAAAATAAAAACTAAAATATCTGCTATTGATGTACCTACTTAAAGCAAGTTGTGTTCACGCTGCTGACGTTGCTGGATTAATCAACTGCTAGCTAAGTCTCCATCGCTGCACAAGCAATAATTTTCCGCTTTTTATGGTGAGGGTCTTCGCTTATGGAGAAACTAAAAAAACGGTTGTTGACGCAATCGCAATCAACCTCCTTTAACAAAATCGATATTTTGCAAATTTAGCACTGCTGGTCGCCGCGGCAGTCGCGCTTCAGTTGCACTGTTGAAAGGATGCTATGGTAGCGGCTCACTAACTGTCAAGTTTTCGAGTATTCGATTTTGTTCAGGAGGTTGATTGCGATATTGCGTCGACAACTGTTTTTTTTTCAGTTTCTCCGTGAGCGGATGGGGTAAGAGATTCAAACATTGTCAAATTAGAGTTAGGTATTCGAAAAATTTTGTCTTTCTTTTAAAAGAAATTTGCCTTCTCCCATTGGAAGTCTGGAGTTATTTTTAAATCGTCGATCCATCTCATCTGTAGGCAACCTCTGCTTCTCTTGCCCAACCGAATACGAAATCAATATGTTAGGTACTTGGAGTATTTTTTCTTTTTTATAGATTTTTAAGGTGTCTTGTAATTAAAAATGGTCAAATCTCTAGTACTTATAAGTTGTAAATTATGCTTTACTTCAAAACTAGAAATATTTTTATCTCACTTGGTGGTGTTTTACAAAAAATTATTCTGAATTTTAGATTTAGGTCATTAATTTTATAAAAAAATAATTAGACATTATTTACAGTTGTTTTATTATTATTTTTTGCAAAATTATCGATGATATTATGAACAAAATAAAAACATAGTAAATATATGAAAATTTGTTTTAATTGGTGCTCCACTTTGCAAATACGGTGTAAATTTTGTTTATTTTTTATCCAAGAAAATTTAATGAAAATTTCCGGGAATTTCAATTCGACAGGCGAGTTTCGGATCCGCCACCCCGGGAACAATTTATTGGATAACTAACACTTCTGCCTTGTCTTCCCAATTGGTTCGCCATGTTTGGTGACTTAGCAGGGGTGCCCGGATTCATGGGGTGAGGTTTTTTTTGAGGGGTGAGACGATGTCTGTTCTGAGGTTGGTTTGAGGTTTGTCTGGATCTTGGCGACGGATACGTTAACCCACCAACTGCTTGGCAGGCCGGATCGGGAGAGTCTGGTGATTTGATCTCTTCAGATGGATTCTCTCGGAACACTGCAGTGGGAGGGATAGATTCGTCCTTCACTCTTGGACACACTGATTCTCAGACTCCTACCCATCCCTTACACCTTTTTCCTTCCCAGGACTTTCTCTCCTTCTTTTCCTAAGAAGACCTTCAACACAGCATCCCCAAAGATGACATAGGCCCTGAGGGGAATAATTTCTTTACCTGTAAATCATTTTAATCATGTTCTAAAATGGAAATGTTGTGTATTTCTTTACCGCTCCCCCACGTGGGTCATTGTAAACCGGGAAAGTTATCAAAACATTTTCAATCGTTTTGTTGTGGCAACTGCAATTTTATAACGCACTTCTTTTCTATTATTTGTTTCCTTTTTAAATGTATGTTCTAATATTTTCCTATCAGAACACTCAAAATAGGCAACTAATGAATTATGTATCTACTTATTTCAATTTTGTTAATATTTTGTATTTGTGAAAGTTGATGATTATAATTATTACTAACTTAGTTTTTAATAATCAATCTTTAACCTGAATTAAATTTTTTTCGTCTTGAACATTTTTATTCCAGAATACGTTGATCAAAAATGTTTGTGTGCAAAAAGCAAATTATACAAAAATCCAATCATTGCGAGTCGATTCAAATGACATCAATGTACCTACGCATGTTTCCTACAGCAGCTCATCAAATTCACAAGAGACACAACATAAAGCTGACAAACCGCCTCACGGTATGGTTAAGAGCAGTCACAAACGAGAATGTTTTTTTTGCGCTATGGATCAAAATGTACCGATTCAAAAGCGACATTCGTGAAAATTAATAGTTACATACGGAACACGAAAAGGTTTTTCTCCACTGTGAGTCAGCATGTGCATCGTTAAATGTGATTTTAGTAAAAATGAATTGTTACACTATGAACACGAGAAAGATTTTTCTTCGTTGTGCATAAGCATGTGGCTTTTTAAATAACACTTATTTGAACAAGTATAGTTGCACTAGGAACATGATATTGGCTTTTCAAGGCTATGAATCAAAATGTGCCTGTTCAGTAGCGACTTTTGTGAACATGAATAGTTGCAGTCAGAACACGAAAAGGACTGCTCATATTCATCCTCAGATAAGTCTATATATTGACGTCATATACGTCAAGACGTCATATATTGACTCACAAGGGAGAGAAACCTTTCTTGTGTTTTGAGTGCAACAAATCATTTTTGATCGAAACTGGTTTAAAGTTACACCTGTTGAGACACAGGGCCGATAAGTCATTTATATGTTCCGAATGTAGCTACAGATATTTTTAAAAAAATTACATGCTAATTCACGATGTGAAAGCGCCATTCCCCTGCCCCGTCTTTTCATTTGCAATTCATTTTGCAACAAGTCAACATTAAATAGACACATTATGTCGCACACCGGAGAAAAACCATTCTCGTGTTCTGACTGTGGCTATTTATTCTCCGGAATGTCATATTTAATAAATCACGTGCTGATTGATTCACAGTGGGAAAAAACCATTCTCATTTTCAGACTGCAGCTAATCGTGTTAAAAAAAACTCGTCTTTAAAAAAACACATGCTGACTCACAGTGGAGAAAATCATTCTCGTGTCCCGACTGCAACTATTCGTGTACAAGCAAATTGCAAATGAAAAAATACATGCTGACCCACAGTGGAGAAAATCATTTTAGTGTTCTGACTGCACTTGATTGAGTTCACGAAATTCGTATTTGAAGAGTCATCTGTGGACAAATTGTGACTCACAATTTCGGAGTCAGATTTTAAAAAGGCACCTGCGAACTATCAGTGGAAAGTAACATATAAACCGATTGTATTTGATTAGATCATTCAAAATTAAATTCATTCATGAATTCGACAATTTTACGACCGGCGTAGTGCAGTGGTAAGGGGCCGTTCGAGTATTACGTAACGCACTTGGGGGGGAGGGGGGGTCTGGTGAAACGTTACGGCGCGTTACGGGGAGGGGGGGGGGTTCGAAGGACGCGTTACGTAACATGTTTTTCTTTATTTAAATAAAAAACTAAATCTTCCAAGTTCACAAGCCTTTTAGTTTATGTTGTACGGGGAATTCCTCGGCTGTATTGTGCGTCATTTTTATTTTATTTTCGTTGTCAGTATTTCGTTAGTGTTTTAAACACGAAATACGCATAAACACAATTTGCTGTAGTCAGTGTTGTTAATGTGAGTTTTTAGGAATTATAATGTCCTCCAAACCGGGAGATTTACATCATCAGCTGTTATTGGCCTATAAAGGCTCTCATGCTGACTTGCCAGCGCAGCGCAACCAAAAAATGCCAACCAAATTTGGAAGACAGCAAAAGAAAATTTAAAAAATGAAAATTTATGCAACATATGAACGATGTTGTACGAGAGTTTTTAGTAAGAACAACGCTTTTTAGTTATTACATACAAGTTAGTATACTGCTAAACTATAATAATATTACCTAAAGCTAGGTTTCGTAGTACATGCATAGTTACACTCAGAACATGAAAAAGGTTTTCTTCACTTTGAATCGTTCTGTGGATTTTTTAATCTCCCTTTCGAGAACTTGAAAAACCACGCTGGGACAAAAAAATAGTTTTGTCTGCTGAAGGTAAACATGTTATTTTTCGTGCCTCTTTGTAGAACACGAATAGTTGCAGTAGAAACATGTAAGTGGTTTTGTAGCACTGTGAATCGGCAAATGATTTCTAAGAAGTTCTTTTGTACAACATGAATAATAGCAGTCGGGACACGATTAAGGTTTTGGTCCAGTGTGGGTAAACATGTGAATTTTTAGATACCGTTTTGTAGCGCCTGAATATTCGCACCCGGGACAAGTAAAAGGTTTTTCATCACTGTGAATTAGCAAGTGCCGTTTTAGTTTTTTTTTCGAGAAGAAGAATAGTTGCAGTCAGGGCATGAAATGGGTTTTTCATCACTGTGAGTAAACATGTGATTTTTTGATTTCTCTGAATAGTTACAGTCCGAACACGAAAAATGCTTTTCTCCACAATGAGTAGAGTCAGCAAGTGAATTCTTGATTATCCCTTTTAAGATCACAAATAGTTACAGTCAGGATATGTAAAAGGTTTTCTCTTCTGTAAATCGCATGGTGGATTTATAAATTGTCCTTTTGAGAACTTGTATAACTGCATTCTGGACAGGAAAATGGTTTTTGTCCACTGTGCGTTAACATGTGATTTTTGGTGACTCTTTGTAGAACATGAATAGTGCAGTAGAAACATATAAAAGGTTTTGTATCACTTTGAGTAAGCAAACGATTTCTGAAAAGTTCCTTTGCACTACATGAATAATTGCAGTCGGGACATGAAAAAGGTTTTTGTGCAGTGTGGTTCAACACGTGAACTTTTGGATATCGTTGTGTAGCGCATGAATAGTCGTAATTGGGACAAGAAAAAGGTTTTTCGTCACTGTGAGTTAGCAAGTGCCGTTTTCGTTATTTTTTTTTCCAGAAGTAGAAGAGTTGCAGTCAGGACATGAAATGAATTTTTCTCCACTGTGGGTAAACATGGGTAATTTTTATATTTCTCTTCGTAGTATATGAATAGTTGCAGTCGGAACATGAAAACGGTTTTTCTACACCGTGAGTCAGCAAGTGACTTCTTAGATATCTCTTTAGAGGACACGAATAGTTGCAGTCAGGACATGAAAATGGTTTTTATCTTCTGTGAATCATACTGTTGATTTTTAAATCTTCCCTTTGAGAACTTGTATAACTGCATTCGGGACGTGGAAAAGGTTTAACTCCACTATGAGTCAGCTTGTGAATTATAGTGGAGTAAAGTGTTGCTCCACAGGGAAAACTTAGGGAAATTGCTTCCTCAGGGCCCCCTCACTAAAGCTAATGTAAAAGAAAGTATGTGTTGTAAAACCATGTAGGTTTATTCTAGGTAAGACAGTGTTAAATTGTGGAGATCTGGAAGGAATACAAGGCTGATAAAAATAATAATATTCTCAATTTTTTTCATAAATGACAATATGAATAAATAAAATGTATATAATGTATCGCGAGTTAGAAATCTCTTGTTTTATTCATAACCGCCAATGCGATAAAATCAAGAAAAAGGGTATCTAAGCGACATTTCAATACGTTGCGCAACTTAATTGTGACTTTCAGGTAAAAATTGTTACTTGGTTGTTACGTAACGCTTAGGGGGGGGGGGGGGGTTGACCAGGAAAATGTTACGGCGCGTTACATGGGGGGGAGGGGGGGTCGAAAATCTTCAAAAATTGCGTTACGTAATACTTGAATGCTCCCTAAGGCGCTTGACTAGCATTCCGAAGGTCGTGGGATCGAATATGCTATAATATGAATAATGCTACCCGGCTCAGAACAGACATTGTCTAGTGAGTCGGGTAGCGCACATTTCTGTAAATAACTATTGATGTTAATAAACGCCCGGGTTACCGGTAACTTAAAAAAAATTAAAAAATTAACAAAAGAATCCCGGCGTGGCAAATAAATTTTATTTGCTTAATTTGTGTTATTTCACAATTATTTCATTTAAAATAATATATAGTATATTTGCAGCACGTTCCAGAGTGGAAGATACTCTCAGTATCGCCCTGGTGTAAGACCACCATTCAGAATTGAAACGTTGCTTGAAATCATGGGCGCCCGCAGGGGGGGGCAAGGGGGGGGCACTTGCCCCCCCCTGGATTGATTGAAAATAGTCAGATTCTCTAATTAACTCAATGGAGAATCGATTTTGTGAAGCTAACAGTACACAATTTAACTTAGCGTTGCTACATCCCTCGATATTGTGCAAACTCAATCGTCAACAGTTTAAGAATATAATGTCTACTATTAATCAGGTATACCACATTAATAATTTTGAAACTGAAGTCTTGAGTTGGTTTGATTTTTGGAAAATGCGAGAATACAAAAGTAGCCAAGATTTCATCAACTTGTTTCCTTTTACAAAGTTTTATCCGAGTGTCAGGTATGCCTTACTAGTTTTGCTAACATTACCAGCAACAACATGCACGGTGGAGCGATCGTTCAGCACATTAGGTCGTGTACAAACATGGCTTTTACAATGTCAGATGAACGTCTGGATTGTGCATGTTAAGGCTCTGCAACCGGGCTCGAAAAGAAGAAGATGGAGAGATACGAAATTACGAATGTTAGAGGAGAGCGCTAACATTAACAGCCTCAAAATCGATGCGAAAATTGCGAAAATGTTTAATAAAACACGACTCGTTTAAAATAGAACAAAAATCTCGCGAGCATTATTTAAAAAGCATTTAAAGAAACACTGTGAATTTTTTCATACATATAACTTGTAAAATAACTGAAACAAACGTGTTAATAATAATTTTTGGAGCATACCTTGCGATTTTTTTCTATCGAGGGAATTTTATATAATTTGCGTTTCGGCGCGGGCAAAGTCTAGATACTATCTTCAAGAATAACATATATTTTTTGTAAGAGCTTTAAAACTTACCGTGTTTAAGGGAAATATGTAAGAAATCGGTAGAAAACTGCAAACTGCAACAAAAAAGACTTCATGGACAAAATTGTAGATATGTTTGGTAGCGATAACAGACAACTCCAGTTCTTGTTTAAAGAATAAATTTTATTTGAAATTATTGTTGTAATATTTTTTGTTATATATCTACATATATTGTGTTAATGAAAAAATTGTTGCTACAGTATACCCTTCATTACTGCAGTGTCCTGTCTGTTCGTTCACAATACAAATACGCTACAGTAAATTAAAACTACATTAAAACATAACTAAAAATATTTTGCCCCCCCCCCTAGAAAATTTTCTGCGGGGCGCCCTTGCTTGAAATGGCTTCTGCCGTGTTTGGTGACCAGATCTGAATAGCCAGGCACTTCCCCACCTTCCTTTTCCCTATCTCCTTCCCCTCCCCACTACCTTCAGCCTCACAACATACCCCAATTGGGGATGCCGTAGTCCCACTGGCTCCAGACGGGAGCAGTTGGGACTCTTGTGCGGTATTCATGTAAAAAAAAATAAAAAAATAATTGAGCATGGGGCCGTCTTAAGGTTCTAAGGTGCTAAAGACTGCGATGGACTGGACATTTATTTTTATTTTTAAAGATAGACAAACATTCTCGGGTTACGAATAACCTGACAACATTTGAAAATTTCCTACTACCACCACACTAAGCGGATAATGTTGATTGTGTCGTGATGGAGGACTCATCCACGCCGCCTGGGTTATAAAATTGTATGCTTATATCTTATAATAAAAATTACTTAGTTACTTATAACGAAAAATTACTTAGAACCACATACTTCGCTTTCTGTCAATCAATTATACAATACGGCATTATAGGATGGGGCGGTACACATACAAATCAAACACAAACAACTTACATATCACAAAAACTAATAATAAAAACAATTTTAAAAAACTCTACTCATATTCATTAGAACTGTTATTCAAACAATTTAAGGTTAGAAAATTAAGTGCATTATACTTTTATCATGCAACATTACAAATTTATAAAGATAATATTCAAAATAAAGTTGCACCCTTTAAAAATAACAGAAATCTTAGACAAACGTCAATACTTCCTATTCCAAAATGTAAAAAAACAATAGGACAAGTTAAATCATAAATATCTCGGAGTTAATTTTTTTAATTCACTACCTGAAAAAATCAGAAACATTAACAGTAACATAAAAAAAATTTAAAACTCAGCTTAAAAATTATACCGAAAATTTAAACTGAATTTAAAAAATATATAAAATAATAAACCAATATAATAACACCCCCCATACACACAAGCCCTGCTTATTTATGGGGGTAAATCAAATACATATATTATGTAATTAATTATTGTATAAAATTTATTGTAATTTATGTATCTTTTTGTGAATAAAATAAAAAAAAAATAAAAAATTTGAAAGCTTATTTCACCGGCTTTCAAAAACAGTGTTTAGTTTTCAAATAGGTTCAGAAGTATTCCATTCATTTGAATTTTATTGCAAAGCGGAAATATTGTGACTTCTGACTTTGAGCAACACTGACTTACACTAATAAACAAGCCATAATATTAGCTGTTTTCTTAATTCAAATGAATAGTGGAAATTAATTACATATTAGTCTAATTTTTGCACTGATAATTCGTGGTGGAATTCCATTGTATTAGAATTTGAAATTAAAACACTTTTGTACTTTCTTCCACTAATTTTATATTTCACCAGGACCGGTTTCATCCTATTACGGACATTTTCAGACTTTTCATCCTATTACGGACATTTTCAGACCAGTCTGAAAATGTCCGTAATAGGATGAAACCGATCCTGGTGAAATATAAAATTAGTGGAAGAAGGTACAAAAGTGTTTTAATTTCAAATTCTAATTACATATTAGTTTATGAAAACAGCAAAAAAAAATCCAAATTTTCCATTAATTTGAATGAAGCAAGGAGTGAGTGCCTATCCATTTACGGCTAGGATTCCTGTTTCAATTGCAAGATCACCCCACTATCCAATTTGGCAGCCACCTCTGATCTAGAGCCTCAAAATAACTAACAACTCTTGACTTGGGCAGAAAAAGTTCAATTTGGGAGGCGGGTGTGGGTCCCGCCGCCCCGGGAACCATTTATTGGATAACCTCTGCCACAGGTCACCCTATGTGGTTCGCTACGTTTGGTTTGGGTGCCCGGGTTCATGGGGTGAGGTTTTGTCCAAGTGGGCAACCCAGCCGGATCAGTAGAGACTGGTTGAGGGAGACCTTTTGACTTCCCCAGCCGTACTCTCTCGAGCCGTCGTCTTTTACCGCAGTGGGAGGAATAGATTCATACATTTGTCACTCCTGGGCACACTGACTCCCAGATTCCTACCCACCCTTTTATATGCCTAAAATACCTTTTTCCTTCCTCTCTACCCCTCGTATCTTCCTCTACTTCCTTTCTGTAGTGTTCTGTAATTTTGTAGCAACACTAACAGATTCTCCAAACACTTTGTATGAAATTTTCGTTATTTGTTTTTGGGGTGTTATGCCGTGTTGCGCTACCTCCTTCTTTAGCCAACGTTTCAGACAGCGTTGCAGTGTCCATCATCAGGGCAGATCCGGTAGATGTCATCTACACATCTACTGACAAATAACCCCAAAAACAAATAACGAAAATACTTTTGGCCGTGAAAATCTTAAAACGTATCTCACTTTGTATGAAGATTACTTTTAGGGGATAAATAGATTCTTCATTTTTTATCTGGTTTTATTAATACTTCGCGTATACAATATGGACCTCGTTAGTCAAACTGACTAGGAGCTGGGTAAATTTTTTTTATTTTTTTTTTTTATTGTGTATTTTATTTAGATATAAAATTTGACATCTTATATCTAATGTTATCTTTTCTATGACTACTACAATATTATTTACTACCTACTGACTAAAATTTGGACTTTACAACATTAAGACATAATCCACGAAAAACTGCAAGACTTTTAGCCTCCTTAACATTTACAGGGAGTTCATTGAACATTTTAAAACCTTTATTATAAATATTATTTTGTGTTCCTGATAAATTTGTGTTAGGAAGCCTAAAATCGTTGCAGTTTCTCGTAGGATAACAATGAACTGTACTGTTGATTCTAACATTATTCAACATATAATCTGGTAACATTTTATTTTTTAACTTATAAATAAAAACTAGGGTATTAAAAACTAATCTTTGCCACACACTTAATATATTGAGTTGGCGTTGCATGGTTTTTATCCTGGTATACCTGCTACAGCACAATATAGATCTCATGCCTCTGTTCTGAATTATTTCCATTCTTTTAATTTGTGTTTTATTGCTCAGAAAGATTACACTTGAGCAATAATTCAGATGGGATGCTACAGTTGTGTTATAGACCAATTTCCTAGTTTTAATGTCTAATTTTCCCTTTATCCTACTTGAGGTGTGTAGAATCAAATCCAGCATTCTCCACTTTTTTTCAAAAATGGACTAATGATGCAACTTTGTTAATGATTCACTCTTTTACCTAGAAAAGCAGTTATTTGGCATTAAAACCAACTCTTTATGCTTTAAAAATCCATTTTAAAAACTGCGTTAGTATCAAAGGCAGCAATCTCCAACGCACTAAGAAACAAAACCAGCATTCTCCAATTTGACCAATGGTAAGCCTCCATTTGATCACGTGACAACATGGCCGCCCATACAAAATTGTATGGTCGTGTGTTGAATCTGTCGCTCTAATTTTACTGTTTTAAATAGTTCGGAGTGAATTTAGAAATAAAAACAAAATGCCAGTGTAATTATGGACTCTCACTCTTCATCCGTGCCCAAGAAAAACGCAAGGAAGAAGTCAAGGAATCCAGAAAAATGGAAAGCAAAAGTAGTCAAAATTCTAAGATGAGCTGTCATAAAATACCGTTTATTTCAGAGGCGTGGAGTGGCAAAAGATTTTTTTAGGTGTTAATTAAAATTCATAAATTAAATTAATACGCATAGACATGCTTTACTTTTATAATTAAATCTAGGATTCATAGCCTTGCACATAAACATTCCGAATTACATGTTTAGTGTTGAAAATTTTGCGAGTTTCAAGCCAATTTAGATAAAAATAATTAACCTTCATTATTTTTCTTCTTTTTTTTAAATTTTCTCTGTTAAAATTATTATTTTTTGAAGTGAAAGCTTCTTTAGTACCTTTGTGATTTGAAACTCAATGAAACAAAAAAGCGACACTAAAAATAGACAAACGCATACATCTATAGATTAAGGCTGCAAAAGAATAAGATAATAATTGATCTCCTCTTCGTGCAGTGCTTGTCCCCACTCTTGTCTACTTTAGTTTTCTGCAGGTTTCATTTGTACCGCGTGCGAACTGAACACTTGTATTTTTTTACATTAGCTCCACACAGGAGGCCCTGAGGAAAATAATTCCACTCAGGGCCTTTGTCTTCTTTGGGGATACTGTGTGAAGGGTCTTTTTAGGAAAAGAAGGCGAGAAGGTTCTGGGAAGGAAAAAGGTATTACGGGTGGGTAGGAATCTGGGGATCAGTGTGTCCAGAAGTGACGGATGTATAAATCTATCCCTCTCACTGCCATGTTTCGAGAGATCACAGCTGGAGAAGTCAAAGGAACTCCCACAACTATTCTCTCCCGATCCGGCCTGCAATCCAGCAGGTGGGCAGACGCATCCGCCGCCAAGACCCGGACAAACCTCACTCCATAAACCCGGGCATCCCAGCTAAGTCACTAAACGTAGCGAACCACTTGAACAGAGGTTTTCGTTATTTGTTTTTGGGGTGTTACGCCATGTTGCGCTACCTCCTTCTTTAGCCAAAGTGCCAAAGCAAATGTTTGGGACAGCGTTGCAGTGTCCGAAACTTTGACTAAGAAGGAGGTAGCACTACACGGCATAACACCCCAATAACAAAAACGAAAAAACTTTTGGCTGTGAAAATCTAAAGTCATATCTATGGCAGAGGTAGATATTGTTTATCCAATAAATGGTACCCGGGGTGGCGGTACCCATACACACCTCCCAAATTCAATACTGTATGAGTACATTACAAAACCTATTTTTATTTGAATTATACTAAAATTAAAATCATAATAATAATCACGAACTTCCCTGTGATTTGGTCGGTCCATTATTGTGACGTCATATTTATTTGTCAGTATCAAAGTCAGCTTTCTCCACACGTGTGAGAAACAAAAGCAGCATTCTCCTTAGGTGAGTATCAAATGCAGCAATCTCCATAATTAAATCCGTTATAACTAATCAATCAATACAATAAACAAATTCTACTTTGGAAATTATAATAGATACGCAGTTTCCCCTTTTGAATAAAATTATAAACTTATAAATACGTGAAAATTGTTGAAATGAAACGTTTTTTTTGGTTTTCTCAAAATAACACTTTTTGGAGAATGCTGCCTTTGATTCTATACCCCTCACTTAAGAAATTAATCTTTTTGGCAATTGGTTCTGAAGGGAGAGTTTTACTCAACACCCTCTCTCTGAGCTCCCCGTCCCTCTGTTGAACATCTTAGGTACTAAGCTACCTGCCATCTAGCAGAATCTATGGACAGTTCTTATCACTGCCATCTATGTCTAAAAGCCAGAAGCTTTTTAGATACACAACACTTTCCCTAAAAAGACCCTTCACACAGCTCCCCAAAGATGACATAGGCCCCGATGGAAATCGTTTTTCTTGGGGCCTCCTCCCCTCTATTCCTTAAAAAGACACTCCACACATCATCCCCAAACACAACATTGGCCCTGAGGGAAGTTTTCTCCCTAATGGAAATAACAAATTTACAAAAGATTACCAGGAAAAGTCAAACAAAACAACAAAAAATAGAAATTATTATCTTTAATTCAAAAACAAGTACAGAAAACTCTCACCAAATATTATTCTTAACAACTATTCAACTACAAACTAAATGCATTTACTTTTACAACATTATTATGTAACATATTACTTAAAACTTCACCATAGTGACCTCTGTATAAGAAATCGTAGCAATGTCTATAATGGCCCTCAATAATAGATTTGATTTTCAAATTAGCGTCCGTACGTAATTAATTCATTTTTAAATTCTTACTGAGGTAAAGAAACCAATATATAATACTAATATTATAAATGCGAAACTGCGTGTGTTTGTTTGTTACGCTTTCACGCCTAAACCACTAAACCGATTTTAAAAATTCTTTCACCAATAGAAAGCTACATTTTCAGCGAGTGACATAGGCTGTATATAATGGTAAGCTCTGGCATTATAAAATTTGTGTAAATGAAAATGTGTGTATTTCATATATTTTAGCGGCAGGGAGGAAAGGCAGGAGGAAGGTGGGGTTTGCGGAGAGGGTAGAGACGGGGAAAATGGAAGGGAATGGGACGCACGGGAAAGGACATGCAGGGAGAACCAATTTATTTATTTGAATGGCATTGCAACGCATGCCGGGTACCAGCTAGTGTATATTATAAAAGAAAGTGTAACACAATGTGTGTGCCGCTAAAGCTCTGAAACGAGTCCCGGTACGATCAAGGGAATTATATAGTGCGGTAGCTCCCTATTCCCCATCCATGAAGAAGGTTCCCGTTTTTACCTGAAGGGTGTGCTTTTGACGATATAAGGGCTGGAAGTTTTGCCCTCTAGAAATTTCTAGAACAGTCCAGAACATTCGAGAGTATTCGAGAGAGAGTATCCCAGAATATTCTGGAATTTTTGGGAATAGTCTGGAATCTTCGGGAACATCCCAGATCATTGTGGAACATTCCAGAACACTCTATACCACTCCCCCAAAGGAAATATGCAATCATTATCATACATCTCCCTCAAACTTATAAAGAAAATGAAACGCAATCCCCGTCGCCGTAGCGGAGCCGTAATAAAATACATCTGTTTCCTCCAAAGGAAAAAAGTAGTAATTTGGAAGAAGCAGACACATGTATTTTGTGTGTCTCATCTGTTGTCTTACCATTATTCAATGTGTAAGAAAGAGCTGCAGCATTATAACGATAAGGAAAGTATGTTTATTGCCTTTTTTTGCCGTCACGGTACTGTAACCGTGAATCGTCACGCTAAATATAAAAGTGTCTAATGACACAAATGCAAAAATTAAACAACAAAATTATAAGAATTTCAAACATGCACAATTCAATAGAATGCAATTTTGAGCTATACACGGAGGCCACAAGCTAATGTAATATCTAACACCTGCGCATAAAGTTTAATATTGCTTGAAGAAGTAACGTTTCAAAGCAAAATGCAAACAGATTTGATAACCATCTGGCAACGCGGCATTTTTTATTGCTGAATTTGAATCACTTGTATTGAGGGCCATTAACAAGTGGCAAACAAACTTAAGAGTGTTTATTGCTTTTTCTCAAGATGGCCATTTTTGATGAGTTCAACCAGAGTACGGGTCGGCCTTCCGGACATTCCTAAAAAAAAACAAATATTTTTATTATTTATTTATTTTTGTTTGACAGGTCCCCAAAGTGCACAAAAACTCCAACGGCTCATAGGGTATTGAAGCAGAGAAAGAGTGTTTTCTCTTGGGGTAAAAATATTTTTATTTTATTTAATGTTTTGTGGGGTAACAATGTATTCTGGGGAGTAACTATAGATTCTGTGTAGTTCTAGGGGGAGGGGTAACAATAGATTCCGTGGAGTTCTGGGGGGGTGACAATGGATTCTGTGTAGTTCTGAGGGGTTGATAATGGATTCAACGTATTTCTAGAAGGGTGACAATGGATTCTGTGTAGTTCTGAGGGGTTGATAATGGATTCTACGTATTTCTAGGAGGGTGACAATGGATTCTATGTAGTTCTGAGAGGGTGACAATGGATTCTGTGTAGTTCTGAGGGGTTGATAATGGATTCAACGTATTTCTAGGAGGGTGACAATGGATTCTGTGTAGTTCTGTGGGGTTGATAATGAATGCGGCCCGCACAAATATCTGGCGTTTTCTTATTAAATATATATTTTTGAAGTACAATTATAGTATCCATTTTTTGTGGCCCGCACAAATATCTGCCGTTTTCTTTTTGAATATTTTTTCATGTACAATTATACTATCCGTTTTTTTAAATATTTTTTCATGTACAATTATACTATCCGTTTTTTTAAATATTTTTTCATGTACAATTATACTATCCGTTTTTTTAAATATTTTTTCATGTACAATTTATTATACTATACGTTTTTTTTGCAGCCCTCACAAATATCTGCCGTTTTCTTTGTAAACATATTTTTTTCATGTACAATTTATTATACTATACGTTTTTTTGCGGCCCGCACAAATATCTGCCGTTTTCTTTGTAAACATATTTTTTTCATGTACCTACAATTAATTATATTATCCGCGTTTTTTTTACGGCCAGCACAAATATCTGTCTTTTCTTTTTAAATATATTTTTTCATGTACAATTATACTATACTATCCGTTTTTTTGCAGCCTGCACAAGTATCTGCCGTTTTTTTTAATAAAGCAAAATAAACTTTAATATTGGTTATTTTTTGTTATTGTATGTATTGTATAATCATTTTTATCTCGTGTGCGAAAATTCTCACATTTCGAAAGTTTGGGAATTGGATGAAAATTGAACTGAAAAATTCCTTTACAGATACACAGACAATATATTTTTTAATGTAATATGATTTTACGTGTATTATTATTATTAAGTTAAGAATTGACACTTTACCATGAACACAAGAAGGAAGGAAGTAGCAACCAGGTACTTAAATACAAAATAATTGCTTTTTTAACTTGCCAAACAAAAAGGTACAATACCCCTCCCCCCCCCAAAATCATAAGTGTGCGGCCCGCGGTGATGCCTCACTTTGTGCTATGTGGCCCGTGACCAGAAAAGTGTGACGACCGCTGCTCTAGGGGGTTGACTACGCCCACATGACTTACCCTTGTCCAGGTAAGGCTGGTCATCCGTCTCATCCATGACGCTGGCGATGTCCAGGTGCAGCCACGGCGCGTCACTGGAGGCAAACTGCGCCAGGAAGGCGGCCGCCGTGCACGAGCCACCCCCTTTCCCCTTACCCACATTGTGCACATCCACGTTGGGGTATTCTGAAACACAATGTGGGTTTGTTATCAAGACTCCATCATGGACTGCCAGCCTTAATATAAACTGTGTGTTGTGATTCCATTTGTCTACGCTCGGATTCAATAAACCATAAATTTAAGTGTCATTTTCAAAATTGGAACTGATTGTGTGAAGAATTCAGACAAACAATAAATTACGTACCTACCTACAATATAATATTTTTAACAGATATTGTAATTTTCAAAATTGAAACTGATTTTTAGACAGATAAATAAAGCAAGAATCGAGATTATTCTTATTGATTACTAGCTGACCCGGCCACGCGTTGCTGGATGGTTACCCAACTTTTATAACCACCACCATCTGTTAATTTGCAAACAAATCAAATCCAAACCGCTCGCTTGACCAATTCACACAAAACCTTGATAAATTGTATACCTAAGCCTTCCTCATGAATCACTCTAACTATTGGAGCAAACCGCATGAAAATCCGTTAGTTAGTTAGTAGTTTTTGAGTTTATCGTGAACAGACAGACAGACGTGGCGGAGGACTTTAATTTATAATATGTAGACATTGAAGACAGTGAATGTATCTCTCTTATGTAATACCAGTGCTTTGTGGTAAATATATTAAATATCTTAATTCAGTGCGTTAAATTTTTGGCAGTCCGCAAACAAAATATTAAAAAATATTTTTTTATAAAAATCTTTCACACAGCTAGCTGTTAATGATTAAAAATTTAATTTTCTAATATATGTTTGTATCTGTGATTATCAAGTAAGCCATAATTCAATTTGTGAGGCGGGTACGGGTACCGCCGCCGAGAAAACCATTTATTGGATAACAAACCCCTCTGCCATAGGTCACCCTGTTACGTTTGTTGACTTACACCCGGGTACCTGGGTTCATGGGGTGAGGTGTGCATAGGTCTTGGTAGCGATTACGTTTGCCAACCCTCTCGGACACCCTCTCGGATACTCTCGACACATCGCCTTGCATCGCAGTGGGAGGGATGGATTCATACATCCGTCTCTCCTGGACACATTGACCCCCAGATTCCTATTCACCCCTCATACCTTTATCCTTCCCAGAACTTCCCCTCCTTCCTTTCCCTAAAAAGACCATCCACACAGCATTCACAAAGGCGACGGTCCTGAGGGAATTTTTTTTCCTCAGGGCCTCATGTGTGGAACTAACGTAAAAAAAATCACCTCCCTCGCTCTTCCAAACTCTCATATTATATTACTCATACATTTAAATATTTTTTTTAAATAATTTATTATACGCACCAGATTTAAATGTCCCTGTTAAATTTTCCCCACAGGAAAAACTAACTAAACCCTTTCACACACTTCCCCAAATGATCATCTAGTCAATCCACGCTATGCAATTGCACTATATAAGTATTATAAATACAAGAACAACATGTCAACCTACCAGAGACCAAATGGGAAAATAATTCACTGACTCCAGATATTTTCATATCAGAGGGTTCGGCTCTGTGGAATTCCAAATTAAACCTATAAATCCTACTGATCCCTCAATATAAATACTTAAAAAATCTTTTGTAATCCTACATGTATTTAAAATGACTGATTTTTGCATTCTTATATATAAATTCTTTGACAAATCTAATATGCCTAAATTTATTATTATTATTATATAATGAGCAGGCAGGGGCAGCATTCTGCTGAGGCGCTCATATATAATTTCACAATAGTTTGACAGTAAATTTTAATTTTGAACTAAGTTAGTCCTTTCTTCTCTCCAAATATGAATCCAATAGAGCTTTGAATTGGTTTATGTTAGTTGCATCGATGACATGTTGTGGGAGTTTGTTCCAAGCATCCACCACTCTATTTGCAAGGAAATTATAGTTTGGTAATTAAATGTAGAAATTAAATCAATTGGAACTAAACGTGTTCATCACTATGGCAGCACCGAATTATATGACGTTTCCTATGGCTGTCATGTTATCGCATGTTACGGTTGATTTATTGTCTTAAATCTGAGAAGAAGATCGCTGATTTGATAATATTTTTATTCATTGTTTGCCTGAATTTAATGAAAATGAATAAACCATTACATAGTGATGCAAGAGGGGTTATATTCTGCGTTTTTCAATGCTGCCTAGCCGAGTGTCACGCAAAGAAGCTTCTGTTTAATTTAGAAGATGTTTGCAAACGAACTGCAGAAATGACTGGTACGTAGTATAGTTTGTTTAATAAATTTCATTAGTATGACAAGATTTATGCCAATTTTCGAGCGATAATAACCATTACAATTTGGGAGGCGGGAATGGGTACCGCCGCCCTGGGAACCTTTATTGGATAACCAACACCTCTGCCATAGGTCACCCCAAGTGGTTCGCTACGTTTGGTGATTTAGCAGGGGTGCCCGGGTTCATGGGGTGAGGTTTCGTCTAGGTCTTGGAGGCGGATGACCAGGACACACTGAACCCCAGATTCCTACCCACCCCTAAAACCCTCTTCCTTCCCAGAACTCTACCCTCCTTCCTTTCCCTAAAAAAACCCTCCACACAGCATCCCCAAAGATGACATAGGCCCTGAGGGAATTTATTTTCCTCAGGGCCTCCTGTGTGGAGCTCATGTAAAAAAAAAAAATTACAATCTGATTTGAGGTTATGGTAAAAAAATCCGATTTTGACACTTCATTTTGACAGTTAATATGCGGCCACAGGAAAAAGGGAATAACTCAATAAAAAAAAATAATATTAAACTCGTAGAAAAGTTACCTTTGTCTCGTTTTCTCTTTCTTTCTTTCCAAGTGAATATTATTTAACCCTTCAAAAATTTGGCTTTTTTTTCGGATGGTCAAAATATTTTCGCTTTACAATAAAATGCAAATATTTGGAATATTTCTGAGCACATTCAAAAACCAAAAACTGTTTTAGAAAGGTGATGAAATACGCTTTCAAATTATAGAATTCGAAAAATATATATTTTTTTAAATTATAAAATTTTTGCATACAAACATAAAAAAGTTTTCAAAATGGCTCACCTTATGTTTTTTCTAACTAAAGTTACTGATAATTAAAAAAAATAAAAACACATGCATATTTTATTAGACAAATGTATAACAAACACATATTGTAACCTCAATTTTTTGTCGCTCTATGAAATTTTTTTTTTTAAATTCCCGAACTTTCAAATTCTTTTTTCAATTTGCGATTCAAAACTTTGTGTACATAAAAGTGTACATTTTACTTTTTTGGTGGCTAATTTTAGATTGGAATATAAAGCATGATGTTTTTCCTTTCTAACACCGATTAGAACATATTTCTAACTATGATAGTAAGGGAGTTACGGCGTCTTATGTGAGACCTATGTGCGTTGGGACAAATCTGGTCTCCTGTGATTAAACGGGCTAGTGTATGTTTTTAAAACTCCCTTCTATAATAATAATTTTAATGATTTTTCACACACAGGTAGATCTGAATCAACGGTAAGACGAATCGTCAAGGAAGGGGAAAAGGCAGATGGAAAATTGGAAACACCGGGAAAACGGAAAATGGGCATTATGTAATAGCATAAGTGCTGATGATTGGAAAAATTGTTGCAAACACGTGATGAAAATTGAGGCAGAATATTATGCACGAGGCAGTACTATATATGATGATATCGATGAACTGCGTTTAGATGAAGATGAAGATACGGAAGAAGAAGAATCACACGAGGACGAAGACAATAATTACATGTCGGGTGTTGAATTAATAGACTTAAATTTTTAAATATCTACGTTTTTATATCGAAATAAACGGCCACTTAAAACTTGTTTTGTTTTATTTTACTTCTATTAAATTACAGTTTTTTGTGCAAAATTTTTGAAAATACAAATATGCTATGAAATATGCATTTTGGCAGAAGTGTTTTTTAAAACATACATTCATTGTCTTATGAGCCATCTTGGTGTTGCCATTTAAAACTAGAAAATGATCGCAGCGCCATCATTTATTTTCTACACTTAATTGCCAAACTGTACTTAAGTTAAAATCTCTAAAGTTAGTTTCCTACCTGTAACCTTGTCCTGGTAGTGCTTCCAGAGCGGGAAGCGCCACAAGCGGTCACCCGTGATGGTGCCCGCCCGCTGTGCCGCGCCCCACAGGGCTCCGGAGCGAGTGAAGGCCCCCGCCGCACAGCCACCCAGAGCCACTCGCATGGCCCCCGTCAAGGTGGCCAGGTCCACAACCCAGCGGGGCCCAAAGCTGTATAACAATAAAAAAAAACAAATACACATTGAAATTCTGTAAAATGTATGAAAAAAAATAAAGCAATTTTTTAAAGTTTTTGACTCTCATCCTTCAAAGGAGTTGTTCTAGAACAGGGGTCGTCAAACTTACAAGTGAGAAGAGCCAATTTGTCAAAGAAACAGGATAACAAATATATCTCTCTCTCTCTCTCTCTCTCCGATTGCGCTACAGCCCATATCGAGCTTCGGCCTCCAGCAACATTCGCCTCCAACTCCTCCTGTCCTCAGCGGCTGACTTCCAGTTTGTTACCTGGAGAAGCTGTGCTGCATCCCCTCTTACCTCAGTCTGGGTCTTCCCACTTTTCTCTTTCCACCTGGGTGTCCAGTCATAATTCTTTTTGGGACCCGTGTATCCGGCATTCTCTGTACATGCCCAGCCCATCTCAACTTGAGGTGTCTCATATGGGCTGAGATGCTAGGGGCCTGATATATATCAGAGAGCCATATTATAACGGTTATCTACATTCTTACTGTAATATCAGATTTGCTTTGTTTTATCTAAATTCTTACTGTAATATCACACTTCTGCCAGTTTAAATGTTTCTATAAACAGACTCGCGCATAGATTCCTTATTCAATTAAAACCAGTTTTGTGTTCGGAATGCATAAAAATAATTCCAGTTGCAGATTCATTGATGTCTGAAGAGCCGCAGATGCCTAAGCAAAGAGCCGTCAAATCCGAACCCTGTTCTAGGTCAATTATGTCATCCATAGAATAGGCGTGGGATGTATTAAATTTAGATCCGTAACAGGAATATTGTGTGACTCCAAAATGCCTATAAAACTGAAAGGAAAGATATACCAGACTATTGTAAGACCCGCAATAATGTATGGCTCCGAATGCTGGACTATGTACAACTCCTACACTAGGCAACTTGAAACAGCAGAAATGCGAATGCTTAGATGGTCGGCAGGAGTATCACTAAAAGATAAGATCAAAAGTTCACTCATTCGTGGTAGCCACAGCCACTGGGTGTCACAGACATAAATAGTAAGCTGGAGGAACGACAGTTGAGATGGTATGGACACATAAGACGGAGACCATCAGACCACACAGTGAAGCAGGCAATGTCTATGGAGCTTCATCGACAGTCGTCCAGAGGAAGACCGAAGAACTCCTGGATGACTCAATGCTCCAAAATTCTTCAGAGAAACGGCCTGGATAATAATAATAACATTATATTTATATAGCGCAGTTTTGTGACATTTCACTTCAAGTGCGCTTAACTATAAAAAAATTAAAAATAATCCTACAGTGCTCCTTATAATATTGAGAAAATAATAAAAGAATATACAGTATTTACAAAACAATGACAGAAGAACAAAATTAACAAAGATAGTGCTGTTATAGCACACACGGGACAAAAATAATAATAGACAATAGCGGTGCTATTGTAACACAGGACTCAACAAGAACTTTAAAACTAAAATATAATATACTAACAGAAAGGCAGTTTGCGTTTAGAAATGAGAGATATTCTGACATAAATTCGAATACGAAACATAAAATAAAAATACAATTATGAGGAAACCGAAACCAAACAATTACGGGAAGCTTGAGAACATGTCTTATTATAATTACGTATATTGAAAAGATGTTAGGATTCATGAATGGTATGATTTTTTAAATAATTTTGTTTTTAAAGTCCGTTTAAATTCAGCCAAATTCTGGATATTAGTAAGAGCTGAGGGAAGTTTATTCCAAATGAGAGGGCCAGTTACATGAAAAGAGCGATCATAGTAAACAGCTCGATTTGACCTAGTCGATTAGACGATTAGTAACATCTAGATCTGCTGACCTTAGAGTAAGCTGTCTCTCGCTTAAGTTTTGTCAGACACATAGTTCCGATATATAGGCTGGCGCCATTCCTTGCAATGCTTTGAAGGTCATTAAGCAGATCTTGAACTCTATTCTTTCAGGACATCGAAGCCAATGAAGACGATCCCTTAGAAGCGGGGTTATATGACAGTACTTAGATTCACAAAAATCATTCTCGCCGCAGCATTGAAAACGGACTGTATTCTATTTAATTGGATGAAGGCGATATTCAGAACAGAAGATATTACAACCTGAGAACGAGAAAAGCCGACCCCAACAGCCTACCTAGGCAATGAGTTGGGACAGCGCAAGGAAGAAGAAATTCTAGGTCAATTATGGAGAGAAAGACGGTGAATTTGGTTCCATGACAGTTTATCTGCCGACAATTGGCACCCCGGTATACTTATATACAATATGCAGTCGGTTTAGGGAAAATATGGTATACCTAATTACACATAATATAACTAAGTGACCCCGAAGCGGTGAACAGAGAGGATGTACCACCGAATAACAAAGTATTAAACATATTTTCATTCAAATGCATCAAGGAAAATTTACTTGTCTATACAACGTGTCCGGTAACTCGTAGTACAAGCGGGAAACTGGTGAATCTACATCACGTAGAGAACCCAAAAAACTTATTTTTTTCGATCTAAGCATTTCGATTTTAATATTATTTTTTTTTTATTTTTCCATTTTTTCGACAACTAAAGGGTTAAAAAAAATTTTTGAGCCCGGTTTACCCTTCGTTGCATTTTATAAGACATTACACAGCTGAAATCAACCCCCTAGTGAAAAATTTTTTCAAATTTAACCAAAAAAATTCCAACTTCGGACCCGATTTACTCGAAAACGAAAGCTCAAATCAAAAAAAGTTAAACCACAAAATCGACTCCAAATGTGATGTGGATTCTCCAGTTTCCCGCTTGTACTACGAGTTTCCGGACACCTTGTATACTGTGTATACCAGCGCATAAGTACAAAAAATCGACACTGTATATAAATTTGTTTGATATTCATATCAACTTTTATAACGGGTATTTTTGAAGTCGATTTTAAGGCTGTCATACCAGCAAATCATAATTTCGATTCCGACTGCACCGCTCACACATCAGCCGTTGCAAGCGGACGTTTTTGGAACTAGATTTCGTTCCGCTAGAAGCCGGGTTTCACGTACCTATAGTTCACGCGAAGCTGGACCTACAGTATGGTTCAGATAAAGATGTTGAATTCTCGCTTCCAGAATTTTAATAAGTAGTAGTTATTTGTAATTTGTGTATTGAAGTGCGTAGACATAAATATATACATAAACACAGTAGGTATAAAGTAGATACCTACACAAAAAAACAATTTGTTATATTTTTTTAATATTTTGGTTTTTGTTTTTTCATTTTATTTTACGGCCATTAGAGTGGAAGAATTGAAACGTTACTTGAAATGGCTTTAGCCGTGTTTAGTGACCAGATCTGAAAAGTCAGGTACTTCCCCACCTCCATCTTCCCTAACTCCTTCCCCTCCCCCACTACCTTCAGCCTCACAACATACCCCAATTGGGGGTGATAGTCCCACTGGCTCCAGACGGGAGCAGTTGGGACTCTTGTGCGGTATTCATGAAAAAAAGAGTACCTAATATTCAGTTGGATTGTAAAAAATATCTCATTTTGAAATATTTATTCGTGTGCATAATTTTTAATTTTATATTTATGTAAATACCGCACAAGAGACCCAAATGCTCCCGTCTGGAGCCAGTGAGACTATGACATGACTATGGGGTATAGTATGAGGCAGAAGGTGGTGAGGAAGGGCAGGAGATGGGGAAGAGGAAGCGAAGAATTACTTGGCTATTCAGATCTGGTCACCAAACACGGCCAAAGTAATTTTTAGCAACGTTTCAATTCTGAATGGTGGTCTTACACCAGGGCGATACTAAAGTATCTTCCACTCTGGAACGTGACGCAAATATATTATTTTTATATGAAATAACCCAAATTAGTCAAACAAAATTTATTTGCCCACGCCGGGATTCGATCCCACGACCTTCGGATTGCGAGTCAAGAGCCTTACCTCTTGACCACGCCGGCCGTCAATAAATAGTATCAGTAATTTGGAAGGCGGGTATGGGTACCGCCGTCCCGGGAACCATGTATTGGATTATCAACACCGTACGGGTAGCCCGGGTTCATGGGGCGAGGTTTGTCAGGATCTCGGCGGCGGTGGAATCTGCCCCACCAACTACGCAGAAGGCCGGATCGGGAGAGACCTTTTTTTACAATCGCTCGACACATTGCCTATCTCTTCTTTGGGGATGCTGTGTGAAGGTTCGTTTCAGGGAAAGGGAGGAGAGGATCTTCTGAGAAGGAAAGGGTATTAGGGGTGGGTAGAAATGTGGGGGTCAGCGTGTCCAGGAGAGCGGATGTATGAATCCATCCCTCCCACTGCGGTGCAAAGCGATGTTCCGAGAGAGTAAGGCTGGAGAAGTCAAAGGGACTCCCTCAACCACTTTCTCTAGATCCAACCTGCCATGCAGCTGGTGCGCAGACGCATCCGCCGCCAAGACCTGAAAAAACCTCACCCCATGAACCCAGGCACCCCTGCTAGTCACCAAACGTTGCGAACCACTAAGGATGACCTACGGCAGACGTGTTGGTTATCAAAAAAATGGTTCCCGGGGCGGTGGTACCCATACCCGATTCTCATGTTTGTTATTTTTGTAATACGAAAAATGGATATAAAAAAGCCTACCCCCCATCCCTCTCAACCCCCTCCCCCTCTCACCCCACAACCTCTAACCACCCTCCACCCCCCCGCCTCTTTTACCCCCCCCCCCCTATATAAAAATCAATTGCTGTTTGTTAGTTTCACTAAAACTCGAGAACGGCTGGGCCGATTTAGCTGATTTTGGTTTTGAAATGTTTGTCGTAGTCCAGGAAAGGTTTAAACGTTGAGAAAATATGGAAAAGTTGCGAGGAAGATAGTAAAATCAACAATTTAATTCTCCCATATAAACTGTTCTACATACTTTCCTGTGAATTGCTAACCGTTCATCCGATTGCGATGAAACTTTGGTGAGTTGTTGTGAGCACGCCCGCAAAGTAGTCCAGTCAATAAATGCTCCAAAAGGAGGTGTAGAGTGCGTGAGCAGGGACCTAAGCGATTCCTCCAGAAACTTGTTTAGGGTGCTTAGGGTGTGAACATACTAAAAGTCCTGACGTCTTGGTTGTGAGCTAGGGGGAAGGGGGGGAGGGGGAGGTCCCAATTTTCGGGTTTCCGCTTATATCTCAAAAACGGTGCGTCACACATGAAAATTTCCTAAGGATAAGTAAAAAAAGCTCATAAAATTATCTACAACTTTTATTCTTTACGTAATTTTCGAAATCACGTCCATTTTTGACTTACACGCTCCACAAATGTAGATATTTTTGAAAAAAATTATTTTACCTCACATTTTTCATCAAACATTCCTTCATATCGTCTAAAATATTCATCAAAGAAAGAAATTTATTTATAAGAAGTTGTAATAAATTTAATTCCCTTTTAGAATATATATACATATGCAAATAAGTCTCCAACCAGTAAATATTTACAGCAATTTTAAGGTTTTGCGTAAAATGTCGTCATTTTCAGAAAAAGCTGTTTTTATCTTATTACTGACACACCGACGTGCAACGACGATTATGCGACGCTCTTTTAGTAAGGCGTATGATCAGATATGACCATGGAAACCACATTGATGCTATCATTCAAAAGCCGAGAAGGCATAACAGGAGGCAGAGGTATTTTGCACAATGTACTAGAAGTGGTTAGTTGGTATGAGCGCAACTCATGAGATCTGCACTTCCCTTGAAGAGTATTGTGGAGTCTTCACGTCCAGTAACAACACAAGGACCTCGGACAAGCCCACCGAAGTAAAGATGCAGCAGACATTTTCAAACTCAGTCAGTGGTTTGATGCACATCCTCCCTTCCCACAAGCCAATGAAATAATGTCAATTCCCAATGTCTTCTGTCAGCTCGTCGATAAAAAATCACCATGAAAAGGTTGCAGTTGACCCAACATTTCTGTTTCACCGGATGTGTATAAGCAAACGATCAGATGAGGATTTGAAGAAATTCTTTGAGTATGAGTTGGCCCCATTTCCCTTGGCACTGTTCAATGAAGGTGGGATGTGGAAGACAACTAAATCCGTCCTGTACAGCTTATTCGAGCCTACCAAAAAACTGGTCTACTGTCTCAGGTGAACATAGTTGTGGACGGAAAATTTCTACTACACAGAGTAATTTGGCAAAAAGATGCCTTCCTTGTCACAATTTGTGATCGTTACATCAACTACGTCAACCACCACTATCCTGGATGACTCACACTGTGGTATTTGATTGGTACCCAAACCCAGCCAACGGTACAAAATCACAATAACAGATGCGATGATACAGACTGAGAAGGTCAGCTGACATCAATTTGACTTGGAACACTTCAATACCCGTTAAAAAGGAAGATTTGTTATCCAATACTACCAACAAAAGTAACTTCATCTCTTTACTACAGACGAAGCTTCGGGAGAATGGGATACAGACTCTTCAGGACATGATGCTGACTTCCTTGTTGTGAAGATTGCTGTGGAACATTCCTCTCACAGTTTTGTGAGAAGCTTTCACTTCCTTTTGATTGCTTCCACTCCTCCCACCCAAGATATTCTGCTGCTGACAACGGACGAGGGAAAACCAAAACAATGCCACTGTCCATCCAAAAGATGCAGCACCGTGCATTTGAACACATCCTGTTCTTACATTCATTTACCGGCTGCGACACAACATCTGCAACTTTCAGGAGAAGCAAGGTGGGCTTCTCAAAATTGTACTTGGAGTCAGAATTCATCAAGCAAGCGGCAATGATCTTTATAACCCCTCCTCTACTCACGGCGAGGTTGAAGAGGCTGGAAATAAATGTTTCCTGAAATGGTATGCGGCGCCAAAAAGACAGACCTTCCTTAACCAGTACCGCTTTTAGTCGTTCACAGGGTTGGTGGCAAATATGAAGCCTGACATCAGCTCCCTCCCTCCAACAGAGAACGCAGTTAAACAGCATTCCCAGTGCACCGATTGAGCTGCCCCCTGGGGGTGGAAACATGAAGGAGAGACCCTGATGCCAAATACAACAAAAGATCCACCAGCGCCGGAGGTCCTTCTAAATATGATATTTTGCCGCTGCACCAGGGATTGTGCAATTGGCAAATGTGGATGCCGAAAAGCAATGCTGACCTGTTCTGCAGCGTGTCTCCGAGTCTCCTGCCAAGGGAGATGCATCAATAGCGTGCCTGTTGCCGAGGACGACGATGACGACGACATAGAGCCCATTCAGCAAGAACCATCCAATACTGAGGATGAAGATGCCATGGATGAACAACGCTTGCGAGGACCCCCACGTCCAAGGAGGATGAGAATGTAACATGATGTTATTGAGAACAGTGATAACAATGAGATCTATAATTTTATGTGCTTAATGTAACGAAATAGAATAAACATTATGATTATAAAATACAATTATGTATTTTTCAAGTAATATGATTTTTACCTATTTTATTTAATAACTGGTTTTAAAGTGTGGTCACACATATTATTAGGCGAACGAACAAGTGTTGTGTGTCAGTAATAAGATAAAAACAGCTCTTTCTGAAAATGACAACATTTTACGAAAAAACTTCAAATTGCTGTAAATGTTGAACGGTTGAAGATAAATTTACATATGTCTATATATTCTAAAAGAAAATTAAATTCTTTACAACTTCTTTCGAATAAATTTTTTTCTTTGATGAATATTTTAGACGGTATGACGGAATGTTTGATGAAAAATGTGAGGTAAAATGATTTTTTTCGAAAATATCTACATTTGTGGAGCGAATAACTCGAAAATGGCTGGGATTTCGAAAATTACGTATAGAATAAAAGTTGTAGATAATTTTATCAGCTTTTACTTATTATCAAAAAATTTTCCTCTGCGGCGCACCGTTTTTGAGATATAAGCGGAAACCCGAAAATTGGGACCTCCCCCTCCCCCTCCCCCCCCTAGCTCACCACCTAGACGTCAGGATTTTTAGTATGTTCACATCCTAAGCACCCTAAACAAGTTTCTGAAGGAATCGCTTAGGTCCCTGCTCACGCACTCTACACCCCCTTCCTTGACTGGACTAAAGGTTTCTGTATATACTGGTGAGCTCTGGCATTATGAAATTTGTATATAAAATTGCAATTGGTGCCACGCAAACTGTTTGAAAACTGAATGTACCGGGAGTGAATGTATGGAATGCGGGAGGAGGTGGCGGATGGGAGAGGGGTGAAGGATGAGGGAGGGAAGGGGAGGGGGACAAGGGAGGGGAACTCGGGAGAGGGGGCCCGCGGGATGGGTTGGGGAGGGGAACCCGGGAGGTGGGAGGGGAACTCGGGAGGGGGGAGAGGAAAACGGGTGGGGGTTTAAGGGATAGGGGAAGCGGGCGAGGGGAGTGAGGAGAGGGGAAGGGGACGTTGGAGAGGAAGGGGAGGCAGAAGGGGAACGGGACGAATGGGAAAGGACACGAGCTCTGGCATCATGAAATTTGTATAATAAAATTGCAATAAGTGGCACACGAGCTGTATGAGAACTGAATGTATCGGGAATGAATGTATGGAATGCAGGAGGGGGGAGGGGAACCCGGGAGGGTGGAGGGGAACTCGGAAGGGGAGAGGGGAATTCGAGAGGGGGATCCGCGGGAGGGAGGAGGTGATTATGGGAGGGGGGAGGGGAACTCGGGAGGGGGGATCGCGGGACGGAAAAGGGGGGGAGTAGAGTGAGGAGAAGGAAGGTGGAAGAGGAGTGGGAACGCGAAAGGGGAAGGGGACGCGGGAGAGGAAGGGGAGGTGGAAGGTGAACGGGACGAATGGGAAAGGACGCGCAGGGAGAAACAATTTCGTTATTAAATGGCAAAGGTTGGTACCCGGCATATATATAAATGCTAATAAATGAAAATGAATCGCCGAAATGTATGTACGCGCATAACTTCCGAACGACTACACCAAATTGGATAATTCTTTTTTTGTTGTGTTTGTTATTGCCAGGACAAGGTTTGTATATAACTACTGGTGAGCTCTGGCATTATAAAATGTGTATACTAAAAATTCAATGGGTGGCACGTGAGCTGTTTGAAAACTAAATGTACCAGAACTGAATGTATGGAATGCGGGAGGGGGGATAGGAACTTGGGTATTGGTGCCGCGGGTGGAAAGGGACGGGAACCAGGGAGGGGGAGGGGAACCTGGGAGGGGGGAAGGGAATTCGTGAGGGGAGTTGGCGGGACGGGGGAAGAGGAGTGGAGTGGGGAGTCGGAAGGTGGAGGAGGCGGAGTGGGAACGTTTGAGGGGAAGGGGACGCGGGAGAGGAAGGGGAAGCGGAAGGTGAACGGGACGAATGGGAAAGGACACGCAGGGAGAATCAATTTTTTGTTGAACGGCATAGCAACGCATGCCGGGCACCAGCTAGTATATAAATGAAAATGAATCGCCGAAATGTATGTACGCGCATAACTTCCGAACCCATGCATGCCGGGTACCCGCTGTATATAATTTATTTATTTATTTATTTACGGACAAATAGTCCATTAACAATATAACAATAACACGAATAACAAGCGAGCCTAAAGGCCCGACCCGCCTAGCAATTGATCACTGTTCGCATCGATTACCGTTCGCATGTCATTTTTTGTAACCAGCACCACTTTTCGTAACAATCACCACTTTTCGTAACGATTCACCAGTTAACCCCATGTGTCGAGCATGCGTAAAGAAGTTTTAATTTAAAAAAATGGGGCATTTGGGACTCTTGTTTTTTGTATCGTATAATAAGGGACAAATAAAAACATTTATTTTTAAATATAAAACTTTTTGCATAAAAATATTCAATGAAAATGAAATTCGGTCAACCCTGTAGATTTTACGAACGTGAAACAAGGAATTCGTATGTATTTACATTTCGTTTCCAAAATATTATTTCAAACTGTTGTAATTCAGAGCGACGCGGACACGTCCTCGTCTGGCCACGTTTCGGACCGTAATGAACTGCGAAATTTTGTGTTTCGGTGCTATGATAAAATCGTCAAATGCGAAGCTGTTAATTAATTAAAATTAAATGCTTCCCAAAATTATTTTTCGGTCAAACTTATTTATGATTTGTCAATAATGTCTTAGCACAATAAGTATGTAAAAAAATATGAAATATATTAGTTTATAAGTGCGCAAATAAATACACAAATGGACCAATTTTCGTCAAGAAACACATGTACGTACATATTTTTTAATGATTTTATTGAAACTAAAATTAAAATTCTAATACATAACTTTGCTAGATAATGTATTGATTTATTTCACTGCATGATTACATTATTTGAAATGGGTGTGGTATAATACAAAAACTTTTTTGAAAATTTAACAAATCTGCCAACGACCTATGGAATAACCTTATTATACTAAAAATTAAAAAAAATTCTAAAAATTTATTACATAACTATGCTAGATAAAAGAACAATCTTTCGAAATCCATTTATAATTTTTTGTGGAAAAGAGTCAATACGTCTAAAAACTTTTTTGAAAATGACATATTTCTGGGTTTCTCTACCTATGTCCTCTTAAGTTTCAAATTGGTAAATGCACAAGAAATTATAATTTTACAATCAAATCTTTCTCGAGGGGGGGAAATTTTCGGCGGATCAACTGTGGGATCACCGGTGAATTTATACATCATTAATTTTCTTTAAATGGGCAAATTTCATAAGTTAGTTTTATACAAACCTTGTCCTGACAATAACGAACACAAAAAAAAAGTATTATCCAATTTGGTGCAGTCGTTCGGAAGTTATGCGCATGCACACATTTCGGCGATTCTTTTTTATATATATATATAGATAGATTTTATTAGATTAATTTGTGTTACTCCATTATTATTAGTAGTTTATGTTACCTGTTGGCGTAGCACAAGGCGTCGGCTAGGATCAGTCGTCCCTCAGCGTCTGTGTTGTCCACCAGAATGGACTTGCCGTTCATGGCGATCACCACGTCCCCCGGTTTAGTGGCGCGCCCTCCCGGCATGTTCTCAGTCAGCGGGATCAATCCTGCACACACCATACGTTATTCACACGGTTACTACAGTCCTACGATGTGACTGACTTTATTATAAGTACATTTTATTTAACTTTTTCCACGCGATCGTAACAACAGTTGATACGGCAAAAGCCATGCCTCACACGCGCCCGTATCAGCCCTTGTTACGCTAACTTCGACTGCTTATATCACAGCGCTACTATGTCACAGTATTTTTTCCCGCTCGCTAGGACATTCGTGTAACTATCACGATGCTGACATCTTCAGGCATATTTCGAAAGTAAAATTGTATTTCGTAAAAAACATCTATAATCAAGTGAATGTGTCCTCGTGCCTTTGAATACATACTTCACAATTTACTCCACAGATGGCGCTAGTAGTTTGCACTAGTAGTTTGTGCACGCGCATCCATGCGATTAAGACTGACCAAATTGGACAAGCATCGATAACATTTATTATCGAGATTGCGCGTATTCGCACACGTTTGTTTGTATGTTGTGAAACTGTGATTTTGAATTTACATACAATTTTTTTTAATTTTAGTGTCATCATAATAATCTCATCTTTTTATATAGTATGATAAATCATGCCATAATATGCTGTAATTTGACATAAAATTGGTTGGATAGGTATTTGAAATATGACATATACATGTACCGCGTATGGGTATTGAAAAAACGGAGTAGTTCAACGCGGGGAAAAGGTTAATATATCATTTAAGAAGAAAATAACAATAATAATTTAAAGGAAAATTTGAAAGAGAACAAGACACAGAAAAACAGAAAAATATAATGGTCGCAACAGAGACTCGAACCCAGAACCTCTCTTCTATCCGGGACGTTCGTTTACCAATTTTGCCATTGCCACCTACTGAATAACCTTCAAAAGTTATAAAAATAGAGTTTTTCTAATAACAATTGAATACTACAGTAGGGCCTCGCTTATCCTAATAGGGTAAAACAAGACCCCTTCCGAATTATCGAGGCGTCTGGATTATAGTACGCAATATTTTAAAAGGAATAAAACTCATTTTTAACTTGGGTTTCATTTATTAATGTAAAAATTTAAAGTCAATTTAGACAAGAATATGTATGTATACAAATGTAGGTATGTACTTATAAAAAAATTCAAACATGTAAGAAACTTAACATGAAATAAAAAAATAAAAAATAAAAGTTAATTCTTCTTGAAAAGTCTGTAATATACTTCTGCCTTTATCTAACATTTCTATAATACGCAATTTATCTTTTATTGACAATGTTGAATGTTTACGCGGCGGTGCCATTTTGTCAGCGAACGCGCATTAAATTAACTAACACTGCAAGGTAATGAATAAAAGACTGACGAGTGACGGCAAATGATTGAATATTGACACGTTGTGACCCGCATGCACCTACCTACGCTTCCCTCCCGCGCGATTCTCTTGCTTGTCCTGATTACAGCGTGCACCGAAGTAACGGTGGTCCGGATTAGCGAGGCTCTACTGTATAATATTATTTACTACCTACTTATTAAAATTGGACTTCACAACATTGAGAAATAATCCATGAAAAACTGCATTGCTATTCTGTGAGAAACTGCAATAATTTTAGGCTTCCTAAAACAAATTTATCGGGAACACAAAACAATATTTATTATAAAGGGTTTTAAAATGTTCAATGAACTCCCTGTAAATGTTAAAGATGCTAAAAGTCTTGCAGTTTTTCGTTGATTATACCTCAATGTTGTGAAGTCAAAATTTTAGTAAGTAGGTACAAGGGCGTAGCTAGGATTTTGTTAAGGGGGGGGGGGCAGGCGTCGACAAACCAAGAATATATCTAAGGTAAATGCTGCATGAGCAACGGGACAGGTTACGTTAACCCCTCCGCAACGTAAGCAGATATATGCGTTAAAAATACGACAGCAGTCAAGTACAATAAGCGTGTTTACACGTCAGCGCGTGTGTCTCCATAGAAACCGTTATAACTCCGTTATTGTTTTAGTTACATCCCTAAAATAAAAAGGTGAAAGGTCGATAGTAAATCATGCTGCACATCTCTATTCAAGTTGTCCATAGAAATACATAAAAAGGACATTCTGTCAGACGCGCAGTCTGACACAAATTTCCTATGGGCGCCCGACATTGTTAATTTTTATTAAATATTTTTATATGAAATGATAAAAAAGTGAGGTGACAAAAGTGTTTATTACACATTTATACAATAGAATAAGTATTGTTGTTTACATAATCTGTGATTTTAGTACCGTTTTCACATAAAAACATCAAGTGAGTCATTTTCACATTTTTTTAATGTTTGCATTCTAAATTTTAATATTTACAAATACTAATATTTATTTGTAATACAATAATTCGAAAGCTTATTTTGTAACCTGTCTAAAACAGTTTTTACTATTCGGCTACGTTCAGAAATGTTTCATTTATAGAGCTTTAATTGTGAAGCGGTAATAATACAAAGTTTTCGTAAAATGTCATTTCGTTAAAGACATTAAAAGTGCATATTGGCGATTTTCTGAGCGGTTAAAAATGAAAAACAAAATATCCATCAGTTAATTTATTTTACAAAAAAAGTAGTCAACGAGGTTCTTCACAAAACCGTTTTAACACTCAGATTCAATTGTATCCTTAGTTTTTTGTACCATGGTTCGGTGTACACTGAGCATACATAGGGCGTTCAAACGGTTTTCAGTCATCGTTTATCTCAGTCATGTTTTAACACGACGCAGTGTAGAAAAGGACCTCTCTATGTTACTTGCAGTGCAAGCTTGTGCCAAGGATTTTTTGTTGCGGGAAAGAAAATGTTCGCAACACTTCAGTAAAATCTAGTTTTTCGAGATCTTCTCTGGTCATACCCTTGTTCTGCCATTTTTTATACCATAGTTCGGCTTCTTGATTAAAATTAAGTAAATCGTAGTATAGGCAAAAACTTTGTGCTTTTTCTTTGAAATCAATTAACGACATATTCAACATTGTACAGGGATGTTGCGACATTAATCCGAAAGCAGGCAAATTTTGGTCACCAAAACGCTGCTCCAATGCAGATATTAGGGAATGATAATTAATCACTTCCAAAAATCGCATGGAGTCTCAGCAAGGTAATTGGACCGATGTTGTTGGCGAGATACAATGCGTGGGATTAGTACATCAGTTCCAAAGGTAGCTGCAGTTCTAATTGAAATATCTAAAATATTTTAGCTCTCTATGTCTACGTTGCTTCGATGATCATTTATAACAGAAATTATACCTTTAATATGACTCAAACATGCGTACATATTGATATTGATTGTAAAGCATTGGCAATAGGTTCCAATATGCCTGAGTACTTGGCTATCAGTTGAACACATATGTAGAAAACTGATTTAATAACAACGCAATGTAACTGATAAGCACGATTTCTTGATGCTTCATTAATCATGATCAACTAAAGAGGTAATAATAATAATTAAATTGATTCTCACAAACAGTAGGCTACCGACATAATATTACTTTACGTTTTGTGAGCATTCCTGCATCTTTTAGGGGGGGGGCAGCTGCACCCCCCCCCCCTGCCCATACCTTGCTATGCCCTTGAGTAGGTAGTAAATAATATTATAGTAGTTTTAAAAAATAATATATCTCTACACATTATAAATTAAAGTCCTCCGCTGCATCTGTCTGTCTGTCTGTCTGTTCGCGATAAACTCAAAAATTACTGAACGGATTTTCATGCAGTTTTCACCAATGGAGTGATTCATTGGGAAGGTTTAGGTATATAATTTGTCAAGGCTTTGTGTAAATTAGTCGAAATATATTTATAATATATAAAGGAGAATGTAGTGGAATTGATTTGTATGCAAATTAACAGATGGCGGTGGGAGTTAATTTATCGTGGTTATAAAGGTTGAATAACCATCCAGTAAGTAGATGGTGTTGTGTTTCATTAGCCACAGCAACGCGTCGCCGGGTCAGCTACTTAGATATAAGATGTCAAACTTTATAACTAAATAAAACATATTTAAAAAAAAAATAAAAAAATAACAAAGTCGAGGGTTTTCTTACAGGTATTTTGGAACTCCAGCCGAGCAATTCTATATCTTTTGTGGGATCGTTATGGGATAACGGACGTGATCTCTTGTCAGATTTGTGTGATTTATTTGCTTTTTCCTTGTACAACGTACATCAACCCGTCTGCTTGGTTCAATATATTCGCACCTCACAATCCGGAAGCCTCAGTTTCGCGTGAAAAATCAGAAACCGTCACTTGGGATCGAGATTGTAAAATATCTATGCTAGATAGCTTTCATACTTCAAAGACAATAAGAAGCATTATTTCGTTCTCTTTCTGGTTAAAAGAAAAATACATATGTTTGCATGAGGGGAAGAGAGATATATAGCTTTTAAAATGTAAGGTCGCTCGGGACGTTTTTGGTCTTATGAAAGTATAACGCGATTACGTGTTTTGGGATGTATTTATTCCTAAACAAGCAGACGGGTTAAATGAATAAATTATCATGCATACTTGCAGGAATTCGGGTTTAAAACGATCTAAATTAAAATATGTAAAATGATGACAGTAAATATGTAAAAATCACACAAATCTGACAGGAGATATCGTCTATTATCGCATAACGATCCCACAAAATATATAGAATCGCTCGGCTCATCAGAGTGGGGCACTTGCAATTTGTACAAGGTTAGCAGTTGTGTACCACGTAAGGAGTTTGACTGATGGTAAGGAACTCACCGATCACGTTGACGGGCAGCTTGAGCGCCGCCACGCTGCGCAGAGCCCCCACTACGCAAGCCGCGCCTCCCATGTCCCCGCGCATGGCCGCCATGTTGGCCGAGGGTTTGATGCTGATGCCGCCCGAGTCGAAAGTCACCCCCTTCCCCACCAGCACCATCGGCTTCTCGTCTGCAAAACAAACAATATGAGTAACACATCACGGTATTATAGACAGCCCCGATTTATTAATCCTAATTACCTTCCATATACCTACAAGAACTACTCGATCCAAAATTCTTTTTAATTGCAACAATAATATCAGGAGTGAGTCATTTAGATACTCGCTTGTACCTAGATTGCATGCACTTGGCAATTTTTTCTCAGAAGTAGTAGATGTATTCAACTGTATGGAATATAGTTATAAGAAGACTATAACCACTGAAACGCTTTTTGCAACGCATAGCGCCATTTAAAATTTCTCGGATTGACTAGCTGTTAGTTTTAGGCAAATTTTTCCTAGATACATTAAACATTGTTTTGTAATATTTTCAAACACGCCTGCGATTCAAACTTGACGTTTTTTAGAAGGTGAAAGATACTACTTATATTCGTATTCAACAGATGGCAGTGTACTCTAGTTTTTTAGGAATTATTTCATTTTTAAAAATCGTAATAAGTAAATTTGTTTAAAATGATCAACTGTCAAAATGCCTCCATGTAAAATGCGTCTTTTTATCGTGTTTTAGTGGATTTTTCTAACATATTTGTATACCAGTGTAGTAATGATTGAATTAGTAATGCATTCAACGTGTTTCAAACTTTAAAATTCAGTGATTATTTGAAAAACCAAGTTTTTGTGGTTATGTTTGCCACGATTTGATAGGCCCTCCATTGATATGCTTGGTGTAACCCTAAGTGACCAGCTCAGGTACGGGGGCTCCATCGAAGCCAGAGTAAAGTTAGCATTCCAAAAACAGGGCGTACTGTACAGGGCCCGCAGATACTTTAATAGTATACAACTGCTAACCCTGTACAAATCAGGTTGAATCCCCTCAGTTGAATTTGACCGCCACCTCTGGTCTGGAGCTCCAAAATACCTGAAAAACCCTCGACTCTGTGCAAAAACGGGCGGTCCATTTGATCTCCATCTTAACAGACGGATTGCAATCTTTAGAGCACAGGCGTCGGGTGGGAATGCTATCCTTGTTCTACCGGTATTACAATGGAAGATGCTCCGAGGAACTATCGTCATTGATCCCTTCGGCAGCAGTGCATAGGGGGGAAACACGCCAAACGCGTGCCCAACATATGTACATGTTTGACATTTGTCACATGACAACGGGTCGCTTCTTCGACCCGATCTTGTGTTCAACAACTCGGTTGTGGAACGATTTACTGGCCTCTGTGTTTCCTCCTTCCTTCAACATGGGTCTCTTCAAGACCAATGTTCATTCCTTCCTCTCCTCAAAAAGAACCTCCACACAGCATCTCAGATGACATAGGCCCTGAGGGACATTATTTCCTCAGGGCCTCCTGTGCGGAGTTAATGTAATAAAAATAAATAAATAACAACATTTGACAGCAACTTAGAGCCAATATATATAATTGATAAATAAATTAATATCGAACTTTTCCAATGTAGAATTTCTAATAAAATGTAACCTATATGACGAATTGTCTGAAAATGACGTAGATACATACGCTGGAATTATTATTTTTTAATTTATAAACTAACGTTTAGACAAGATTTTTATGCATAGCACAAAGGGTAACAATTATTATAAGCAATAATTGTCAACCTGAAACACTCATTTACATTGAAAAATCTTCTGAGAAAAGATACTTGCCGCCAACGGGACTTGAACCCGTGTCCTTCCGATTGCCGGTCGAATGCTCTGACCACTGAGCTATGGGGGCTTATCTAATACCCGCCAAATAATTCAATATATACTAGTGTTTCATTCAACAATTACTGCTTATTATATTTTTATTTTTATCTTTTTATTTATATCTTTTCTCGGAAGATTTTTCAATGTAAATGAGTGTTTCAGGTTGACAATTATTGCTTATAATAATTGTTACCCTTTGTGCTATGCATAAAAATCTAGTCTAAACGTTAGTTTATAAATTAAAAAATAATAATTAATATTTAACAAGTTTAAGTATTTCCCCAATAAATGCAGACATAATTTGTCTCGACGCCACCTAGCGAGGGATTTAACACTAACAATGTCTCTCTCGCAAAAATAAAGTTGGTTGTTTTCAGGTGGAAAAAATATAATAAGCAGTAATTGTTGAATGAAACACTAGTATATATTGAATTATTTGGCGGGTATTTGATAAGCCCCCATAGCTCAGTGGTCAGAGCATTCGACCGGCAATCGGAAGGACACGGGTTCAAGTCCCGTTGGCGGCAAGTATCTTTTCTCGGAAGATTTTTCAATGTAAATGAGTGTTGCAGGTTGACAATTATTGCTTATAATAATCGCTGGAATTATGTTATCAGATTATTATGTACGAATGTAAAAATACTGATTTATCTAATCTCTAATCAAATAATAATTTTCTACGGAAACGAAGATAACGTTTTAAATTGCGAATTTTATCGAATGAAAGATAAAAATATTTATTGTTGTTGGCCTGTGTGTAAAGACTAGTGATCGATCTTAAGGGCCCGCAACCCGGATTTGTACCGATTTATTACATATTTCCCTTAAACACGGTAAGTTTTAAAGCTCTTAAAAAAATATATGTTATTCTTGAAGATAATATCTAGACCTTGCCCGTGCCGAAAGGCAAATTATATAAAATTCCCTCGATAGAAAAAAATCGCAAAGTATGCTCCAAAAATTATTATTAACACGTTTGTTTCAGTTATTTTACAAGTTATATGTATGAAAAAATTCACAGTATTTTTTTTAATGCTGTTTAAGATAATGCCCGCGAGATTTTTGCTCTATTTTAAGCGAGTTGTGTTTTATTAAACATTTTCGCAATTTTTGCATCGATTTTGTCGCTGTAAATTTTAGCGCTCTCCTCTAACATTCGTAATTTCGTATCTCTCCATCTTTTTCTTTTCGGGCCCGGTTGCAGAGCCTTAAGGAATATTGATAAACGCATATGCATAAATTGGAAACTCTAACTCGTGAAAACAGCAAATCTTCCTTTTTTAGGAAGGCAGCATAGACATATGAATATTACTAGACCTACCCTAAGTGATAAAAGCGTATTATTTCCCCCTCCCCATACCGGTTCCATTGAAACCGGCTGGGATTGAGTATGGCTTCGCATGAATCTAAAAATTCTTCTGCGAGCCAGCGTCGAGCGCTCATCAGTGCATTTTACGAAATAACACCGCAAAAAACATGGTTTGTGTTTTGAAAACGTGTAAATATATACTATCACTCGAGATACATGGCGTGTGCTCGACGATGTTTACCAGGGTAAGTAAATTATGAAACATTTGTAAAAGTGTCCTAACTAAATACGGCAACAAAATATTGGAATCTCAAAATAGGCAAACTTTTCTTTGCCGTATTTAGACTTCGCAAATTTGTTCATTACGCGGCGAGCAATTCGCGCTCCCATGTAAAAAGGTCTATTCATTTAAAAGCAGAGTTTACTTTTAAGAACTAAATGGTGATATTATAATGCGAGATGACTATATACTGTCATATTGAGTTATCGACGAATCACATATCTCCAAAGTCATCTTCCCGCCCTACGCCGTCTTGTCGGAGGCGTCTACTAATATCTACAGGAATTCCAAAAACTGAAAAAATCGAACTAATATCTATGGGAACCAAAGTGTTGACGAATATCTACAGCTCAAACTGTTGACTAATATCTATAAGAACCAAAGTGTTGGCGAATATCTACAGCACTGGCGGAGGTTAGATTTGCAATTATGTATAGCATATTGGAATATTGCGCATGCAGTTTAAAAAACTTAATTTATGTAAGTATGCATGTAAAAATCCCTAATATCGGACTATTGGACACATTTAGCTGATTAGTCCAAACTACGCTCTATAGATATTAGTTCAACCTACGCTCTGTAGACATTAGTCAACACTCTGAAGTTCGTAGATATTAGTTCAACATAGGAGCTGTAGATATTCGTCCGACATACAGGCTGTAGATATTAGTATCTGGAGTCGTTGTTGTCTACCCCTCACCTTTATGTTCTGGTCTACTAATATTCACATGTCTATGGTAGGCACCCTATTATTAAAATAATTTGAAGTCAGTCGTTTGTTACGAGAGATAGGAAGGCTGATAGAAATATTGAAAGAAGGGTAAATGCAGGTAACATAGAATCACATTTTGGAAGATCAAATCCTTGAACTACTGTACAGTGGAGACCAACCCTAAGGTGCGGCGGTGCAACGCACTCCCAAAATTTTTGTCAATCTAAAAATTCCCGAGCGCCGAATAAAATACTATATTTCCGACACGCCTCATCACAAATCACAATACACACTTCGGTTATAATGCATACATAACATAGGTGTCTATGTATACCCGCTCGCGTAACAGATAACAGAAGCAGAACGTTTTGTTCCTATATTCAGGCCGGTAGTGCATTTGTCAAAGCGATCACAGAATCCAAGAGAATCCTTACACAATTCTCCATGCGCCAAAATCGTAGGTAGGTATAATCCATTGCAAATTTAATTAAACCGCAGACGGCGATCTGAGAATTTCCACCATGTCAAAATGACCAGATTGTTCAGTGGCATCTTAATCGAGGACGCGATCGTGTCATTTTATTATTGATATTGTGTGTTTAAATTAAGATCTACTCTTTTTTAGTCAATGTTTCGATCAGCGTCGACCATCTCTTATCTCTACAGCATACCAACCAACATAAACAATGAGACCCGTTGTGACAGGTCGCAGATCAATTACGCCATTGTTATTAGTTTTTTTGGATGAGTCGGAAAGAGTAAAAAATGAGTACAATTATTAACCCTTCAAAAATTTGGCATTTTGTTCGGATGGTCAAAATATTTTCGCTTTACAATAAAATGCAAATATTTGGAATATTTCTGAGCACATTCAAAAACCAAAAACTGTTTTAGAAAGGTGATGAAATACGCTTTCAAATTATAGAATTCGAAAAAAAAAAAAAAAAATTTATTATAAAATTTTTGCATACAAACATAAAAAAGTTTTCAAAATGGCTCACCTTACGTTTTTTCTAACTAAAGTTACTGATAATAAAAAATAATAAAAACAAATACATATTTTATTAGACAAATGTATAACAAACACATATTGTAACCTCACTTTTTTGTCGCCCTATGAAAAATTATTTATAAAAAATTCCCGAAGTTTCAAATTCTTTTTTTCAATTTGCGATTCAAAACTTTGTGTACATTTTACTTTTTTGGTGGCTATTTTTTAGATTGGAATATAAAGCGTGGTGTTTTTCCTTTCTAACACCGATTAGAACATATTTCTAACCATGATAGTAAGGAAGTTACGGCGTTTTATATGAGACCTATGTGCGTTGGGACAAATATGGTCTCCTGTGATTAAACGGGTTAATGTTCATTTTATAAAAAACAATGCGCTGAACTTTAAAAAACGATTAGAAATTAAAAATAGTGGCTCGCCGCGGCCCAATTTAAATATTAAACAAGAGTGCAAGTCAAAAGCAAAAGAGACAACGAAAAATTGACCAAATCTACAAATAGGTAGGATGTTAATTCATAATTAAATTCATTTTAATTAGAGTAGGTATATGTACAAGATTTTTAGCGCACCACCGATTTTTGTGAGCACCAGCCACCACTGCTACTGTACCGCCCACCATAAAATGTTGCTTTTATTTTCCAAAATACACTCAAATATATTAACTTTTTACCTGCGTTGATCTACTCCGTTTTTTCAATACCCATACGCGGTATGTATATGTCATATTTCAAGTACCACGAGGCACGAGGACACATTCACTTGATTATAGATGTTTTTTACGAAAAAAAAAAAAATAAAAATAAAAATTTACTTTCAAAATATGCCTGAATATGTCAGCATCGTGATAGTTACACGAATATCCTAGCGAGCGGGAAAAAATACTGTGACATAGTAGCGCTGTTATATCGTCAGTCGAAGTTAGCGTAACAAGGGCTGATACGGGCGCGTGTGAGGCATGGCTTTCGCCGTATCAACTGTTGTTACGATCGCGTGGAAAAGGTTAATATTAAAATATTATATAAACACACTTATGACCTTTGCATGCGAATTCAATCTAATTTCTTTTAAATAGAAAATAGACAATAAATCTGGAAGTATGTTGCCTGTTGTATGCTGATGACGCGGTGCTGATTTCTAACACTATGGAAGATCTACACTATCTACAGTCTCTCGTGTCTAGGATAAACTAAGTATGTATGAAGAATGAGTTTTTTTTTTTTTTTTTTTACAGTGAATACCGCACAAGAATCTCAACTGCTCCCGTCTGGAGCCAGTGAGACTATGGCATCCCCAATTGGGGTATGTTGTGAGGCTGAAGGTAGTGGGGGGGGGAAGGAGGTGGGGAAGAGGAAGTTTGGGAAATACCTGGCTATTCAGATCTGGTCACCAAACACGGCTAAAGCCATTTTCAAGCAACGTTTCAATTCTGAATGGTGGTCTTACACCAGGGCGATACTAATAGTATCTTCCACTCTGGAACATGCCGCAAATATACTATATATTATTTTAAATGATTTAATTGTGAAATAACACAAATTAATCAAATAAAATTTATTTGCGCATGCCGGGTTCGAACCCGCGACCTCCGGATTGTGAGTCAAGAGTCTTACCCACTGCACTACGGAGGTCGTCAGTTAATGATGAATGTAAGTAAGTCTAAAGTCATGGTATTTGAAAGAGAGAGTATGAAAACAATGTGCAACATAGTTGTGAATGATGAATATTTGGAGCAGGTGGATGAGTTTGTGTACTTGGGAAGTATGTTTACGAGAGATGGAAGGGCTGACAGAGATATCGAAAGAAGGGTAAATGCAGGCAACTCTATTAATGGAGGACTGAACGCCGTTGGCGCCAACAAAAAACTGTCCAAAGAAGCGTCCATAATGGAGTGCTGGTACCTACCCTGATGTATGGCAGTGGGGCATGGAACTGGCAGAGGAAGGATGAAAGTAGACTGAATGCTGTAGAATGAGATCGCAAGAAGAAGAAGAATGCAAGGCTGATGTAAACGTAATGAGTAAGATTAAGAAAGGGACGCTCAGATGGTTTGGGCATGTAGAGCGAATGAACGAGGAAGGGAGTGTAAGGAGAATATATGACGCAAATGTGAATGGAAGAAGAAGTCGGGGAAGCCCGAGGAAGACATGGCACGACCAAGTGAATCATATACTTAAGTTGGGCCATATCAAGAGTCGGAATAATAGAAGAGCATGTATGAGACAATGTATGAATGTGAACGAGGCAAGGAGTGTGTGCCAAGATCGAGTTCTTTGGCGGTCCGTCCTCTCTGCCTACCCTTGCGGATAAACGGCGTGATGGTTAGTTAGTTAGTTAGTTAAGTTGTTTTTAATTGTTTGTCTAGTTTGTAGTTTTTTTAGATTTTAGAAATGTGTTATAAGTTTGTACAGCGCACTTGAGGCGATTTTTCACAAAAATGGCGCTATATAAATCATCCTAATATCATTATTATTATTAACTAACTAACTAACTAACCATCAAGCCTTTTCTCCGCAGGGGTAGGCAGAGAGGACGGACCGCCAAACAACTCGGTCTTGGCACACACTCTTTGCCTCATTCACATTCATACATCGTCTCATAAATGCTCTTCTATTATTCTGACTCTTGACATGACCTGACTCAAGTATCTGATTCACTTGGTCGTGCCATGTCTTTCTCGCGCGAATATCTCTACATATTATAAATTAAATCCTCCGTCACGTTTCAGACCGATAAACTCATAAACTTTTGGATGGATTTTCACGCGGTTTTCACCAATAGATAGATAGTGATTCTTGAGGAAGGTTTAGGTATATAATTTGTCAAGGTTTTGTGTAAATTGGTTGAAATATATAATACATAAAGGAGAATGTCTGTGTGTGGTGCACATGCAGAATCGCAAGCAGGCGGTGTGGATTTGATTTGTATGGAAATCTACAGTTTTATGCCGAGGTTGATGAAATTTTGCACATGTGACCTTCAAAACAAGAGGATGGTCACATGTACAAAATGAAAAAAAAAACATTTATACACAATGTATGGGGAATTTATGGCTCGATACTTCGAGTTTTTTACCTCATTGAGGCGTAATATCCCAAAAATAACCAAGTTAAAAATAATTTTATTAGAATCACTCAAAGTCTAATTATTAGTACTTTTAACCAGTGGCGGCCGCTGACTTGAGAATGTGGTGGTTCATTGACAATCCATACCTACTTATGACAAAAAAAAATATTAATTAGGAATTTTTAATTATTAATTATTTATTTTCAAACAAACTGTTATTTCCTCTCATATATTCAACACTGGTTGCACTTATTTTTGTAATAAAATTATATATTAATAAATTAGGTTATTGGTATCAATACAATCAGTACAATCAATACAAAAAAAAACAAAACCATAACAATTATCACGTCACGGGTCAAACGCGCGCCGCTAGACTGCGCTAGACGTAAACTGATCTATGATCTTCACCGAAATTCGATTGTATTCGTGTCACCTCGGGTCATGTTTCATGGTCAATCGGTAAACTTCGGCAAGGATCGGGTTATGTTTGGCGGGTGGCAAACCAATTCAAGCCAAATTCTGGTACAAATAGCGAAATCGACGCGCTTTTGATGTTTTAAATAATATCCCATACAAAAACATGATTTGGTTTGTTTGCAAAGCGAATGCGAGAGGAGGGCGCTCGGCGGCCGCGCTGTGGGAGATTAAAAGCGTTCTCCCTGATAATATTCGTAGCATTATATCGGTAACGAATATTTTGAAATGATTAAATTAGAGATTCTATAGATTTAAATTAGAGATTTTACAATCTTCAGTAAGTAAATAAAGTAAATTTAGACATTATAATTTGCCAGTGCTGCACACAAAGGCACTGTGCGACCAGCCGCCCTTGCTCTTAACCTCCATATTTTAGTTCCCATAACCAATTTTCATTAACTATGATTTAAAAAATACAAACCCTAAATTGGTGAAAAATATATTTTTCAGATGGGACGAACATAACTAATAAGTCCAAAAGCTACCAACGTACAAACAATTCCAATTTCACTAATTCCGACAATGCAACGAATGCCACAACATGCGTCAATGCCATCTATATCCACATCGGAAGCAGCCGTTGGAATTGATTTGGGTACCACCAAGTCTTGTGTTGCTGTCTTCAGAAACGGGATGGTGGAGATCATCCCCAATGAGCAAGGCAACCATATCACACCCTCCTGCGTGGCTTTCTCTGACTCGGGGTTCCTCGTAGGAGACGCCGCCATGAGTCAACTCTCAAAGAATCCCGATAACACAATGTATGGTAAGATTTTGTGGTGATAAACACTTATGTCTAAAACAATTTCAAATTTACAGACATTTAATTTTGTACACCTAAAGCTGGCCGCATACACACGTTTTCCGTATTCGATTTCCGCATTCGTTTTCCGTATTCGGACATCCGAATGCATGGAATCAGTAGAAAATACATTAAAGCCTCGATGACATACGGCTAGTTTACAAGCTACTATCTGGGAAATTCACTATCTGTTAGTAAACTCGCCCAGTGTCATCGTGTCACTTGCTAACTAGCAGCAAATAGCAGATTGTTGACAATCTACGAAAAAAACGTTGAAAGGTCGTCAACTTTACTCGCCTACACGCTTGCTCCGCTTGCTCGTGATTGGTTTATTTATGTCTCCAACATGGCTTCCGATAAACAGCTGATTTCGACTGTCAAACATCTGAAGAATTAGTTCACGCAGGCGTCGTTATTCTTGTTACTGGCGCTAGCAGCGACCTCAGTTTCCTACGCTTCTGAGCGAGTAGACAGTTTTGTGTGTCATCATGACAATCTCACTCGCCGATTTTTCTGCTTTTAAACTTAGTAGATGGTAGCTTGTAAACTAGCCGTGTGTCATCGAGGCTTAACTGATGCACATGTTCGCTTTTTTTCCGAACGGAACAAATTCCGTACGTACGTTTCAAATGCAAGCCGGCGCGTTCGGAGAAACCTACTGGAAAAAACCTAATGACGTCATGCAGAACGCAGCGCTTGCATACATTTTGTTTGTGCCGGCACACACGTTCGGAAATTTCTATTCAATATCACACCCGCACCGCGTGCATCGGACGTATTCTTTGTATTTGTTACGCATAGAATCGTCGTCTTCCATTGTCGTGCGTTCACCACGCTATCACTATCTGTACTGACGTGTATACATTCCGAATGAAGAAAGACGAACATGTGCGCTAGTCTCACGAAATTCCGCATTAGGAAATCGAATACGGAAAACGCGTGTATGCGGCCAGCCTAAGACGATTACTTTTGTACACTTAACCACTTCGATCCCTAAGCTTGTTAACACGACAATATAACAATAGCAGTCAAGTATAATAAGCTTGTTTCCAAGCTAACGCGTGTGTTCCCACAGAAATCATTATAACTTCGTTATTGTTTTAGTGACAACCCTAAATCAAAAAGTAGAAGATCCATATTGAATCAAGCTACACATCTCTATTCAAAGTTGTCCATAAAAAAGTGAGGTGACAAAATTGTTTACTATACATTTATACGGTAGAATAAGTGGGTTTTTTTACATAATCCATGATTTTAGTACCGTTTTCACCTAAAAACATCACATGAGTCGTTTTTTAAATTTTTTTATGTTTACATTGTAAATTTTAATATTTACAAATGTTAATATTTATTTGTAATATAACAATTTGAAAGCTTTATTCATAACCTTTCAAAAACAGTTTTTAGTATTCGGCTACGTTCAGAAATATTTCATTTATAGAGCTTTAATTGCGAAGTGGAAATAACACAAAGTTTTTATAAATCTGACAGTTCGTTACAAAAAAACTTTTTTTTAAACTTTTTTTTATTATAATCTTAATTTTTTTTGTTACATAGGTAATTGTGCTGTGCCTGTCACACTAAAATTAAAATTCTGAAAGATCAGCTTTCCCAGATAATTTATTGATTTATTTTACTGCATGATTATATGATTTGAAATGTGAGTTGTATAATACAAAATTTTGTTTGAAAATATAACAAATCTGCCAACAACTCACGGTGAAACCTTATTGTACTAAAAATAAACATACTTATCATTATCGAAGTGCATTAAATATGAACGAGAGAGAGTGACAAGTGACAATACTAATGACCTCGAACTCATCGGAAGTTCAGAATTTAATAGCCTCAACCGAGTTTCATGCCGTATCGAGAATAATGAAATTTATTAGATCATGTAAACTGGAAAATATTTTAAGTGAATTTTTATACAAAATTAATACAAAAGGACTAATTACATTTTAAAAAACATTAGAGATTATAATGATAATATTATAGTTTAACCCCTCCGAATTTTCGAGAATATTCGCTTTTGGTGTCTTAAACGAAATGACATTTTACGAAAACTTTTTAATATTACCGCTTCACAATTAAAGCTCTATAAATGAAACATTTCTGAACGTAGCCGAATAGTAAAAACTGTTTTAGAAAGGTTACAAAATAGGCTTTCAAATTATTATATTACAAATAAATATTAGCATTTGTAAATATTAAAATTTAGAACGCAAACATTAAAAATAGGTAAAAATGACTCACGTGATGTTTTTATGTGAAAACAGTACTAAAATCACAGATTATGTAAACAACAATACTTATTCTATTGTATAAATGTGTAATAAACACTTTTGTCACTTCACTTTTTTATCATTTCATATAAAAATATTTAATAAAAACTAACAATGTCGGGCGCCCGTTTAAATTTTGCGGCATAAATTATGTGTCAGACTGCGCGTCTGACAGAATGTTTTTTTTTATGTATTTCTATGGACAACTTGATTAGAGATGTGCAGCATGATTCACTATCGACCTTTCGCTGTTTATTTTAGGGATGTAACTAAAACAATAACGGAGTTATAAGGGTTTCTATGGAGACACACGCGTTGACGTGTAAACACGCTTATTGTACTTGACTGCTATCGTTATTTTAATGTGTATACTTGCTTACGTTGCTGACTGGTTAAAAAGAAATGAGGTAAAAAAATGACAACATTGTGTGAGTCAGAAGCCTCGATAATACAGGGTGTAACAGGACGTACCCGAGGGATTTTAACCATCGATTCCTGAGCATATTTGGAGAAAAAAATGTAAATAAAATTTTGGTCTCCGGTGATATTTTCGACGTTTTTATAATTTATTTTTTTTACAAAAACATTAAAAAATGGTAGGTGTTGGACGGTTGGAGGCGGGGTGAGGGGTTGGTCGGTTACTCGGCTGAGTGACCAATGACAACAAGCGGAAGAATTTTTTTTTGTTTGAATTTGAAGAAAAAATAATTTTAAAAAAATATATATATCATAAAAAAAGTCACCGGAGACCAAAATTTCATTTACATTTTTTACTCCAAATACGCTCGGAATCACTGGTTAAAATTCCTTTGGGTACGTCCTGTTACACCCTGTACATGACATTAAAATTTAAACAAGATTTAAAACATAGCTTTACTAGATAAAAGAACAGTGTTTCAAAATCAATTTATAATTTTTTTGTGAAAAAGAATCAATACGTCTAAAATTTGCTTTAAAAATGACATATTTTCGGTTTTCTCTGGTTATTCCCTCTTAATGAAACCAATGGTTACGTCAAGAATGATATTGGCACAAACGATTCTGATCTTGTTCTTCATACAGTTTCTTTATACATAAGGGTTAAAATCACATTTTAAAAAAAGCAAAAAAAAAATTGCGACAAAAGACAGGTTATATCAGATAAAACTTTAGTAAAATTAGTTTTATTTGCAGGTGCTAAACGACTATTGGGACGCAATTTGGAAGATCAAACCTTTCAAGAAGATATCAAACATTGGCCATTTGAAGTTGTGAATGATGATGCTAAACTTAAAATTAAAGTTAAATACCGCGGCGAGTACAAGACTTTTTTCCCCGAACAAGTGAGCTCTATGGTCTTAGCACAAATGAAGAAGATTGCGGAAGCATACTTAGGAATGACTGTCAACAATGCCACTATCAGTATGCCCGCCAGCTTCAACAATTCCCAGAGACAAGCCACGATGGTTGCTGGTGGCTTAGCAGGATTTAAAAGACTATGGCCTATTAACGAACCTAGTGCCGCTGCTATTGCGTACAATCTAGGCAACAAGAGCAGAGTTGCAAGAAATGTCCTCATATTCGATTTAGGCGGTGGAACTATTGACGTATCAATCGTCACTATTGATGATTCCATCTTACAAATCATATCTACAGCCGGTTGTACAAACTTAGGTGGTGAAGATTTCGATAACCGATTAGTGAATTATTTCGCGCAAAGGTTTGAGAGAAAACACCACAGGAATCTCACAACAAACAAAAGAGCACTAATGCGTTTAAGGGCATCTTGTGAAAGAGCAAAGAGGACACTTTCATCTTATAACAACGCTAGTATCGAAATAGATTCGTTGTTCGAGGGCATCGATTTTCATGATTCTATAACGAGAACCGGTTTCGAGGAATTAAATTCCGATCTGTTTAGATCCACAATGGAACCTGTAAAGAAGGCATTGAATGATGCCAATATGAACAAAGACCAACTGCACGATATTGTCCTCGTCGGAGGTTCTTCCCGCATTCCTCAAATCCAGAAGCTTCTTCAAGAATATTTCAATGGCAAGGAGCTGAATAAATCCTTGCATCCTGAAGAGGGTATAGCTTATGGCGCAGCGGTGCAAGCTGCTCACCTTCAAGGAGACATGTCCAAAGAATTAAAGAAACTACTTCTTCTGGAAGTCACTCCCCTGACTCTGGGTTTAGAAACCAATAAAGGCACAATGATCACCGCAATCATGCGAAACACTGCCATCCCTATCAAACGGATTGTGACTCTCAAAACCAAATTTGTTAAACAGCCCGTAAAGGGGGCTCTAATCAGAGTGTTTGAAGGTGAAAGTATCATGGTAAAAGAAAATACTCTCGTGGGCGCACTCCGTTTAACAGGTATTCGTTCTGAACACAAAGTCAAATATATCTTCGACATCGATGCTTTTAATATCCTCCGCGTTTCCGCTTTCGACAAAGGAATCAACAACATAGTAAACATGACAAACTTCAATTTTCGTTTTACAAAACAAGATATGGAAAGTATGACCGATGAAGTGCACTCTTACTTTAACGACAAAGAACACCAGAACAGATCTATCGAAGCAAAAAATAAACTGAATTTATACAGTTTGAGTTTGCTTTCTAGAGTAGAGAGTGAAAATCGCAATGTACGTGATATTTTAAAAACTGCATTCAAAGACAAGTGCAAGGAGATCACAGATTGGTTGGACGGCAACGAGTCACTTGAGGAAGAACAGTACGCTGAGAAACGAATGGAATTGCTAAGTCTGTATAACCAAATCATTATTGAGACCTACAAGGAAGCTGGGAGTGTGCAAGGCTCCTCCAATAACTATCGTAGAAGCATCACCAGCAGCTCTCAGGACTCTACAGGATCTTCCCAATCTGAACCCGATACTTTGCATGAGGATCTCATTACATTCTAATAAGTTCATCACATAAAAAATCACAAGCCATACATAACATTCTATAATTTAATACTCTATTTTATTTTAAAAATTTAAAAATGCTTATGTCTGCTTTTGATACTAAAACGAGAGAAGTGATTTACTTTAACTTTTTTTCTTTTGCTCGTTTCCAATTTTCGAAGTTTGTTACGCGCTTGCGAGCATTAGTAATCTCCATTTTATCGTACTTTGGTCAATATTAAGCTGGAAAACTTCGATAAAACCCAAATTTCGTCTTAAAATTGTCAACCACTATCAAATTCGGCGGTTGGTGCCTGACTCAAAATAACAGCCGCCATGACACTTTTTGTGATGCTTTTGCATTGTATGTCTGAGTTTGTTGCAAACATGAGTTGCAAGTGTACGCTGTTGAAACAAAGTGCAAATTTTAATACGCGATTTCTTGTATTAATTGTCCGTTTTCAATAGATTTTCTCAATTATTCAGTTAGAGAATCAGACGTACCACCATAATCAATAAAAAAATGCATTTTTGAAAAAGTGGCGTATGTCCCACTTTGATACTGAGCTCCTCATATAATATTTCAGCGGTCGCGCGCGGTCTGTGAGTCCGCAGCGAACTTATTTTACTGATTATGTGCTAACTTAAACAATAGACAATTGCGCTTCCGTGATATCCTCGGGGGGGTGAGGTACGTCCCCTCAGTACCCCAGTGACATTCGTCACAAATGCATGTGTTCTTTTGTTTATATTTGCAGTCTCAGATTCGCGTGCGACTGGTTAGATGGGAGGCGTCTACTAATATCTACAGGAATTTCAAAAAATGATATAATCGGACTAATATCTATGAGAACCAAAGTGCGTACGAATATCTTCAGCTCAAACTGCTGACTAATATCTATGAGAACCAAAGTGTGGACGAATATCTACAGCACTGGCAGAGGTTGGATTTGCAATTATGTATAGCATATTGGAATAACGTAATATTGCGTATGCAGTTTAAAAAATTTAATTTATGTATGTATGTATGTAAAAATCCCTAATATCGGACTATTGGTCACATTTAGCTGAATATTAAGGATTTGGGTTTTTGTTTTAACAGCTTTCTTTATTTCGAGTGCTTCTAAATTATTTAGTCTGTTACCATGACCATTTCTATGTCAGTTAGGTTAGGTTGTAGTGCCGTGTATTTCGAAATAAATAAACAACTTTGTATTATGACCTCCATGTTTGTTCAATAAATTATTGTCCTCGTAAACAGCGAAATACGTAATATTATGCAAAAACTTTATGTACGTACTTTAAACGTTTAAGCCTTTACGTAATCAGTAATTACGTAATTGAAGTAATTTATGCTTTTCCATACAACCTCTTGCTCAGCTGCCCTCTGTAGATATTAGTCCAACCTACGCTCTGTAGATATTAGTCCTCACTCTGAAGTTGGTAGATATTAGTCCAACATATGAGCTGTAGATATTCGTCCGACATACAGTCTGTAGATATTAGTATCTGGAGTCGCTAGGTGTGGCTCATGATCCAGTTGATTATTGAATAAAAACAAGAAATTAATGCACCAAATTATTTAATTTTCAACTTCTAAGACTGAAAGTTGCTTTATATTTGTTAATTAAAAGATGATTATTAAATTATTGAAAAACGTACAGGTCTAAGTCGTTTGACATTTATATTTTTGAGACTGAAGTAGTCATTTTAGTTTATTAGTCATCAGATTTATTTATTATTTATTTATCTATACAAGGTATGTTTACATTACATTATTTGATGCCTGTCTCACTATGGTATACCTGTGTTGAGACAGGCGTAGAGGTACATAAATGAATATCATACATAAGAATATTTAATTATAACATAAGAATAAGATTATGTATTAGTTTTAAGACTGAAAAAGTCATTCAGCCTTACTAAAAAACCCCGTGAAAATTTTATTCAATTGATAAACAGCCGTGGATGTGAAAACATTACTAATTAAAAAATTGTTCATGAAAAGAAATATACATTGTTTACACAGCCTGAGAGGGTAGTTTATCTCATGTGTACGACTGTTTTGTTAATGATGTCTGAACGAAATTTGGAATTTTTCCAAAGTATTTTGAATGTTCTATATATTTCTTATTTTTAAAGATGTCGCAAAAACAAATACCATTTATAAAAACTAGATAAAATTACCTTTCATATTTGTGTATTTGAAATATACTTTAGTTTTAAAAAATTGCTATATTTTAAGATTCATATGCGGAAAAAAATTTCTTACCAAAACATTTTTGATTGAATGTGGAGAAATTAAAAAAAAATCAAAATTTAAGAAGCACAGTCCTTCTATATAATGAATTTGGAAGGAAACTGTCACTTCACTTTTTCCTCGTGCATACAATAAATAAATAATAAAAAATTTCAAAGTTTTCTATAGTGCTTAAAAAATTACCTAAAAATAAACCGACATTTAAAACGGATTTCTTGCATCTCTAAAGATGTTAATTTCTTTGATACATTTAGGAACATATGTATTAGATATTAATTTTTTTTAAAAAACACTACTTTTAAGAAATTCTCATAAAATAAAGATTGATAAAATGTAAATATGAATTTTCATGCATCAAATAAAATAATTTTCTGACAATTCAATTTTCAAAGTATGATTATTGTGTTTATAACTTGACTAAAACTTATGAAAAAACACATGGTAAATATATTAATTATATGAATAGAAGAGTGAATTGGTCACTATAATAGAAATCTATATTAATAAAAATGAATCGCCGAAATGTATGTACGCCCATAACTCACGAACGACTGCACCAAATTGGATAATTCTTTTTTTGTTGTGTTCGTTATTGTCAGGAGAAGGTTTGTATAAAAGAAGCGGTGAGCTCTGGCATAATGAAATTTGTATAAAAAAATGCAATAGGTGATACGCGAGCTGTTTGAAAACTGAATGTACTGGGACTGAATGTATGGAATGCGGGAGGGGGAGGGGGGACGGGAACTCGGGAGGGGGGAAGGGAACTCTAGAGAGGGGTTTGCGGGGCGGGGGAAGCGGGAGAGAGGAGTGGAAAGAGGGAAGGTGGAGTGGGAACGCGTAAGGGGAAGGGGATACGGGAGAGGAAGGGGAATGGGACGAATGGGAAAGGACACGCAGGGAGAAATAATTTCTTTATTATATGGCATAGCAACGCATGCCGGGACCAGCTAGTCATTCAATAAAATCGCAATATTTACTAACAAAATTCCCGCCATAAATAAACCAAACTGTTTTTTTCTGCGCGGGCCACGGAGTTCAAATGCACAGGTGCGCCAATAACGCCCCTGGTGGAAAATAATTAAAACAACCGTTTTTACCACCTAAATTTGAACCACTCACAAAGTTGCCAGATGTAAAATAAATTCAATGCATTTTTACAGCGTGACCGCGGACACAGATATTAGTAAGAGATCGTGTATACGGGGTTTATTAATGTTGTTGCAACAACACAAGTTATCGGCCGTGAAAGGTTTTTTTTTTAGTAAAGCTGATTATGTTTAATGTATCATTTATTGTTTTGTTAAATTAATAAAGTTGATAAATAGTAAAAAAGTGCATTATTATTTGATTTATATTATTGACGATCCACTTTGTACCTGCCTGATTCATAATGAACTGAGGGCCTATTCACTGTGTCTGACCCCCACTACACAGTGGCACAGTGACTTTTTTTAAATACTTTTTATTTCCCAGTACATTGCTTTAATTGACCCGGCCTTAATGAGGTCGGGTATATCATACCCACCGATTTGTAAAACACTAAATACTAACTGTGCGATTCCTGGAACTCGGCTGACTCGGTAGCTGGAGAGGGTGGTGCGGGGAGTGATTTTAAGCAACAGTAACAGTGTTGTGGACTGGGTTATTTTATCATATTACCGCATTTCCCTAATGCTAATTAATATATTACAGTAATAATTATTATTATCAAGTCATTTCAAATATCAAAATCGACAATTCTATATTAGGGTATGTCATACCCACCTCGCAGCTGATGTAACAATTTTTCACCTCATTCACGCCGGGTTAACTAAATCGATTTAAATAATGGAAGTGGATTAGTTACACTATGTATTAATCTTTTTACATGTTCCCAACACTCTTTTAAATCCGGTATAGGTCACTGGAAAAAAAAGTGACCCACTGTTGCCGCCTCGACCCTACTTGAAAAATCTCTTGAATAATATTGAGAGCTGGGTGAGTATTTCACGGTATGTATTTGTGTTTCGAAAATTATAATTCATTTGTTTTTTCCTTAATTGTTTTTTTTTCTTTGCGTCACTTAGTTAACAAAATTGGAAACTTGGAGTCAATTTTCGCTTGGGGCATGGTTTGACTGGCTCGGCAGGGTTCAGCCATTGCGATGAGCGCTTCCGATTATCATACAGGAACCACTTTTCATCACAGGTAATGATTTGATTTAAAATCCCTTCATTATTGTGCCGGTTGAGTAATGCAACGCAGCAGTCAACGCGCGTTTGTTGATTTGCTTCATTCAATTCGTGAGGTACCCACCTTTCAAGCTTTTTCACCTTCCCAATTTGCTTCAAGTGGATTAAAACAGTTTTATCACTAACACCGCAGCCTGCAGCTAACTCGGACGTGGTTTGCGATGGATCCGCTTTCACAATAGCCTTCAATTCTTCATTATCAACTTTGGTCTCCGGCCGTCTACCGGTCCACGGGGCTTGTTCTGCAGGTCGAAATTTCCAGAACGAAAACGTTGGAACCAAAAACGCACTATGTTTTCTTTTGCGGCACCGTCGCCATACACATCATTAATCCTTCGAGCCGTTTCTGCAGCATTACTGCAGATATTTCAAGTTTTCCATTTTGTAAACTAAGTGACGCAGGAAAAAAATAATTAAGGAAAAAACAAATGAATTATAATTTTCGAAACACAAATACATGAGTAAATAGCTGTATAAATTTGAATTTGGAATTCCTAACCAAAGAGAAGAAATTTGAGATCAAAGTTGCCAGTACGGCAAAACGCCAATTTCATATGTAAGGACCTAATATTAAGAACTTATTTAACGTAAATATTCAGTCCAACTATTCTGGAGAAAGAGATGGCCGAGATTGTGCATTTCCAGCAGATACTATGGATTCTGATGATGAGTAGTTTGTAGTAGTACTTCACTTCTGCAAAACTTCTACAAAAATTGTTAGCAGTTTTTGATTTGACTTCCATAATAACGAACATGGGAGCTACAAATATTAAAAAAAAAAAAAATTGCCGAATCAAGAGATAATAAATCTTTTTTTTTTATCTGAAAAGTAGAAGTGGGTTGATTCACTCATTTTACGGAATCAATTCCGGACCTATATTCGACTGAGTGGACTCGATTCACTGGACTCGCTCCTTTGATTCCGGCGATTCCACCGGACTCACCGAATCAAACTCATTGTGGCATTCCGCCGGAGTCGTTGAATCGGCCGGAATCAAACTCAGTTTGGCTCTTGCTGATTCAATGCCAGAGTTGATTCCGCCGGACTCGCCGAACCAAACTCATTGTGGCGCTCCGCCGGAGTCGTTGAATCGGCCGGAACCAAACTCAATTTGACTCCTGCTGATTCAATGCCGAGAGTTGATTCAGCTGAACTCGCCGTACTCGGTGGAATCGTGGAACGTTACGGAGTTAAGGAATCATGTGTTTAAGTAGCCGGGCGTGTGTACATTAACATGCTATTGTTTATTGCGAGCGAGAAGTCTTATCTTTATATAGCTAATAATAATGTATTTGACATGAATGATATCTTTGTCTGCTTTATGAGAACCGTGTAAGATATTTACGATAAATTTGAAACTTACGAACAGTGGAGTCCTTGTATAGCAGTGAGCCATGGAACCGGCAGAGGAAGGATGAAAGTAAACTGAATGCTGTTGAAATGAGATCCCTGAGGCGTATATGTGGTGAAACTATGTATGATCGTGAGAGAAATGTGGAGATCCGCAAATAATGTAAGGCTGATGTAAGCATAATGAGTAAGATTAAGAAGGGGACCCTCAGATGGTTTGGGCAAGTAGAGCGAATGAACGAAGAAAGTAGTGTAAGGAGAATATATGCCAAAATGTGAATGGTGGAAGATGTTGGGGACGCCCGGGGAAGACATGGCAAGATCAAGTGAATCAGATACTTGAGTCGGGCCATGTCAAAAGTCAGAATAAAAGAAGAGTATGTTTGAGACGATGTATGAATGTGAGTGAGGCAAGGAGTGTGTGCCAAGATCGAGTTGTTTGGCGGTCATTCCTCTCAGGAATGAGAAAAAACCCTGCGGAGAAACGGCGTGATGGTTAGTTAGATATTTTACGTTCTTCATAAAACTAGTAATTCACCAGAGTATCACCGGCGCGAACTTGCGGGAAGGCAAATTTGCTCCGTGATGACCGACAAAAGGTAAAAAGCAATGCTCCTTGCTATCTTTTGACTAAGATATAATGCTATTTCTTTTCGAAAAATGTTTTCACGCTGTCATCGCGCCCCGCTAGAGCAATACAACGCCGCCCCGCTTGCGCCACACACCTCATCCCGTGAATAAGTCCTGTATTCTCACTCTGTCACTCGTTCCCGAGTGATAGAGTGACAAATCCCCGCCCGGCCTGCGCCGCGCACCTCCTCCCGTAAATGATTCCTGCCGCCCGGCCCGCGTCGCACACCCCCTTCCGCGTCAACCTCGCCCGAGTGCGAGCGACTCCGGAACTGATTCATAACATTTTGCGGACTCGGAACGAATCAAACGCATTCGGACTCGGAATCTTTGGATTCGTTCCGGCCGGAACGACACACTTCTACTGAAAAGCAATCGGAGACATTTAAAATGGCGCCAATATATGGCAAAAACCGGTGGTTGTTTTAATTTTTAAGTATTTACTTTGACACAAACAGCTTGAAAATTTTTAAAAGAAAAGTCCACTAGGGCGTGTAATAAATCTTAATATATAAAACAAAGTCGGGTTAGTTACACTATTTATAACTCGAGATCGGCTGGACCGATTTTGATGATCTTTGATTTGTTAAATTTGTCTCCGCTCCGGATAACATAATAACTATTAAAACATCGCAAACATTCACGAAAAAGAAAGTTATGAAGAAAATTAAATTTTTCATACATTTTATATGGAACGAATTCTCATATTTTGAAAGAACTGCAGCATTATTGTGATAGGTATTTTCCAAAAATTCAAAAACGTCAAATGTCAATTCGCTGATTGTTTCGCTTTTGTTCTTAATCATATAATGCTGCCCCTCTTTCTTACACACTAAATGTCAATAGTCGAAAACGAGACAAACGGTGAACGTATGTCTCTGCACCCCTCCAAAGGAAAAATACAATAATAATAAATTTCTGATATGAAACATTTTTTTACGTAAGCTCCACTCAGGACCTATTTCATCTTAGGAGATGCTGTGGAGGGTCTTTTTAAGGAAGGGTAGGATGTTCTGGAAAGGAAAAAGGCATGAGGAGTGGGTAGGAATCTGGAGGTCAGTGCTCTAACTGCGGTGCAAGGCCATTGCCTTGACCAGAATTTACCTTTTACCTTGACCTTTCCAGCCGGACTCTTTCGACCCATTGGTCGAGAGAATCCGGCTGGAAAGGTCAAAAGGTCAAAAGGGAACTCCCAGTCTCTCCCGATCCGGCCCGCCACGCAGCCGGTGGGCAGACGCATCCGCCGCCAAGACCCGCACTAAAGTCACCCCATGAATCCGAACCCCAGGCACCCCTGCTAAATCACCAAAAATAGAAAACCACTTGGGGTTACCTATGGCTGAGGTGTTGGTTATCCAATAAATGGTTCCCGGGGCGGCGGCTCCCGTACCCGCTTCCTTTCAAAAATTCCCTTAAGTAAGTGGAAAAGTAAGAAAATCACAAAAAATATAAATCCGTACACAACGCCATCACTGATACTAACAAAAACAAAACACGGACAGTTGGGCATCGATAATTGCTTCATTGTGTAATTTTTAATTTAATAAAAAAAATTAATTTGATTCAACAGTTATTGATTCTAAGGCGGTACGAAGTTCGTCGGGTCAGCTAGTAAATAAATAAAATGAATGCAGAAGTTACCTTTCTTGGGAGCATGGCTGTAGGACAACTCCAGGAATATGGGTGGCTCCTCAGAACCTGCTGCAACGGAGAGGAAAGAGTTCATCTTCATGTCCTGCGCCCACTGCTTGTTCCTGCCACGGACAAACAAATATACTTTGGACTCCATTTTCTCAAAAATGAAAGCTAAAATAAAAAAAAATTATGCCATAAAATCGATTGCAAAATTTCCTGCTTGTATTACTGATTTCCGGACACCATGTATAAATGACATCAAACAGTATTAATAGGCTTGCATCTGCGTGGTTGAATTTAAGAATCCGACTGCCAACGCAGTCATAAATACATTGGGAATTCATATGTCAAATATTGGTTTATAAACATGTAAATTCTAATTATGCAATTGTAAATGTTCTCTAAAATGGCCTGGAAAGAATCTCCTACTTGTGATCTCACTAAAGAAACCACTCATTCACTCTGAATGCAATTAATAATGTTCTCCAAAATGACCTTAAAAAAAAAAGTCACATCTTTGCGATTCTTTCATAGACATAAAGAAACTATCCCTTCGTTCAGAATACGAATACAATGTTCTCAAAAGTTGTTTTGACAGAAGTAAATTCCTGTGATATCTTGAAGGAAACCATTCCTTTGTTAAGAATATTATGAACTAAGAGGTATCCATCCCAGTTGGACAGACAAAGTATCATTTTGTAATGTATTGTAATATATATGCATATATAAATAAATAAATGTCTGCCGCCGCACCTTACCCGTCGCACCATATAAACACATCCGTGTACGTGGATTTTCAGACAAAACTACCATTGAAATTCAGTTTCTAATTCAAGAATTCATCACAAGATGACGCAACTTTCGTCGGCAAGACGCAAAGGGACGTGCCCTTCCTAGGTATAAGTTCTACAAATTTGTGAACCTGGAGTATCTCCCGGATTTCAAAAGATGGATGGTAATACTCAGTTGTATCAAGCGGCTGTATATTACATACGACGTCATCACCCGTCCCGGTTACTTTTTCGCGGTGACTAGCCATCACTGGTTGACACGTTGACAGTGAATATGAGGAACAGGCTAATTTTGGAACCAGTTCCTATTGGATTTATAAAATGATCACCAACACTAAATTGGCAAAGCTGAACCAAAAGCCACCCGCAGGGCCTAGCAGTAAAAAGCTGTGAAGCGGGCTTTTAACTGCTAGTATATATTTTTTTTTTTTTTTTTTTTTTTTTTTTTTTTTTTTTTTTTTTTTTTCATACAATTTTTGAAAATACACTTTTATGTTTTTTTCTTGATTACCATACTAGGCTAATGCCCGTGTTAAGGTAATCATAATATAAATAACATATTTACAGGAATGTACTTTACTCACTTTAACCAGTGATTTCTGACATTATTTGGCGTAAAAAATGCTATTGAAATTTGTTTCAGGTGACCTTTTTTTAATGTTTTTTAATATGTCAATAAAGGCGAAAAGGCCCAAATAAAATGATGAATTAGAATTTGGATCGAATTAAACAGTTCTCCACATGCTTTTGTGCCGTTAACACTCTGTTAGGCGCACTCTATTTGTGATGTTAGTGCTCGCGCGCTCTACATACGTAGGACACTTTTAATCTTAAAGGTCTATGCCCACTACACCGTTCCATACCATGACCGTAACCGTAGCGGCGCATGCAAAAAAGTATTCTTTGTATCGATCAGTATGAAACGCTGCCCACCAGACCGTTCCGTCACCGACCAACACCGTCGCATACCATGACCGGACTGACGGCGAATTCTCGATGACAATATTTTGCAGGTGCCGGTCCGCTCTATGCCTGGCAAGCGACGGAACGGAACGGGCTAGTGAGCAGCGTTTTATACTGATCGATACAAAGAATACTTTTTTGCATGCGCCGCTACGGTTACGGTCATGGTATGGAACGGTGTAGTGGGCAGAGACCTACGGGTATAATACGGTGTTAGCACGTTCTAGTAGGCATAGTAGGGCGTAGCGTGTTTATTTCGTGTCTGATACGTTCATAGTACGGTCATGGTATGGAACGGTGTAGTGGGCAGAGACCTACGGGTATAATACGGTGTTAGCACGTTCTAGTAGGCATAGTAGGGCGTAGCGTGTTTATTTCGTGTCTGATACGTTCATAGTACGGTCATGGTATGGAACGGTGTAGTGGGCATAGACCTTAAAGGAAAGTTTTTATAAATGGAAAAAAATGATGGTCCATGTTTATAAAGGCTAAATCTTAAAATGAAAATTTAAAATCAGACTTCTTGAATTTAAAATCAGACTTCTTGAAAAACTTGAAATTATCTGAAAAAATTTTGGTCCTTTATCTTCTAGTTTTAATTTTTTTTATTTACTCATGTCCTCCACGTCCATTTCATGATTTTTAGTGCAGTCCGGATATAGAAAAACCTGATGGTCTGGACAGATCCACTTATTACATGTGTAACACTGTTTCCTTGTGAACTCGTGCGCGCTCTGCCACAGAAAAAAATGTGACGCGAATGCTCGCGTGCTCTACTATTGTAGAAATTCACTTTTGGCGCGTAATTTCTCCGGCATGCAGTCGTGTCCGTGGTCGCAAAGACACTAGTTATGTTTATTATCTAGTCGTAGAGGAATACTGTAAGTGCGTGCGTGAGTGACCTTCAATTCGCGTTCAAATTTTACGAAATTCATGTACGTTCTACAATGGTAGAACGCACGACTACTGGAGTGTTAAAGGCGGAATTAATGGAGTTCTTTCATTTTATGGAATGACAGCTACCTGACAGCAACCGACTTCGAATTTAAATAGGTAATTTTATAAACAGAAACGTTGAAATTAGTAAGGATTGGACCCATTATTAAATAGAAGGATGCTCATTTTCAGAAAACTTTTTCCACCTAAAAAATAAATAATATCTCTTCAGTTTTATAGGAAAAAAATCATTTGAAAACAATTGTCTTTTAAATTTTGACATCTTGCAACGGAGCATTTTGGTATTATTTCTTACAGCTAGTCTCTCAACTTATCAAACTGATTTGATAAGCTGTGAGAAGGCTGTTCGCGCAGACGCGATTAGACCTGTCAAAAAACTCGCAATGTGTTCTTTTTTACATGGAATGTGTTGTAAGCGACATCGCCAATAACTTAGAAAGAGAAAGTTAAAAGTGCCAGAAAAATTCCTACTAGTTCCTAGAGCAGTCGCAAGGAGCAGCACCGTGGTCAGTGGAAAACGCTGAAAGTACCACCCATCATGATGAATGTGCCTTTCTATTGCAGTAGTTGCTTTGGCTGGAATGCTGGGTATCTGCAGCCTTAGTTCCAGAAGAGATGTCGCATTACTGCTGATGGCTTACAAGCTTCTAAATGGTTTTATATCGGTGCCAGATACTCTGGCTGAAATAGGATTCTATGTCCCGGATAATTTCACGCGAGGTCGCCAACACAGATTTTTGATTCTTCCCAGATGCAGAACTAACTTACCAATGGTGATGCCCCTGGGAAGACTGACTAGGTTAATTAACTGCCTCGCAGGAAATGTGTATATTTTCCACATTTCCTACAACGATTTTAAGCGTGAAATAACACTTATGTTTTAACTAAATGTTTTACTTTAAATGTATTTATTATGTATCTTTTCTAACCGCTTTTGCAATGTATTGGTTTTATGCTGTTTTTGCAAATAAATAAATAAAAATAAATAAACTTCCAGCCTTTTATCTAAGAAAGTATGGCACTTACAGCGTTTCCCAAAAAAAGATATGATGGCACTTTTAAGCTTTTCACATGCAAAATAAAGTTATATATAAAAACAACTCTCGAAAAATAAATAAAAATATATTTTGTATTTTTAATGAATTTTGTAGATTTTTAAAGAATACTGTATAAGTTTTATGAAGTTTTTATTGAATACTGAAAATTTTACTTTGTGGCACTTTCAGCTTTTTCCATTTCCATTACACAATTTGGCTTATGTGAGTGACTTACGGGAAAAAATTATGAGTGTAAAGGCAGCCTAATAATGTATTGAAAGATTGGGCGTAGGTTCCTTGAATCTCCTGCTGGTTGGGAAAGCGGAGCATACCTGATGGTGACCTTGACTCCGAGTGGCGTGAGCTCAGCGGAGACGCGCTCTGCGAAGATGGTGGGGGTCATGAGGTTGGCCGGAGTCTCCATGAGGGTGCGGGCCAGGTTTTGTCCGGTGGCAAGCGTGATGCCCTCAGTCCACTGCTTACTGGAACCTGGACACAGAACCACCAAAAACCATTATTTTAACCTTTAAGTGCTGACGTGATTTTTTTAATGTATACTGGGGGTCTGTATTAGTACTGTATTAAAATATAACTAGCCGTTGGAAACAATAGTTATATTGCTTCAACGTCCAACGCTGTTGAAAATAATTAGCGCCAACAGTTGAAATATAATACCTACATGCGAACATTATTCAACGCAGTCAACGATTCAACTGCCTAATAAATAAAAAGGGTTAAGAGTTTGCACTTCGTGAACAACATTACTCGATATTTTAAATGGTCTTTTGGAAATGTACGTAACTACTGCACTTTTTATTTTATTTTCCCATCCAATACGGCCAATACGCAGCGCCAGGGGACAATCAAATTTATCAACGACAAGCAAAAAAATAACCTATTGATAATTGTCAATGTCGGTCAACAGCTAAGTTTTGTACCTATTGTTTTCAACGCTGTTGGAATGATATAATCAAAAGGGTCAAGAGATCACACTTCGTGAACGATATTATACCCAATTACACAAGGTCTTTTGGTAATGAACGTACCTACTGCACGTTTTTTTTTATTTTCCCATCCAATATGGCCGATACGCAGCGCCAGGGAACAATCAAATTTATAAACGACAAGCAAAAAATAACCTATTGATAATTATCAACGCGCCGGTCGCCCTATTGTTTTCAACGCTGTTGGAATGATATAATCAAAAGGGTCAAGAGATCACACTTCGTGAACGATATTATACCCAATTAGACATGGTCCTTTGGTAATGTACTTACCTACTGCACGATTTTTTTTATTTTCCCGTCCAATACTCCCGATCCGTAGCGCCAAGCAACAAGCGAATTTATCAGTGACAAGCAAAATATATCGTCAACGCGCAACGTCTTACAACAGTTTCAACTTTCAACGTTATTATAGGATTATTATTAGGTGTGTGGGGCGTGGGGCATAGTGATAAGTGATAATAATAAAACATCAATGATTCGGGGAACCACCCGTTAAAAGGGATTCCTTAATACGATTTTGATATATTTTTTGTTTGTTTTTTTGTTAGTATCGTGTCGATCTCCTAATTTATAGTTGCGTCAACGTCGACGTTATTTTCAACAGATATTTTCAACAGTTGAAAATCGCCAACGATAACGACGTTGGCGTTGGATGGAATTATCGTCAACGCCCAGTTATAGTCTAGTCTGTATACATTAAAAAAAATTCTATTACAAAACAAAGCATCGAAAAAAATAGCTGTTTAACCCGTAAAGTCTTTTTGTTCGGTTTTCGGAACAACTCATAAAGGACTCATAGAATTCGTTGTGTCTTCCTTACTATGAATGTGAGAAATATGATATAAACGATGTTAGAAAGAGAAAGCACCACTCTTTATATTCTAAATATAAAAGTTAACTGAAAAGAAGTAAAATGTGGACCTTTAAGAAACCAATGTTTCGAATCGCAATTTGAAATAAATTCATGAAACTTTGTGAATTTTTATTAATTACTTTTACATGAAACGACAAAAAAGTGAGGTGACAAACTAACTAACTAACTAACTAACCATCACGCCGTTTCCCCGCAGGGGTAGGCAGAGAGGACGGACCGCCAAACATCCCGGTCTTGGCACACATTCCTTGCCTCGTTTACATTCATACAACGTCTCATACATTCTCTTCTATTATTCTGACTCTTGACATGGCCCGACTCAAGTATCTGATTCACTTGGTCGTGCCATGTCTTTCTTGGGCGTTGTCGACTTCTTCTACCATTCACATTTGCGTCATATATTCTCCTTACACTCCTTTCCTCGTTCATTCGCTCTACATGCCCAAACCATCGGAGCGTTCCTTTCTTGATCTTACTCATCACGCTTACATCAGCCTTGCATTCTTTGCGGATTTCCACATTTCTCACACGATCATACATGGTTTTACCACACATACGCCTCAGGGATCTCATTTCTACAGCGAGGTGACAAAAACGTTTATAATACATTTCTCTAATAAAATATGTGTTTTCATTTTTTTTTCATTTACTGTAATTTTTTTTTATTGTTATTAAGTTTTATTTGTAGAACTCCATTTTAATTTTTATTTCTTTTAGACTTTCAATAATACTATGTATTGATTAATTTATAAAAACAGTTAATTTATTAGAATACATAACAACCTTTGGTCGAATTTAAACGGAATGGGGGAAACTTTACAAGTTTAAAAGCATAATAACTGGTTAGGCATTACAATATGTTTATTTTGTTTGTTTGAAAATTTAAATAAATACCTATATTTATATCACAAGAATGCAGTTAGGTACTCTTTGGATTTAACAGAGACACCGGATGGTTTGAAAATAGAATTCAAACAAGTAAATAACTGACATCGTCTGTTTTATGAAAAATTTTCTTGTCATTGTGAAAAACTTACTAGTTGTGTATTAATTGACAACTTACTAACTACTTGTGCAAGTTTCAAGTCATAAAAGGATTGCACTGATTGAACTTAACTATTGGATGAAATTACGGAGGCCTCCAAGCTACTACAAGAACTACAAAACAAGGTTGGTGGATTTGTTATTTTCCCTGGAGTTTTTCTTTGTGCCATTCTTTGTGATATATTTGTCCGCTCGAGTAGAGTTTTCATAATCATATCTGTGAGTATTAGGCTCAGAGGGTTTGAGATTATTTACACATCTCAAACTCATATTATAATGCAATAACCATTATTATCAATGATTTTACTCAGAAATTAGTAAGGGCGTAAATAATTAAAATAAAAGAAATAAAAAAAAATCATCATAAAACCTATCTAGAAATAATATAAATACTTTGTCTGTAAGTGGTATTATAACCACAATTTGATAATGCCTTCAGAAGGCGAAACAGCTGTCATGCGTAATAATAATTACATAGCAGAACTTATTTATAAATAAACTCTTTTTATAAATTGAATAATAGTAGTTTTGAATTTATGAGAGAAATAAAAATTCTGTAATTTTAGTTTAAAAAAAAACAAGATGAGTAATTTTTAAAACACTTTTATGTTTGCATTAAAAAATTTTATATTTAAAAAATTACATGATTATTTCTAATAATAAAATTTGAAAACTTTTTTATCACCTTTCAAAAACAGTTTTTCGTTTTCGGATTCATTCAGAAACATTCCATTTATTGGAATTTTATAAAATACTAGCTGATCCGGCGAACTTCGTACCGCCTCAGAAACAAAAACTGTTGTCAACTTATTAGCTGAATTGATCTAAATTGTTTCTCCGCGTATACCATACCTTGATCTAAATTGTTTCTCCCTGCATATCCTTTCCCCTCTCGCGTTCCCTCTCCCTCTCCCCACTCAACTGCTCCCCTTCCCCCGTCCCGCTAACCCCCCTTCCTGAGTTCCTTTCCCCCCCCTCCCCCCTCCCCCGGTTCACAGTTCAATATTATACCCCTTACAATATTGCTGCAGTTCTTTCAAAATAGGAGAATTCGTTCCATACAAAATGTATGGGGAAAATAATTTTCTTCGGAGTGGAACACCCTTTACTTTTAGGGGTATGAAAAATAGATGTTGGTCGATTCTCAGACCTACCAGATAAGCACACAAAATTTCATCAAAATTGGTCCAGCCGTTTCGGAGGAGTATGGCAACAAACACCGTGACACGAGAATTTTATATATTAGATATAAAATAATCTGATCGTCTGACAAAATATGGTTGAGGCCTGAGGGGGCCCTAATAAGTGGCAAGTAATAAAGACCATACTAAAGGTCCTCATAAGGACGTCAACAACAGAAATTTGACAGTTTGATGTTCCAAGCATACAGAAAATCTATGCCAAAAGCGTTCTAGTACATCACCTCAAAAATGATTCAGAGGCAGACACCTCACATGCTCATAAAACCAGAGCCAAACAAACAGACATACTTAATATACCAAGTGTAACTCTTTATTTGGACAAAGAAGTTCTGAATTTTTAGCAGTAAAGTTATATAACAAACTCCCACTTAGTATCAAACAAATTAAAACATAAAATAGCTACAATAAGGACATTAAATGTTGGCTGAAGGAACTATTGGAAAATGAACTTACTAGTATACTTAAAACATCGTCATAGAAGTTTCTGGAAAACAATGAAGTTAAACCATAGAAGTCGCTGAAAACTTACCCAAAACATAGTCCCCCTCAGCACAGGATCTCCTAGTGAGGAGGACTACGAATATAATTTCTATTTTATATAAATATACCTAACATGTTTCATATAAAAATGTAAAAATTATAAATATTTAGTTACTCAAATAAATGGCAAGTAATCTAGCGTGTTTTTTACCTTTGGAGCTACCGGAGTAAAATTGCACCTTGGGGGGCTCCTTCCTGTCCTTCTGCGCCTTGTTGTCCTGGTATCGGTAGAGGCCTAGCGCTGCGCCCTCGGCAGCCTGCTGCGGGGCCCCCATGCCCTCCACGCCCAGCTCTGTCATGCCCACGTCGTGCAGGGCTTTGCAGCCGGCTGACAAAAAACACACATATTTAACACTTGAAGACTCGCTAACGAACTCAATTCTTCGTATTTTGTGTCGTTACTTTGAAATTTTGACGTTTGCGACGTTGCCTCTCTTAGTACCTTTCAGCAATAGTGTAGCACGACAGATGATGTCCTAAGTCGTCACTTAGCACCCTGCGTGTAAGTGCTACGGACTTAAAAGGTGTGTATGGGTCCACCGGACCCGGTAGCGACTAAATACTGGGTGTGCCAAAAGAAAGTTTATATTTGTTTTGCTTTCTGTGTGAACGCAACTTTTCCGAGAGGCGTGGGGGGTATGTTGATCAGTAGTCTAGCTCTTGGGAATTTTGTCGCTATGAAGCATTTCTCGGGAGCGACCGCGCGTTGTGCGTGCGTGAGTTTTACAAAAATGGTGATTCGGCGACTGTAGCGCATAGAAGATTCTGCAATATTTGAGGTTTTCGTCAATTCAATGATGCACCAAGCATTCCTCTCATTCGAAAATGGGTCAAAAAGTTTGAAGAGATCGGTACAACGCTGGCAAAACCAAAATCCGGGCGACCAAGGTCTTCGAGAACGGTAGAAAACGTAGAGTGTTTATCAGTCTTTTCGTGACGACTCAAACTTTTCGATTCGGAAGCGCGCAAGTGCTTTAAATGTGCATAGATCATTGTTACACAGCATTTTGCACATAGACCTAATGCTGCACTCCTACAAACTTACTGGCTATAACCAAAGAACATGGTTCCAGCAAGATGGAGCAACATCACATACGTCTAATACGTCCTCTGCCATGAGTTTGTGAAATTTTCCCAGGCAAATTGATCTCCAGGAGAGGTGACATAAATTGGCCTCCTCGTGGTCCTGACTTAACCCCTATGGACTTTTTCCTGTGTGGTTCATAAGAAATTTTACTCTTCGATTAAATGAATGCCGCGAATGTGAGGGTTTACATTTGGACGATATTATTTTTAAGAAATAAATTCCCAAATTGTGTATTTTAATATTATTATTATTTATTTATTTTTATATTTTTAATAAACATTTTTTCGATAGAACCGTTATTTTTTTTAAATCAATCCACTAAATATAAACTTTCTTTTGCGACACCCTGTAAATAAGTGTTTTTCCATCACGTTATTACTATTTATTTACAGGTTTTTATTTTATTTCATAGAAAATAGCTACCAATAGGTTTTTGAGACCTAACGAAATAGAAGAATATCGAATAAAGGAACAGAAAACGAAAACTGCTCTGAGACTGAAGATTATTTAGAAATAAGTGAACATGAATCGGATTCCGAACAAAAAGGCGATGACGGCCTATGTAACTGGATAAAAGACAGAAAAACTAAAGTTTTGTGTTTAATTAAATGAAGACAATATTAGCGAAACTCAATTGAAAATGTGGAGACAGAAAAATCAGAAAAAGATATTGGCACCTCTGGGATTCGAACCCAGGACCTTTTGCTTACATGGCAAGTGCTCTACCAAGAGCTAAGGTGTCTATGTTCAATTCGGTCACTTTCAACTGTATCATATTTCGACTAAGAACTACCAACATTGTCTTCATTTTCTTAATGCACATATTATTGGCTGCTATCTTTATATAAAATTGCAAGATTCAACTCGAAGTAAATGCTATCTAGATAAATTTTTATCCATTTTATTTTTAATATGCGACATCTATTGACTTTTCTGCAAGTCTAGGATGAATATTTATTTTTTACTTTATGAGTAAAATCTCAAATTATAAATTATTTGTAGGATTACAAAAGATTTTTTAAATATTTATATTGAGGGATCAGTAGAATTTATAAGTTCAATTAGGAATTCCACAGAGCCGAACCCTCTGATATGAAAATATCTGGAGTCGGTGAATTATTTTCCCATTTGGTCTCTAGTAGGTTGACATGTTGTTCTTGTATTGTTTTGTATTTATGATACTTATATAGTGCATTTGCATAGCGTGGGTTCACTAGATGATCATTTGGGGAAGTGTGTGAAAGGGTTTAGTTTTTCCTGTGGGGAAAATTTAACCCGGACATTTAAATCTGGTGACATTTAAACCCGGACATTTAAATCCATTGCTAATATGATTTTTAGAATGTCAGCTGTAGCCATTATCTAAATAAATTAAAATTTTATAAAGTAAGTGTATTTTTATTTCATATTTGATCAAAATGTTGACTGGTTTATCAAAATCATGTCTAACATACCTACGTCTACTCGAAACAGACGGTGGATTGTAGAAGTGTTCAGGCGGCAGCCGAGTTTAATCACAAGTAGCAAAAATACCTAATTGCAGTGTACCCGAGGTGTGGTATTTGAGCCTTAAACGCATACATTTTCTTTCTTTGGTAGCATGCCGAGTATTCGTTAGTATTTACCTGCGGATGCGACACGGACATTCTCCAGTCCCAGGTCGATGTCTTCTTCTTCATCATAACTCGCCGAGGCAGGGCCCAGCCCCGCCAGCGCTACGGCGGGGTACTGCGGGTGCAGGCCCCAAAAGACCCTCGCCTTGCCCGCCTTCAGGGCATTCCCCCTGCAAAACACCAGGCTTACATAGAGGACATTGTTTAGTTTAGGGAGTGTGGCGAACCCAATACTGAGGGAGTGGAAATACAATCTGAAATAGTCAATATCCCAAGCCAAGGTGTGAGCTAACAAGTGCTGGAGAACGGTGCCTCCGAGAAAATGGGTCGCATCTCGGAGTATTTAGACCTTACTCCAGCACTCGGGGCTCTGCTGGAGCGGACCTTTTATTCCTGGACACTTGTTGGACGAAAATTGGACCATTTGAAAGTTAGTGGTCTCTGAGGAACCTAGGAGAGCTAAGACTACCTCCATGGACTCTCCTTCATGGGGCCTGCATTGGACGTTGCTTGATTTTGCAGTTGTTATTTTATCCTCCATTACTGTTTATATTACATTTATTAGAAGCTTACTGAGCACTCTTATTATTACTGTGACGATCTATGATTAAAGTACTGTGACGGTAAAAAGCATAAAACGTACATTATTTATCCTAATAATGCTGCAGCTCTTTCTAACACATTAAATAATGGTGAGACAAAAGATGAGACACACAACATATGTATGTCAAAAAAATACTACTTTTTTCCTTTGGAGGAAACAGATATATCTTATTACGGCTCCGCTACGGCGACGGGAATTGTGTTTCATTTTCTTTATATGTGTGAGGGAGATGTATGACAATGATTGTATGTTTCTTTTGAGGGGTGCATACATACGTTCACCGTTTGTATCATTTTTGACTGTCATGTCTGTGTGCAAGAAAGAGCTGCAGCATTATATGTTTAAGAACAAAAGCAAAACCATCAGCGCATTAACTTTGACATTTTTGAATTTTTGGAATTCACTCACACTTCAATATTATCCTTGTACCTATATTCCATACTTTCAAAATTATCATCATGGCTAGTAGTATTGTAGTGGTCTACGGAGATATCACGGTGCGGTGTGTGAGAGAGATGTAAGAAAATTATGACTTTTTTCCTTTGGAGGAAGCAGACCTACATACATTGTGTATCTCATCTTTTGAAAGAGCTGCAGCATTGTTGTTATAAGTAACGTGTGTTTATTGCCTTTTTTATGCCGTCACGGTAACGAAATAGTGGATCGTTATGGTAATAAAAAAAAGTGCTCAATGGCAAAAAGAGAGTTGATTTTATTTATTCCAAATATTTTTATTTTATTGAAGAAGATAATAATAATAATATAAACAATGGTCAGATGCTACGTGTTTTCGATATTATTTTATGAAATGGAAGCATGGACGCTTACTGATGAACTAATTAGGCGACTTGAGGCATTTGAGATGTGGATCTACAGAAGAATACTTAAAATAAGCTGGATGGACAGGGTTACGAATGAAGATGTTATTTATCAGATGAATAAAGAAAAGGAGGTAATTAAAACTATAAAAATACGAAAACTTCAATATCTTGGACATGTGATGAGACATCCAGAGAAGTATGAGATCTTGCATCACATAATGCAGGGAAAGATTGCCGGAAGACGGGGCCCTGGAAGAAGGAGAACCTCATGGCTGAAAAACCTGAGACAGTGGTTTGGCCAGTCTACTGTAAAGCTGTTCCGGGCCAAAGTCCGCATAGCCAACATGATAGCCAACATCCGTTGAACGGACAGGGCACAAGAAGAAGAAACAAAAATATGAAAGAGAACAAGACACAGAAAAACAGAAAAAGATAATGGTCGCAACTGGGACTCAAACCCAGAACCTCTCGTCTATCCGGGACGTGCGTTTACCAATTCCCCCATTGCGCCCTATTGTAATAAATAGTCAATCTCATTTTTCAAATTTTAGAATTAACAATACTATCTTCAACTAATTTATTTTCACCTTCAAAAGTTATAAAAAAAGAGTTTTTCTTATAAAATTAGGTAAATATTTCCCTATCGGGTCCACGCTCAAAACACACTTTAAAAAATTAAAACAAATTGTACTAGGTAGATTACAGTTAGTAAGTAATAAGTAATTCAGTAACCGGAATTGAAAAATATTGCATTTTAATGGTTATTTTGTTATCTTTAAAAACGCGAAATGTCATTTCTCAAGGAACGCCATGTTGTTATTTACGACGGTAAAAGTCTCGCGTGATATTTCGTGTTTATGAAACCGAACAAAATAATGATTAATACGCATTATTTATCATTTCCGAAGATTGCAATTCGTACTTATTATTGTCAAACTGACAGAAAGTGATTTTTTTCTTTTAAAATTGCGTATTTCATCGTCGTAATTAGCATGGCAATCCTTGAAAAATGACATTTCGCATTTTTTTAATTAAAAAAAAAACAATATAATGCAATATTTTTCAATTCCGGTTACTGAATTACTTATTACTAACAAAAAGTAAAATTTGTTTTAATTTTTTAAACTCGATAGGGAAATATTTACTTAAAATTGAATATTTTTATTGTTTAATTTTAGTCCAGTAACTTTGTCGCCTGAATGTATGGGGTAGTATGCGTTAAATCCGGTAGTTCTGATTTTTTGCAGACTTGTTTATGATATTGGCCTAATGAATAATCCAAGTTTTCGACCTCGAGTGCCGACCGCAACTTTGTCAAAAATCGAAAAAACCGCGAAAAAATCGTTATTTTTTCAAATTTTGGCGATTATAACCCTAAAGGACTAGTTTTTGAAAAAACTTTATGTGCCATTTTAAAGTAGACTAAATTTGCTACAATATAATACTAGAATCGTTTCTGTACACCCAATAGTTTTTGAGATTAAGCCTTTCAAAGTTTGTGACCTCGAGCACAAACCGCGAAAAAATCTGTTTTTTTTTTCAAATTTTGGCGATTATAACCCTAAACGACTAGTTTTTGAAAAAAAAATTGTAATATGTTTTTAAAGTAGACTAAATTGGATACAATATGATACTAGAATTGTCTCTGTAGACCTAATAGTTTCCGAGATTAAGCCTTTCAAAATTTATCATTTTTTTCGAACTTCGCAATTTTTCGCAATATTTTAGACGTTACTCGAATAACTCGAGCGGGATGAAGTTTCAATTACCTCTGACGTATGAAGTGACGAATACGAAACCCACCTGTAACACGTTTTTAACCTTCCCTATTTTTTTTCTTCACTTACGAACTGTCACCAATCTCAATGTCATTGTTCTCTGAAGAGGGGATGAGAAAGGGCACAAAATCCACCTTGTATTCAGTATTTGAACCTGTAACCTTAAATGAGAAGCAAGGGTTAACGAAGTTTGTAGTAGTGGATGGAGGGCATCTACTTCACAAAGTTGTGTGGCCTCGAAGCTCATCATTTGGTGCGATAGCTGACAGATACATACAGTACATTACTGCCCACTATGGCTCAAATGTGGCAGTAGTTTTCGATGGTTATCCCATAGATGCTGTGCAGAAAAACACAAAGAGCTCTGAGCGTCTTCGAAGAGCCAAGTTACACTCATCGCGAGAGATAATCGTTGATGAGAAAACCGTGGCACAGGTTCCGCAACAGAAATTCTTGTCAAATGACAAAAACAAGATTCGTTTCATAAAACTGCTGACAACCAAAATGGGAAATCATAACATTCAAGTACTCCAAGTAGAGGAATATGCTGATAGACTAATCATCACTACAGCTGTAACTGCTGCCTCTACCTATGATATAGTGGTAGTCGTTGGTGAGGACATTGACTTGCTGATCATCCTCACTGCAATCTCCAACCAACGTGAAATTTTTTACAATAAATGTGGAAGAGGCAAAGCATCAGATATCATGACATGTATTCCAGCATCGTTTCTTCAAAATCCTTTTTAAAAACAGAGCTTTTCCTCTTCATCCATGCCTTTAGTGGTTGTGACTCGACATCCTGCTTTTTTGGCTTAGGGAAGATACAAATGATGTCCATAGTCGAAAAAAATCCGGACGTTAAAAAGCAAGCTGCGATTTTTCTCGACACCAACTCTACGATCCTGACGATATAGCAGCAGCAGGAGAACGAGTCATAATCGCTCTATACGGAGGTAACCCCAACACCCATAACCTTGACGAGCTGCGGTACCAACTATTCGCCAGGGCTGTGACGAAAACCAGCTTCAATCTAGCCAGGTTACCTCCTACACGAGACTCTGCTCGATTTCACTCCTTGCGGACATACCATCAGTTAAAAATTTGTCCTTGCATCAGTAACATAACATCCATCCTTTTCTATTCTCATGTACAATCTTCTTACAGGTTCAGGCGTGGTTGGGAGTCACACTGAATAACAATACAAGGATATCCACCTCTCTCCTGGGGGTGGATATCCACGCCACAAGGCCTCAACCCCAAAATGATGACCAGAGATGCAGCCCCACAACACCTCTTGCGGATGATTTCTTGTGGCTGCACGAAGAGTTGTGGGAACGCGTGCAGCTGCAGGATGGCAGGATTAAAATGCTCATCAGTCTGCAGGCACTGCAGCGGGGCCTCTTGTGATAATATACCTGATGTTGAAGTAATAGATATCCCTGAAGGCGACGATCTGTCCGACGTCGAAATGGAGGATGACTTGTGGGCACAAGACGTCGACGATTCTTCACCATCTCCTGATGGGGATATGCCATCCCAATACGTCGATCCAGATACGGACGAACTTCAACCGGGACCTTCCAAGAGGGCTAATTAATTTAATTTTTACTTCATTATTCGTAGCTTAGCTTAAACATCATTATCCCATCATAAAAGTACAGGGCTTTGATAATATAATCAGGGTCAAAATTCATTCAAAATGACAGAATTGCAAAAAATTGCGAAGAATGATAAACTTTGAAAGCTTAATCTCGGAAACTATTGGGTCTACAGAGACAATTTTAGTATCATATTGTAGCAAATTTAGTTTACTTTATAATCGTTTAAAAAAAAGTTTTCAAAAACTAGTCCTTTAGGCTTATAATCGCCAAAATTTGAAAAAAAAAACGTTTTTTTAGCGGTTTGCGCTCGAGGTCACAAACTTTGAAAGGCTTAATCTCGGAAACTATTGAGTCTACAGAGACAATTTTAGTATCATATTATAGCAAATTTAATTTACTTTAAGAACGTCATAATTTATTTTTTTCAAAAACTAGTCCTTTAGGGTTATAATCGCCAAAATTTGAAAAAATAACGATTTTTTCGCGGTTTTTTCGATTTTTGACAAAGTTGCGGTCGGCACTCGAGGTCGAAAACTTGGATTATTCATTAGGCCAACATCATAAACAAGTCTGCAAAAAATCAGAACTACCGGATTTAACGCATACTGTGATGTATAAATTTACTGGACTATTTTAGGACTGGAGATTTATTTTTAAATAGTATGATTTTGATTTATTTTTATGGGCCCATAACCTATTAAAACGCGTTGCTATTTCGTAATAGACAAATGACAATCTTTATTATTCTTAAAAATGCTACACATCGTATTAATATAGTTGGCGCCACTAACACATTTAACAATAATTTTGTTATCTATATTATAACAATTTATAGATTTTTATCTTTCTTTGACTTTACTCTTCATTTGCCAAATTGTTTAATAAATTCGTTTGAAGATTTACTTTTCTCTTGTGTAACAGTACTACAGATGTATAACTTCTATTTTAGGGTATATGGCATAGACTCCAGATACTAATATCTACAGCCTGTATGTCGACGGCGTCTACTAATATCTACAGGAATTCCAAAAACTGAAAAAATCGAACTAATATCTATGAGAACCAAAGTGTTGACGAATATCTACAGCTCAAACTGTTGACTAATATCTACGAGAATCAAAGTGTTGACGAATATCTACAGCACTGGCAGAGGTTGGATTTGCAATTATGTATAGCATATTGGAATAACGTAATATTGCGTATGCAGTTTAAAAAACTTAATTTATGTAAGTATGTACGTAAAAATCCCTAATATCGGACTATTGTACACATTTAGCTGATTAGTCCAACCTACGCTCTGTAGATATTAGTTCAACCTACGCTCTGTAGATATTAGTCAACACTCTGATGTTCGTAGATATTAGTTCAACATATGAGCTGTAGATATTCGTCCGACATCCAGGCTGTAGATATTAGTATCTGGAGTCGGAATATTTTGTTGCCGTATTTAGTGAAGACACTTTTACAAATGTTTCATAATTTACTTACCCCTGTAACCAGCGACGAGTACACTGGAATACCGCCTACATTCGTTATGTCCACATATTTTAGGGTATAGCATGTATAGCACAAGCTCTCATTTTTACTGCGTTATTTCGTAAAATGACAAGAATGATGACGTCACATTTTTTAGATTCAAGCGAGGCTCTCGTAAGCCCAGCCGGCTCCATGGAACCGGTATGGGGAGGGGGAAATAATACGCTTTTATCACTTAGGGCAGGTCCAGATATATTCATATGTCCATGGTATATGGGATGTTTATTGATCGTCCAATTGATTAGTAAGACATCTCCGAACAATCGAAATTTGAGTCGAGTATGCAGTTATATGTGTTAGTGCACCCTCTTTCTGGTACAATACTCAGATTACTCAGAAACACGTCCAACATCTATTATACTGCACCAAAACTTGTAGTGAATTTAACAAAATGTTGATGATTTCTGAGTACCAAGCCGTTATGCCTCCCAGTATTATTTTATACTATATTTAATATATATAATACACAGACATGTGTAAATAATATTTGATTTATAGTGAGCATTAGAATATTGCTTTCCTCATTATCTCAAAACTTAGCATTTGGAGATGTCTGACTAATAAATTGGACGATCGATATATCACTCGTATGTATCAAATATATAATACGAGTTGTTTCTTCGGCTTGCTCTTGAGTTCAACAGTTCGGCAATGGAATGCTTTGCCGGCCACTGCGTTTCCTCCCTCTTTCAACATACTCTCTTCAAGATCAAGGTTTCATTTTGGGAGGCGGGTATTAGTACCGCCACCACGAGAACCATTTATTGGATAATCAATACCTCTGCCATAGTCACCCCAAATGGTTTGTTACGTTTGGTGACTTAGCATGGGTTTTCAGGTTTATAGGGTGAGGTTTGTCAAGGTCTTGGCGGCTGATGTGTTTGCCCACCCGCTGCGTGGCGGGTCCTATCGAGAAATACTGGTTGAGGAGGTATTTTGACCTCTACAGCCAGAACCCCTCGACCAATCGCCTTGTACCACAGTGGGAGGGATGGATTCATACGTCCGTCACTCCTGGACACCTGACTACCGATTCCTACTCACCCCTCATACCTTTTTCCTTCCCAGAACCTCCTTCTCTTCCTTTCCTTAAAAAAAACCATTCACACAGCATCCCTATTTCCCTCAGGGCCTCCTGTGTGGAGCTAATGTAAAAAAAAAGGTTATACCTTCATTACCTCAAAACAACCCTCCACACAGCATTCACAAGATGACATAGAATCCGAGGAAAATAATTTTCCTCGGGGCCTCCTGTGTGGACCTAGTTTCATTTCATTTCGAGATGTATGATAATGATTGAACTTCTCATTTGGGGGAAGAAGACATACATATACCATTTGTCTCATTTTTTCTCACGATCTTTCTTCTTCTTCTTTGTGTGTCCTAACAGGTCCCCCCGATCACTTTGCAGCAAAAAAGTGCATAAAAAAGTGAAAGAAGTTGCAGAAAAAAAATCCATGAAGAAAGTTACCGTTTTTACCTGAAGGGCGTGCTTTTGAAGATATAAGGGCTGAAAGTTTCGCCCTCTAGAAATTTCTAGAACAGTTCAGAACATCCGAGAGTATTCGAGAGCATTCTACAACATATACTATTCTACGGAATAGTCTGAAACGTTTGGGAACATCCCAGATCATTGTGGAACATTCCAGAACACTCTGGAATGTTGTGGAATGTTTTGGAACATTGTGGACCATTGGAAGCCTTCTTTGTATGTTTGGGGCTACCCATTGGTAGGGGTATATAAAGCAAGATCCGTGGTGGGTTGGAACGTCAGTTCAATCTCATATTAACTCCCTGAGCCAAGCCGGGTACCCCAGCTACTTACCGGGTACCCCAGCTACAGAACACTCTGGAATGTTGTGGAATGTTTTGGAACATTGTGGACCATTGGAAGCCTTCTTTGTATGTTTGGGGCTACCCATTGGTAGGGGTATATAAAGCAAGATCCGTGGTGGGTTGGAACGTCAGTTCAATCTCATATCAACTCCCTGAGCCAAACCGGGTACCCCAGCTACTTACCGGGTACCCCAGCTACAGAACACTCTGGAATGTTGTGGAATGTTTTGGAACATTGTGGACCATTGGAAGCCTTCTTTGTATGTTTGGGGCTACCCATTGGTAGGGGTATATAAAGCAAGATCCGTGGTGGGTTGGAACGTCAGTTCAATCTCATATCAACTCCCTGAGCCAAGCCGGGTACCCCAGCTACTTACCGGGTACCCCAGCTACAGAACACTCTGGAATGTTGTGGAATGTTGTGGAATGTTGTGGAACATTGTGGACCATTGGAAGCCTTCTTTGTACGTTTGGGGCTACCCATTGGTAGGGGTATATAAAGCAAGATCCGTGATGGGTTGGAAAGTCAGTTTAATCTCATATCAACTCCCTGAGTTAAGCTGGGTAGCCCAGCCAGTATTTTATTAAACCGAAAATTTTGACTTATCTTATGACCCTTTTTTATGGGATGTGGAATATGTTTATCGAAATAATCATCACGCCGTTTTCTCCGTAGGGGTAGGCAGAGAGGACAGACATCCAAACAACTTGCTCTAGGCATACACTCATTGCTTCAATCACATTCACACATACCCTTTCGTTATTCTGACTGTTGGACTTGCATCTCGGACTCACATGACCCGACTCAAGTATTTAGTTCACTTGATCATGCCACGTCTTCCTCAGGCATCCACGACTTATTCTACCATCGTTTAGTCCAAAGAAACTCAGTGATCATTGGTTACATCTGTTGAGCATGTCCTGTATAATAAATTTCATTAAGATTTTTATTTTAATATTTTTAAATAAAACTCGAAAATATTCAATTACACATTTATTAAGTCTTTAGGGGATTTTTACATTTTACAAAAAATTTCGAATTATTTACAAAAAAATTCTATACCTAATAATTTACAATTATTTACAATAATTAGTATTACAATATTGAATATATAATATTCGCTGTACAAAATTGATTTAAAAACAATTATCACACTATAAATAAATAGGTACCGATCTGTGTTTGCTGTAATTTTGTGTTTTTTTTTTAATGTATACAATACAAGAGTTTTACTAACTAGATCCTGCGATCTATCTTACTTATGAATTCGATAGGTTCTTGGAACAAAGCGAATCTAAATGTATAAAAAATAACAGTCACAAAACATCACAAAATTTATATAATATCAATTTATTTCATAAAATATTATATCGACGGTCCAGAAGAAAAATGTCGCATCTGATAAAAATTGTAAATCTTTTTGTTGATTTAAAAGAAATTTAATGCAAAATATCAAACCAAAACTATATTTCTTGATACCAAAACAGTAAAAATGCAGAAATAACACTTTGAACAGTTCTACTGCAGAACTACAAAATCGCACATCCGACATTGTTCTTCGAGACCATCAATATCAATAATATGTTAAAAATACATTTAAAATAGGGTTGAAAAGTATCCGCTTAAATTTATGTGAGTACCGCACAAGGGTCCCATTGCTCTCACCACCTGGAGCCAGTGAGACTATGCCATCCCCAATTGGGGTAAGTTACGAGGCTGAAGGTAGTGGAAAAAGACCTGGACACCAAATACGGTTAACCCGTCTGCTTGGTTCAATATATTCGTACCTCACAATCCGGAAGCCTCGATTTCTTGCGAAAATTCTGAAACTGTCACTTTGGATCGAGATTGTAAAATATCTATGCAAGATAGCTTTCGTATTTCAAAGACAATAAAGAAGCATTAATTCGTTCTCTTTCTGGTTAAAAGAAAAATACATTTGTTTGCATGAGGGGAAGACAGATATACAGCTTTTAAAATGTAAGGTCGCTCGGGACGTTTTTGGTCTTATGAAAGTATAACGCAATTACGTGTTTTGGGATGTATTTATTCCTAAACAAGCAGACGGTTTAAGACCATTTCAAGCTACGTTTTCATTCTGAATGGTGGTCTTTCACCACGGCGATACTGAAACTAACCAAGTATGGAACATGCCACAAGTATACAATAAAATATTTTTAATTAATCAATTGAGAAGCCGGATGCAAAAAAAAATTAAATAAATAAAAACAATGTTACTTTGTTTGAACCACTTATATATTTGAGTAAAGCCGACCGGTTTCAGAATGACCGTTCCTTCTTCAGGGCAAATGTATACTGATTTTACAGTTACAAAATAGTGGATGGGAACAATGTATTATTATGGTAGGGGTGGAGCCGTTGCTAGGTATTAATGAAGAGTGGGTGGGTAGGGGGATCATATCCACGATTGGGCTGTAAGACAATATTTGTTGTTGTTTCTTGATAACAGATTAAAAAAAAACTTAAATTTGGTATCTCCAATCCCTTCTTTATCCGCTGTGTAAACACTTCTTTTCCTCTGAAGCTATTTCACCAATCTCTTAAAATGTTGATGTTAACTATAGGTCACATAATTTTATAGGCAGAAGAATTCTGCTCATAAACCCGCGCGCATTTCACCACAGAAAATACGGTTCCAAGTAGCTATTAGGGTCTAGTACCCGGATAGCGAACCTTTACGTATCAACGTGCCATTTTTCTAAAGAAATGTTAAATGAGGTTATAGACGTGCCATCAAATAATTTTAACTTTGGGAGGGGGGGTTAAGCGAGTTATTGCCAACGTCATTGGAGTTTATCCACCACTTACCCGCCCTGGTATAAGTAACAGATGGTTACTCCTTCAAGGCTCTCCCGAGGCTCTCGCAATTTTTCTAAAAGAACGATTCTACATTTATGTTTGAACGAATCTAGACCTCCAGTGTCCCTGCGTACTATTGCCAACGACGTCAGGACATTGGACGAAAACAAAATGAATCGTTGTCGTGGAAACAATCTATCTCAATTTCCCTCTTGAAAAGGTTTACTATGCAGAGCAATGACATTTGCAGCCGCATAACTTGCCGCGCTCGTATGACAATTTTTGAAAACGTATTTAATCATAGATGTTGACTGTTTATTTCTTTTCGCACTTTTTGTTATTTTGCTGAACAAGCCAAATTAAATAACATTTAAATCATACATAAAACTTCCCTCCGCCACACCGCGCACCGCACCGTACCAAGCGTATCGCAGCCCGCGCACCGCACCCGAACATTCTGTAGCGTAGGGATCACTCGGGTTCGCTCGTTCACCTACTATACGCTTCACACTTTTTTTCATAATGCATAATAAATTTTGTAATCACTGACAGTGACGTGCCAAAAATATTGTGCCATTGGTTCGCCATCCCTGGTCTAGTACAACGCCTGTCTATAATTCCGTTGTTTCTATGGAATCACAAACGTAAAACACTGTAAAACCGTTGGTTTGTTTACTAAGGTAAGTTCAATAGGTTTTTGTTATGTTTAGAAATGAACAAACCGACTTCCCCTTCACACCAACTGTGGAACCAATGTTTTAGACAGGTTAGACATTACGATATACGTTTCGGCACCAAACACCGCCACATCTCTAGTACCTCCCCAGGAATGACACTTCAAATCCAGGACATGAAAATATAGCTGTACTAGAAATGAATAACCCGGTCCCCTTCACACCAACTATGGAACCAATGTTTTGGACAGGTTAGACATTACGGTGTACGTATCGGCACAAAACATAATAAACAAATGCGGTTTTCACATCGGATTTATACACAGTATGAGCTATGGGCGAGTGGACACTGCTATCCCAAGAAGAATGCAGCAGAGTGTTCCCTCACGGCAGTTATGACACTCCAGATGGAGTGATGGACATAGACATTACGGTGTACGTATCAGCACAAAACATAATAAACAAATGCGGTTTTCCCATCGGATTTACACACAGTATGAGCTATGGGCCAGTGGACCCTACTATCCCAAGAAGAGTGTAGCAGAGTGTTCCCTTACGGCAGTTATGGCACTCCAGATGGAGTGATGGACATAGACATTACAGTGTACGTATCGGCACAAAACATAATAAACAAATGCGGTTTTCACATCGGATTTACACACAGTATGAGCTATGGGTCGGTGGACCCTACTATCCCAAGAAGAGTGTAGCAGAGTGTTCCCTCACGGCAGTTATGGCACTCCTGACGGAGTGATGGACATAGGCGGTTTTCACATCGGGTTTACACACAATATGAGCTATGGGCCAGTGGACCCTACTATCCCAAGAAGAGTGTAGCAGAGTGTTCCCTTACGGCAGTTATGGCACTCCAGACGGAGTGATGGACATAGACATTATGGTGTATACGTATCGGCACAAAACACAATAAACACATGCAGTTTTCCCATCGGGTTTACACACAGTATGAGCTATGGGCCAGTGGACCCTACTATCCCAAGAAGAGTGTAGCAGAGTGTTCCCTCACGGCAGTTAACACTCCAGACGGAGTGATAAACATAGACATTACGGTGTACGTATCGGCACAAAACATAATAAACAAATGCGGTTTTCACATCGGATTTACACACAGTATGAGCTATGGGCGAGTGGACAATACTATCCCAAGAAGAATGCAGCAGAGTGTTCCCTCACGGCAGTTATGGCACTCCAGATGGAGTGATGGACATAGACATTACGGTGTACGTTGTTACGATGCGCCGGAATCCGCCCCTACAAATTACCATGCTACACCACTGTGAATGCAAACGGTTTCCCCTCTCCCCGCCCGTGCACCGCGCCCGCCCCCGCAGGCAGAGCACGGCACGCTCGCGGCGGGCGGCTAACAACAGCTAGCAACTGCACCATTCCCCCGTAGCCCCTGGTTGAGAGCGCCCGCTCTGTCGGCCGATTGTCCCGGCAATTTGTTCTAGAAGTTTCTACGGAGACGCGATGGCGAAATTCGCCTATAGAGCCCTGTGGAAAATACCAGCCCCGCCTGGATACCTCTCACCTGGCTGTTGTCAAGACACCTGCCCCGGCTTTGTGAGTACCTGAACCACTAATTTCCTTTTTGCCGTGTGTCCCTCCCCAATTTACGCATAATTATGATCGGTCTCAGAGAGACTCGATAGAGAGAGAGATGCTAGGTTTATGACCCCGGAATAGATAGGCTATTAATTCTACCTGTGCTCTATTATTGACTGTGAAATGTACCCCTTTTGTATTTAAACAAGTTCCCTCCAATACAAACCATGTTGTCTGCAGCTGATGTTTCATTGCCCTGACAAGGCACGTAGGTTGAGCTTATTTCAGGAATTCCACACTTGCGCCTAAGAGAACCTACCACCCTGGTGATGAAAGTCCCTAGCGCTCTGCTGACCGAATGAGCTAGTCCGACGGCAGAAGGTAGGCACCTCACCCCAGGTATCCCAACAACGTATCGGCACAAAACATAATAAACAAATGCGGTTTTCACATCGGATTTACACACAGTATGAGCTATGGGCGAGTGGACCCTACTATCCCAAGAGGAGTGCAACAGAGTGTTCCCTCACGGCAGTTATGGCACTCCAGACGGAGTGATGGACTTAGACATTACAGTGTACGTATCGGCACAAAACCTAATAAAGAAATGCGGTTTTCACATCGGATTTACACACAGTATGAGCTATGGGCCAGTGGACCCTACTATCCCAAGAAGAGTGTAGCAGAGTGTTCCCTCACGGCAGTTATGGCACTCCTGACGGAGTGATGGACAGACGAATGTGCACTACCACCAGCACCCGCAGGCCGGTGTACTGCAATTCAATTATTATTAACCTTTAACTGCTGACGTGATTTTTTGGTAAATTTTTGATCGCACTGTCCACGCTTATTACGAATAATTTTTAGAAAAAACCTTTAGATTCTCCATAATATACTTATATTATGGAGAATATACTTACATTTATATATTTTTGTTAATTTCATTTTAATATACTTACATTTATATATTTTTGTTAATTTCATTTTCATTTTCAATTAAAATTTTGTATTATATCATAATAACCATTAGCATAAGAAACTGTTTTGGCTTACCTCATTTTTAACCGCTTCATTTTTAACATCCTGTATAAAACTGCTGTTTGTTTCTTACAATAAATAAATAATTACTATAAAAGAAACTTTTTGCTTTTGGGGTGGTGGAAAATGATGAATTTTAATTTTCAATTGCGTAAAACCAAAATTCACTTCGCGAACCGATACGGCTAGTTAATCCGCGGCCATTCTGTCACTGTTACGTTGGTATCCCTGATACAATACCAAGAACTAGATACGATCGTAGCCGACTTCATGGGAAACATGAAATACCGCGAAATTACGAAAACAGAACAGATTTATAATGTTAACATATCTCTATTCGTATAAAGTACTACCATAAAATAACGATTAGCTAGAAATTACGTAAAATAAAAAATATGCATATTAGGTAACCACTACTTTGACGAAATTCTGAAAATAACATGAATAACCCTTTCCGACCGGCTTCATACGAGCGTGAGTTTGTTTTTAAAAAAATCTTTTCAGCAAATAAATCTGTTTTTGGGAACCACACCAGTGTCGATCGATCGTGCGGTAGCTGCTTATGCAGGGCGCCATCACGCGCACATGGTTAAATCAGTAAGTCGCCCAGCCCCAAAAAATCATAATTAAGAGCTTTACTGGTGAGGCCCATCAAAATTCTGACATTTTTTGCCAGTCGGAAAGGGATAAAGGCCTCTAGGCAAGTTTTTTTACATTGAAAATAAAAACTTAAGTTCAAAATCTTGCCTGAAAACATATTGTATATTTAAAACACAATTGGTTTCAGATTATTTTTGTTTTTGGGGTGTTATGCCGTGTTGCACTACTCCTTCTTTACCCAACGTTTCGGACAGCGTTGCAGTGTCCATCATCCGGGCAGATCCGGCAGATGTGTGATAAAAAACGTATCTGGTTTCAGAGTATTTTTTTTTAATTCAATTATATCAATTTAATTTTAGTAATTTCATTTTATTTTCTCTGTCCACTTACTTCTTCCTTCCGGTTTTTTTTGTTTTGGGTTCCGATCAATGCATTTAATTAGTTCTGACTATTTGTTTCGCCTAACAGACCTTCTAGAACAAAAAAATGTCGTGCCAAACGTGTTCCGTTGGAGTTGTAGGGTTTCTAGATATCGTTAGAAACGATGAAGTGATGTTGGAGTGGTTAAGGAGCCACAGAGTGCTTCTCCGGGAGAAGAAATGTGACATTTGTGATAGTTTTTGTAGCTTCTCGAACGTGAGTTTGGGCCACAAGAGGATTAAAACGAGGTGCAATTTTTCAATGTCGATTCGAAAAGGCACATTTTTCGGGCAGTCAAGCCTCTCCATGGTGAAAATATGCACCTTCGTTACATTTTGGAAGATGATGCGTCCACCTAGGACCACCTTCTTGATGGAAGTAGTGATACGGTCGTGAACTGGTTGTCATATTGCCGGGAGGTTTGCGTGGTCTGGTGCCACAAAATGAAACAGCAGATTGAAGGTGTTGGTGACACCGTAGAATTGTGTATGGAATATGGATTTTCGGTAAATTCGAGAAGAGGGATCCAAGAAAATGTAAAAAAACTTTGCTAAAAATCATTCAAGAATACATACTGCCACTGCCGGGCACCACAATCATATGCGATTGTTGGAAGGCGTATGACTGCTTTGGAAATGAAGGTTTCATCCATTTGAGTGTGAACCACAGCATAACTTTTGTAGATCACGAAACATTTTAAAAAATTATATTTAATATGACGGGTGCGTATCCAAGACGCGTGGTCAATGTTATTCTTTTATATTTCGAATTGTCGATATTTTTTAATTTGAAATTTGAATACAATCATGGCTCGTACAGGCACTTTTCTCATGGAACCGCTCGCAAGCTAGCGTAACTTGAAGTCCAAAGGAACTGTTTCTTTCACTTTTCACTAGATGTGCACATTCACTAGCAAAAGTTGGGGACAATCCAGGAAGACTCGAGAAGGCATTATCCCTGCACTGGTAGGATGTGGTTCATGGAATGAGGCTGGGTAAGGGAACGTACCCATACTACGTGACCAACTTTTTGCAATTTTTAACCCCCCCCCCCCCCCCCCCCCGGTGACCAAAATCCTAAGCAACCCGCCGCTCATTTGTATGGAGCGTGACATTTTGAAGACCCCCCCCCCCCCTAAAAGTGTCACGTAGTATGGGTACGTTCCCTAATGTGATCAATATATTTATTTCAGAACCAAATGTGTTCCCTGCGCCCAGCAGCAGTTCAGTTGCTTCACCAAAAAATAAAGGTTCTCCAGATAATCAAATTTATAGCTTTTGTTTGATCAACATTGTTCGGTACTTTTTGTTTTGAATCATGTAATCATTGGCCTGAAATATTGAGTTTTCTAGGTATTATTCGGATTCGATCGATTTCTTCTTACATTGGGCCAATCGCTTCACACACACCAAGGAAGAAGAAAATGCAGTTGGAGATGCTGGGGACAAGGCGTCAGCTAAGATACGCCCAAAGAAAGAATTATACGCTTAAGGATCGCCTTGCTTTGGCAACGCGCTATAGAAAGGATACCTGGAAGATTCTCTTTCTAGTTTAAATCCGGTGCTCTCTAAATTCATTCTCTCTCAAACCAAGCTTAGCCCGCATCTAACAAAAGGTCGAAGATACGCACGCAGATAAATCTTTGGCACTTGTGTATGTATATAAGGGAAGACCAAATATATTAGAAATGAACAAACCGGTCCTCTTCACACCATCTATGGAACCAATGTTTTGGACAGGTTGGATATTACAATTTACGTTTCGGCACCGAACACCGGCACATCACTAGTTCCTCCCCGGAAACGACACTTCAGAACCAGGAACTAATAGTACAGCTATACTAGAAATGAACAAACCGGTCCCCTTCACACCAACTATGGAACCAATGTTTTAGGCAGGTTAGATATTACGGTATACGTTTCGGCACCAAACACCGGCACATCTCTAGTACCTCCCCAGGAACGACACTTCAGATCCAGGAACTAATAATATAGCTATACTAGAAATGAACAAACCGCTCCTCTTCACACCATCTATAGAACCAATGTTTTGGACAGGTTGGATATTACAATTTACGTTTCGGCACCGAACACCGGCACATCACTAGTTCCTCCCCGGAAACGACACTTCAGAACCAGGAACTAATAGTACAGCTATACTAGAAATGAACAAACCGGTCCCCTTCACACCAACTATGGAACCAATGTTTTAGGCAGGTTAGATATTACGGTATACGTTTCGGCACCAAACACGGGCACATCTCTAGTACCTTCCCAGGAACGACACTTCAGATCCAGGAACTAATAGTATAGCTGTACTAGAAATTAACAAACCGGTCCTCTTCACACCATCTATGGAACCAATGTTTTGGACAGGTTGGATATTACAATTTACGTTTCGGCACCAAACACCGGCACATCTCTAGTTCCTCCCCGGGAACGACACTTTAGAACCAGGAACTAATAGTACAGCTATACTAGAAATGAACAAACCGGTCCCCTTCACACCAACTATGGAACCAATGTTTTAGGCAGGTTAGATATTACGGTATACGTTTCGGCACCAAACACCGGCACATCTCTAGTACCTCCCCAGGAACGACACTTCAGATCCAGGAACTAATAGTACAGCTATACTAGAAATGAACAAACCGGTCCTCTTCATACCATTTATGGAACCAATTTTTTGGACAGGTTGGATATTACGGTGTACGTATCGGCACCAAACACCGACTCATTTTTAGCCCGCGTCTAAAAAAAAGGTCGAAGGTAAGGAAATGGAGATGGTAGGGATAAGGCGTCAGCTAAGATATGCCCAAAGAAAGAATTATACGCTTAAGGATCGCCTTGCTTTGGCAACGTGTTATAGAAAGGTTACCTGGAAGATTCTCTTTCTAGTTTAAATCCGGTGCTCTCTAAATTCATTCTCTCTCAAGTCAAACTCAGCCAGCGTCTAAAAAAAGGTCGAAGATACATGCGCGCAGTTAAATCTTTGACAACTGTGTACATAAGGGAGGGCCAAAATGTTACAGATTATTATCGAAACTGTTTGCATTACCTTATCTAATACTTATAGTTGTATACCATCATCAAAGCATAAATAACTACGAGATGTTTTGGCTTTTTTGTATGGTAAAATAAAAATAATTAAAACTCTAACCTTAACAATATTCGCCGTGAAAAACACGTAAAGTTGGTGTCTGCTGTATAAAACCAAGTATTTATCATATAGTATTTCATCACCAAAATATTAAAATATTCTATAGGTGTATATCTCAATAGCTTTCTCTAATATGGGTATTAATTAAAGTTAATTTAACGAAGCGATTATATCTATTAAGCTTGTAATTCTTCAACAGATGTCTAGGAAGCGTGCGTTGAGCAGGCAGCTGAAGTTGCTAATTAGTCGGCTGGAGGAGAGGCCAACGATGGCTTTGGGGTAAGTAAAACAAGGGTAAGGATGGCCGCCTTAATAATGAATTGGCGGAACATCTGAATGCCATGGAACTGGGGTGCACAAAGAGAGGAGATAAATGGCAACAGGTATGCACTTATTATATTATTTATATTGTTATAACTAGGTATGGACCTCAATTTATGGATTCAAATAATAAGGAAGAATGGATGGACACTACGGTAGCTGAAGTATATATTTTTTTCTACCATAGTGCTAATGAGCCTCATCGAAAAAAAATGTTGAAGAAGTGCTAGACCAACAAACCCATTATTGAATCACCTTTCTTCAAAGTGATGTTTTCTCAAGACAGATTTCTCATTTTTCCAACAACAAAATACTGAATACTGACAAATTGCATAAAATATCTCTCAATCTTGCAACGGTTTGGATTATCATACGGACCTTCTCACCCCGGTTTCGTAGTAAATAAGTACTGGCGTATTTGAGATGTGTCATCCCGTTTCAATTACCGTCTGTGCAGAGACTCGGCTCGCCGCTAACTTCAGTCAAGAAACCAAGCCACAGGAGGAACGTGCTTACAGCTGTCTGGGAGATCAACCATTGGCGCTTTGGATCGCAACATAATTATTACATACTCATTATATCTTCGCATCATGGCAATCCATCGTAACGTAACGTTATTTTATTTATTTCTCAGGTTACCAGTTTAGATTCTTTAGTTTTTGTATTCTATACATAAAAATGCAATGGCGCCCTTTGTTAGTATTTTGCACTGCACACTCGCGTTTTACCCACTTGTAACTTAATGTCTAACATCAATCATCGAAGACCCGAGATTATTATTCCTTTTAGAGTCTTCACCTGCTATTTTAATATTACCAATATGTCCGGTTGTAATCGCAATAAAATCCTATTATACAAGGTGTCCGGAAACTCGTAGTACAAGCGGGAAACTGGAGAATCCACATCACATTTGGAGTCGATTTTGTGGTTTAACTTTGTTTGATTTGAGCTTTCGTTTTTGAGTAAATCGGGTCTGAAGTTGGAATTTTTTAGGTTAAATTTGAAAAAAAATTTTCACTAGGGGGTTGATTACAGCTGTGTAATGTCTTATAAAATGCAACGAAGGGTAAACCGGGCTCAAAAAATTTTTTAACCCTTTAGTTGCCGAAAAAATGGAAAAATAGAAAAAAAATAATATTAAAATCGAAATGCTGAGATCGAAAAAAATAAGTTTTTTGGGTTCTCTTGTGATGTAGATTCACCAGTTTCCCGCTTGTACTACGAGTTTCCGGACACGTTGTATATCTTTAACTTAAATCTTTCATTTATTGTATTATAATTTTCATACATCTACTCTTTCTGAGCTAGCCACACATATAGTATGGAGTAAGGAGTTGTTATACGTAAGTATCGTTTATCAGCATTGCTTTAACAAGACGTAAATTTAATTCGTTACAATCTAATAGGCCGTTTTCTGAGTAATTCCAAAATATCCACGAGATGGCAGCACGGTGTTTACCGGTTGTCACGTAAATAATTATCAATTTGTGATATAATTATTTACCTGACCACTAACCTGGTAATTTGAACAGCCCGTATTGGATTGGCAACACTTTTTCTCTCTGGTTTTTGAACCGGGTCTTTTTCCATGCACTTTCTTGAAAATTTACCGGGAGGGAACCGGTGAATTTTTGACGAGGTCACTCAACAAGATGTTTTGAGTTTATTATTTAACTTTTTCAGGCTGGATTTTCGGTTAATAATGTTTGGGCCGCTTGTGAAATGGTGAATTCGCATTCTCCGCATGCGTAACCTTTTGGGTTGTTTGAATTTAAAGTACGCTGTGTGGCTCGAGGAATCTTCTTGTTTTTTTTATTTTTTGGAACAAAAAAGCAGAACCTTACGTTTTCCCACATTACAGATCGCTAGGTCCCACATCTACCTGAGAGAGAGACATGGTGATCTACACCTTTCATGCATTGATATAACCTTATACGGTCCTCCTGTCATCTAATCTGCCAACCAAATCTATGGACTGACGTCTTTCAATGATCTGTCATTTCGATAGCTATTTGCAATTTGTTTTCCGACAACTTTAACCAAACCTAGTTTGCTCGATTTGTAAGTAAAATGCACAAAAATTACGGTCAGTGGACTATTTTCCAATTGAAGGAAGAGTTGAAAGGACGTAATGCCAAAACTTTTGGTAAAAAAGCAATCCTCGTAGAAAGGTTTAGTAAATACACCACTATTGCTTTTTTATATTGCCTACGATAATTTCTTTTCTAATTTATCACTAATGCGTTTTATTTAAGACTCGAAGACTATGATAAACATCATAATTTCAATCCTGCTGGCGTTGCAGATGTCTTAGAAATGGTTACGCCGAAGCCGAAAGATTTTCAAGACTTCCAGCACTGACGCGGGAAGAACTTCATAAATTCAGTGTTTCCTGGTGTGGCGGTACCTACATTCAGCAAAAAACTTGACAGCCATATAGATATTTTCTGGGCGTGCAACACTGAAGATTGAAAGCGAAGTGATTTGCATTATCAGCAATGGTGATTTGCTTCTGAGTGGTGATTCTCGTATAGCTCTTTATATTTGCCAAGTCATAATTAAATATTGTCGCAAGTTTGAAATAAATAAATGACTAAAGTTATACCTCGATGACATCCTAATAGCATCTGAAAATAAAGATGAGCACAGAAGGCATTTGGACATACTTTTCCAACGCCTCGCAGACAACGGTTTGGTTATCAATCTGAGCAAATGTCAATTTGGTCTATCAACCGTTAACTTCCTTGGGCATACAATTACACCTGAAGGTATGTCTCCAATAAAAGAAAAGGCTACAGCAATAACAGAATTTCCTTTCCTAAAACTGCAAAAGACCTGAGACGCTTTCTGGGAATGCTAAATTACTATGGAAAATTTCTTCCTAACTCAATTAGCACCCAAGCAAAACTTTTTGAACTAATATCAGGTTACAAAAAGATAGACAAGCGCATACTGACCTGGACTCCGGAGTTAACAGCAGCGTTTGACGAATGCAAGCATCATCTCGCAACGGCTACTTTACTGGCACACCCGGACCCAGAGGCCAAGATCGCCATCATGGTGGACGCCTCTGATATTGCCATGGGGGCATCACTCCAACAGACTAAAGGAGACTCATGGCAACCTTTAGGATTTTTCTCCCGGAAGTTCACAACGGCGCAAAGAAAGTATAGTACATTCGATCGTGAACTTACTGGTATCTATGAGTCAATAAAATTCTTCAGAAACCACATTGAAGGACGAAACTTCACCATTTATACGGATCACAAGCCGATCACCTTCGCCTTTAACAAGAAGCGAGCTTCTAGCTCTCCACGTCGAGAAAGACAGTTGGACTACATAGCGCAATTTTCAACGGACATCACACATGTTTCCGGAGACCAGAACACCGTAGCTGATGCACTATCTCGTATAGAAGAGATTAATTGTCCTACTTCTATTGACTACAGGCAGATGGGAATAGCGCAACGTCAAACTGACAGTATTTTGAAGGCAAAAGATGACAGCGCCCTCGCCTTACGTCAAATGGTGATTCCTGGCACGGATTCTTCAGTATGGTGTGACGTATCGACAGGACACATCAGACCATTTGTACCTGACTGCATGCATGATCAAGTAATCGCAAGTGTACACAATGTTTGTCATTCTGGCATTCTAGGAACGACAAAGACATTTAAGTAAAAATTTGTTTGGCCAAACATGGCAAGGGACATTAAAAACTTCGTTAAACAATGTATAGCCTGTCAAAAAGCTAAGATTAGGTACCAGACACACGGTTGCTCCATTAGCAACGTATGTACTGGGAAAGTTTGAAGAACACCGACAAAGCGGTAAGTATGTATTCTGAACAATACTTGCCGAGTGTTCGAAGTGAACATGAAAATGGCACAACCTATATTTTAGGAAAGTGTGCTTCGAAGTAGGTACAGGAAACATCTTTCTTATGCTGTCTATATACATTATAATTGTAACATTGAGAGTGATTGAAATATTGATGTATATATTATATTGTAAAATTGTAACCTTTGTTATATGTTTCAAAAAAAAAAAAAAAAAACTTTATTGGAATGCTAATGTGAGTGTGCAGCCGGCGTGGGGCCTAATGCACATTGCAAGCACGTATTTGTAGTTCTACATGAAATAGTAGATTTTAGTGAAAATAAAAAAATCATTGTTCAACAAAGTTGTACAAGCATGTTACAAAATTTTCATCCACCGAGGAAATATCATGGCGCGCCTATAAAAGCGGAATATCTGCAACTAAAAAAACAGCATTTGTCTCAACAATAGCTCCTTGATTTTGATCCTAGGCCTACTACTTCCATTAAAAACAAAAATTACCCAACTATGTTCCATAATTTAGTTGTAGGATTTTCTGCAAATAATTCAAATTTAAGGCACATGCCTTTCATGGATATTATTCCCCCAGCAGACAGATATTCTGCCACGTTTGATCATTTCTGTGAAAGGGAAACTGTTAAACATTCTTTCCTTAAGATTTATATAAAATCACAATTAGAACTTGATTGGATTGAATCCTCAACTAGACTTCAGGGTAAGTCTAAAAACTGGTTCACTGAACGATGCCTACGCCTAACTAGTTCAAATTTCAGCAAAATATGTAAAAGTACCACTACACCTAATTCAGGAAAATCGGGAAAATGATAAAGAAAGTTTTTAAGTCCATAATAATGTAATAAATGCTGTTTTTTTACGTAATTTTATTTATATATATGTACAAGTCAAAATCTAATAAACTACATGTAGGAATCCAAATTTTTTGCTATTGTTGTATAAGGTCCCAAGTTAAAAAAAAATACAGCTACTCAGAACCAAAACCACTGTTGACCAGTGTTATCGTTGGAAAAATAATATCTTGCATACTTCTAATAAAATTATTTTAAATCAAATAGGATTTAATATAATTATACTAAGTGTATCTATTACTATGCACGGCAGCTGTTTCGCCTTCTGAAGGCATTGATTTGACAAACTTACTTGAAAATATTTGTTTTTATTCTACACTAGTTGCATATTTAATTTGCTAATCTTATTTTCTTTATTTTAACAGGTTGACTGTTCACAAAGTTGCTCACGCGTTGACCGATCCTACAACTATATAATATTAGGATGTAAAAAAAATAAAAAATAAATGCCAAAACAATTGAAGAGCTCATCCATCAGCGGGCACGATTTCTAACATAACCCTTACTTGAAGTTCCTACAAATATACAGGGTGTTAAGGGACCTACTTGACTTACTCTAACCAGCCTAGCGATTCCGTAATTATTGTGAGATCGTTATTGGATAACGGACGTAATCTCCTGTCAGATTTGTGTGATTTTTATGGCTGTTATTTGCGTTTTCTATGTACAATGTACATTAAATGAGTAAATAATCATGCGTACTTGCAGGAATTTATGTTTAAATCGATCTAAACTAAAATATATGACGGAAAAATCACACAAATCTGACAGAAGATAACGTTCGTTATCTAATAACGATCTCACAATAATTACGGAATCGCTAGGCTGTAATTCCTGACATTATTTGGCATAAAAATCGTTAATGAAATTATGGTCTCCGGTGATATTTTCGATGTTCGATGTGACATTTTGAAAAAGTAACAGGAGATCAACATTTTATTTACTTTTTTCTCTGAATAATGTCAGGAATCACTGGTTAAAGTAAGTCAAGTACGTCCCTTAACACCCTGTGTATATTAAAATAAACTTTTGTTCCACCGCAGGGGAAGCTTATGGTGCAGACTACGCCAGTCGAAGAATACCATTATCACTGCCATGGTTGTCTCTGGATGGAGATGGAGTCCCCCTGATGCCCTTCTGGAAATAGGAGCCTGCCAAATATCCCCCCATGAACGGATATTTGCATATTTTTTTGGATTTATTATTATATACTATATTTTTCATTTATTTTCTGTTCCATTGTATGTATGAATGCATTGTTATTTTGTCAATTGTGTACTATTTCAAAATATGGAATGTATTGCATTGCATAACATTCTGAAATAAATTATTCTTGTTTTGAGATTGGATAAGTCGGATTCGAAATTGGATAATTATTTTTGTTGAAACTTAATTAAGGGAGGTGTGAAAAATTTGTTTTGGTTCGGGGAGGCTCGGCGAAATAAAGTTTGGGAAACCCTGCTTTAGAGTAAAAAAAAAATTATATAGTTCACATGCACAGTGCAGTACAAAAATATAAAGAGAAGACATTATTAAGATATACATTATTGATAATGGTAAATCACCATTTACAAATTTCCATTAGCATTAACGAAAAGGACACTTGCACACTTCTCATCTAATGTAACCATTGGAGAGGGTGAGGAAGCTTACAATTACAGGAATGTCTCTATCTCTCTGTGACATACATCTCCTTTAATTGGGAAAATTTAAATCTTCTGAAGCATGGTCCATAGTTAAAAAAATATCTTTTTTTAACAAACCGACTAATTGAAATTTTCGATCTAGGGGGAAAAATCAGATCCCGAAAAACTAAAATAAAGAATGAGAGCCAACTATACAGTTGTTGACGATTTCAGAAACAGCCACTAAGGACCAAACAAAAAAACCCAAATGAACAAGTTCTAAACGAGAAACCGCCCGCTCTCTACCCGAGGATAAATAGAGGTGCTGTTTAATTTTATACCTGACGGAATTGTTACATGACTCAATCATCAATTGAAAAGCAATCTATGATCTTGTAACCGATAAATTACGTCGGTACCTTCCAACCCCGAATACATCACAAATATCGGAGAGCGTTGACAACATCACTTGCGGCATAGACGTTCCGGAAAGAAACTATACCTACTTTCAGTTTGGATTGAGCAAGCCCGGGGAGAAGCAAGATATACCTGCGACGGACGAAACTAACATACTATGGCTCGAATTTGTAACGTTAATCTTCATTCTAATATTTTATTTAGTTTAGTCATATATTCAAGGTTACCATTTTGGTTATACCATTTAATACTTGATTGTTGTAGTTTAAATGCTCTGGCATCCAACTCTTCGTTTTACTTCCACATAACTTAAATTCACATTACGCATAATAGTTTGATTGTTGTAATTCTCTTCGAGGATTACAAGCACCCCTTGAGATCAAATAATTTTATAAGAGTCTTTAATATATACTTCGCAATGTCATAATAATCTAAATTCAATAAATCATATTATAATATAATTAATTTCCTCTTTCATTTCGATTGACTTGACATATTTCATGTTTCTACTTTCAGACTGTAGCTAGCCATATATTTTAATACATAATAATAATAATACAATTAGGTTACACTTCTCTTTTAACCGTTACAATCTATGCGGTTATATTAGGCATTGTTTGCAAGTTTCTGGGACGCATGAACAACATGTCCTGTACCATTTTAACACTGCAGAAGTCAAAGTTACAACTCTATTATCTGATATATCAGTTTCGATTTTTTAAGTGAAATAACTTTCAGCGCATCGAGTGGGTTAACCCGACTGGTGTAACTAAAAATATAGCTCTAGACCTGCTCAGAACTTCTTCCCCTCTCCAGAGGTGGTATTCTTCATCACGGTATGGAACCAATATTTTAGGCAGGTTAGATATTACGGTATACGTTTCGGCACCAAACACCGGCACATCTCTAGTACCTCCCCAGGAATGACACTTCAGACCCAGGAACTAATAATATAGCTATACTAGAAATGAACAAAACGGTCCTCTACACACCAACTATGGAACCAATGTTTTAGGCAGGTTAGATATTACGGTATACGTTTCGGCACCAAACACCGGCACATCTCTAGTACCTCCCCAGGAACGACACTTCAGATCCAGAAACTAATAATATAGCTATAATAGAAATGAACAAAAAGGTCCCCTTCACACCAACTATGGAACCTATGTTTTAGGCAGGTTAGATATTACGGTATACGTTTAAGCACCAAACTACGACACATCTCTAGTGCCTCCCCAGGAACGACACTTCAGATCCAGGAACTAATAATGTAGCTATATTGGAAATTAACAAAACGGTCCCCTTCACACCAACTATGGAACCTATGATTTAGGCAGGTTAGATATTACGGTATACGTTTCGGCACCAAACACCGGCACATCTCTAGTACCTCCCCAGGAACGACACTTCAGATCCAGAAACTAATAATATAGCTATAATAGAAATGAACAAAAAGGTCCCCTTCACACCAACTATGGAACCTATGTTTTAGGCAGGTTAGATATTACGGTATACGTTTAAGCACCAAACTACGACACATCTCTAGTGCCTCCCCAGGAACGACACTTCAGATCCAGGAACTAATAATGTAGCTATATTGGAAATTAACAAAACGGTCCCCTTCACACCAACTATGGAACCTATGTTTTAGGCAGGTTAGATATTACGGTATACGTTTCGGCACCAAACACCGGCACATCTCTAGTACCTCCCCAGGAATGACACTTCAGACCCAGGAACTAATAATATAGCTATACTAGAAATGAACAAAACGGTCCCCTTCACACTAACTATGGAACCAATGTTTTAGGCAGGTTAGATATTACGGTATACGTTTCGGCACCAAACACCGGCACATCTCTAGTACCTCCCCAGGAATGACACTTCAGACCCAGGAACTAATAATATAGCTATACTAGAAATGAACAAAACGGTCCCCTACACACCAACTATGGAACCAATGTTTTAGGCAGGTTAGATATTACGGTATACGTTTCGGCACCAAACACCGGCACATCTCTAGTACCTCCCCAGGAATGACACTTCAGACCCAGGAACTAATAATATAGCTATACTAGAAATGAACAAAACGGTCCCCTTCACACTAACTATGGAACCAATGTTTTAGGCAGGTTAGATATTACGGTATACGTTTCGGCACCAAACACCGGCACATCTCTAGTACCTCCCCAGGAATGACACTTCAGACCCAGGAACTAATAATATAGCTATACTAGAAATGAACAAAACGGTCCCCTTCACACTAACTATGGAACCAATGTTTTAGGCAGGTTAGATATTACGGTATACGTTTCGGCACCAAACACCGGCACATCTCTAGTACCTCCCCAGGAATGATACTTCAGACCCAGGAACTAATAATATAGCTATACTAGAAATGAACAAAACGGTCCCCTACACACCAACTATGGAACCAATGTTTTAGGCAGGTTAGATATTACGGTATACGTTTCGGCACCAAACACCGGCACATCTCTAGTACCTCCCCGGGAACGATACTTCAGATTCAATAACTAATAATATAGCTATACTAGAAATTACCAAACCGGTCCCTTTCACACCAACTATGGAACAAATGTTTTGGAGAGGTTGGACATCACAGTATACGTTTCGGCACCAAACACCGGCACATCTCTGGTTCCTCCCTGTTCTCAACAGTCGTCAGTTGCAGTTTGAGCAGTCTGGAGTGTGTAGTGCGCATAGTTACGACAAAGGAAAATCAAAACACAAATTTGGCATTCATTTCTCTTGTAACCGATAGATTACGTCGGTACCTTCCAACCCCGAATACATCACAAAATATCGGAGAGCGTTGACAACATCACTTGCGGCATAGACATTCCGGAAAGAAACTATACCTACCTTCAGTTTGGATCGAGCAAGCCCAAGAAGAGGAACGCATACCTGCGACGGACGAAATCAGCACATTATGGCGTATCGAATTTGTAACGTTAATCTTCATCTTAATATTTTATTTAGTTTAATCATATATTCAAGGTTACCATTCTGGTTATTTCATTTGATACTTGAGTGTTGTAGTTTAAATACTCTGGCGTCCAATTCTTCGTTTTACTTCCACATAACTTAAATTCACATTCGCAAAATAGTTTGATTGTTGTAATTCTCTTCGAGTATTACAAACACCCCTTGAGATCAAATAATTTTATAAGAGTCTTTAATATATACTTCGCAAATGTCATGTGAATCTAAATTCAATAAATCATATTATAATATAATTAATTTCCTCTTTTATTTCTTTGACTTGACATATTACATGTTTCTACTTTCAGACTGTAGCTAGCCATACATATTTAATACACACATAATAATTATTACAATTAGGTTTCACCCTTTTTTCATTATAACCGTTACACTCTAATCAGGAAGAGACCAGTAATTTGGGACGCCCAGTGCCCAGATTTCAAGAACAAGTTAAAAAGGTACGATGCCATATCAGAGGTGGAGGAACTTCTGGGGGGTTACCACTAAAACCGTCAATACTAATTGGACTATTTTGAACTTCATACTGTTCATTGCGTACGCGTGAATAGGTCCTTACCTACCACGGACCACTAACCAAGTTGTGTGACCGCACGAACTTCGCCCCAATCTTTCAACCGTGTTTCAACAAACGTATTTATAATATTTTACTGAACTTGAAAAGCTGAGTGCAAGTGGTAAAAAACAGTTAAAAAGCCGAATAAGGCTTATATCTTTGAATATAAGCAGAAAGTGGACTGCATCCAGAGGGAATCTCCACAGAGTGTGGATAAATTGCTTGTTGTCACGAGGAGTCTCGGCGAAACTTCTCGCCGAGTCTGGATGGACCTTAAAGGTTTTAGGAAAAGTTCATATCAGAATGCAATTAGATTCAGTTTACCGTGTTCGTCAAATATTCATTATAATAGACTACAATTTCTACTGCCATCTATAGCCAACAAAGATACAGAATGTAGTTTGGATGCAGATAATGTATCAGCTTCGTCAGAAGTTGCTGACGTAGAAGTTAGTTCTGCCTTTATGAGTCCTAAATCTACTCCAAGAAAAAAACAAAAAATAAGTTCTGCTGAAGAAAGATTTGCAAGCATATTAGAGCAAAGTTTAGCAGAGAAAAACGTTTTGGAACCAAAAGAAGATGAAGACAAGGTGTTTTGTTTGTCACTCGTTAAAGAGATTAAAAACATCCCGGAATATACGAGGCGTATCCAGAAAGTAAGTGTACTCTCAGATCGAATGAATTTTATTTTCGACATGTTGGCTACACTTACGTGTAGCCTGACTCTTCCCCTCCGCAACGAGACCGGTTCAAGGTCAGTACGTTGAGAAGTGTCGACGCGACAACACGTTTCGTGAAAAATGTCAATCCAATCTCCCGCCAAGTGCGAAATACGCTCGTCATCCGTTATCTCGTTTGGATGGGAAAACCTCCGGTTGAGGTTTATAATGAGGTGAAAACTGCATATGGTGATAAAGCTATGAATCGTACGAGTGTGTACAAGTGGTATCGCGAGTTTAAAAACAGTTGTACGTCTGTGCATGATGATCAGAGGAGCGGAAGACCTTCAATTGTGACTGACGAAATAGTGGAAAAAATCGAAAAAACGCTCCGTGACGATCGCAGATTGACTGTGGATGAACTTTCTGCGATGTTTCCGCAAATCTCCAGATCACTACTACACGAAACCAGTACAGAAACCCTCGGATATCGGAAACTGTCTGCGAGGTGGGTCCCAAAACAGCTGACAGACCAACACAAGTTGAATCGAGTGGAAGCCGGACAGGAGTTTTTGAGGCGCTGCAAACTCCATGGAGATGAATTTCTCCGCTCCATCGTTGCTGGAGATGAAAGTCCAGCTGTTGCTGGAGGAACTGCTTGCCTCGTTTAAAAGGGATGTCCTGAACCACCTAGCGCATTCCCTTGACCTAGCACCTTCAGATTTTACCTCCCTGAAGCTGCACATGGGTGGAAAAAGGTTTTCAGCCGACGAGGAGGTAAAGGAGGAGGTGGGGAAATGGACGAAGGGGTTGGCGGGAAACTAGTTCGAGGAAGGCATCAAAAAGTTGATACCCCGCTTCACCACCTGCATTGAGAGGAATGGCGACTATGTCGAAAAATAGCTTACATATGTACTACGGTAACCATGTAATTTTTTTATTTCAATAAAAAATTTTGTAGCCTACAAAAATTCAGTACACTTACTTTCTGGATATGCCTCGTAGTATATGTGGTATATTCCCACAATTAAACTATTTGGATTACATAAATATATCATTTTCATTCTTCTAGCGGCACATTGTTTCTGCGACGATAATGGCAAAGCTATACGTAGTATTATGCAGTATATTCCCACAATTCAACTATTTGGATTACATAAATATATCATTTTCATTCTTCTAGCGGCAAATTGTTTCTGCGACGATAATGGCAAAGCATATTCAGCGGAACTGCCAATAAATATTACCGGTGGTGGGGGCACCAAGATGATGCTGCAAATCAAACGTCAGAGGTTTGTAGGAAGTGTTGTACAGGACGATAATGGCAAGCATATTCAGCGGAACTGTACCGTGTGGTTGCCAATAAATATTACCGGTCGTGGGGGCACCAAGATGATGCTGCAAATCAAACGTCAGAGGTTTGTAGGAAGTGTTGTACAGGACGATAATGGCAAGCATATTCAGCGGAACTGTACCGTGTGGTTGCCAATAAATATTACGGGTCGTGGGGGCACCAAGATGATGCTGCAAATCAAACGTCAGAGATTTGTAGGAAGTGTTGTACAGGACGATAATGGTAAAGTATATTCAGTGGAATTGTACCGTGTGGTTGCTAACAAATATTACCGGTCGTGGGGGCAACAAGATGATGCTGCAAATCAAACGTCAGAGGTTTGTAGGAAGTGTTGTACAGGACGAAAATGGCAAGCATATTCAGCGGAACTGTACCATGTGGTTGCCAATAAATATTACCGGTCGTGGGGGCACCAAGATGATGCTGCAAATCAAATGTCAGAGGTTTGTAGGAAGTATTGTACAGGACGATAATGGCAAAGTATATTCAGTGGAATTGTACCGTGTGGTTGCTAACAAATATTACCGGTCGTGGGGGCACCAAGATGATGCTGCAAATCAAATGTCAGAGGTTTGTAGGAAGTATTGTGCAGGACGAGAATGGTAAAGTATATTCAGTGGAATTGTACCGTGTGGTTGCTAACAAATATTACTGGTCGTGGGGGCACCAAGATGATGCTGCAAATCAAACGTCAGAGGTTTGTAGGAAGTATTGTGCAGGACGAGAATGGTAAAATATATTCAGTGGAATTGTACCGTGTGGTTGCTAACAAATATTACCGGTCGTGGGGGCACCAAGATGATGCTGCAAATCAAACGTCAGAGGTTTGTAGGAAGTATTGTACAGGACGATAATGGCAAAGTATATTCAGTGGAATTGTACCGTGTGGTTGCTAACAAATATTACCGGTCGTGGGGGCACCAAGATGATGCTGCAAATCAAACGTCAGAGGTTTGTAGGAAGTATTGTACAGGACGATAATGGCAAAGTATATTCAGTGGAATTGTACCGTGTGGTTGCTAACAAATATTACCGGTTGTGGGGGCACCAAGATGATGCTGCAAATGAAAGGCCGGAGGTTTGTAGGAAATATTGTAAAGCAATATTATATCACACTAAAAGCATTCATGAAAAATTGTACCTAAACATTCTTGCTTTCTGAAATTTTTAGATTTCGCAGATTCATATACACGACAGATACAATGGAATTGATTTGGGTTATGCAAGCGACGTGGCTATTCTTTGTATAGAACACGGTAGAGCCCACTCTTGTGAAATTGTCCTGCATATAATATATTATTGAATCCCACTAATATTTCTTAAATACGATAATTTCTTATAAAGAACCAAGTGCGTGTATTTATCTATTCCAGCTAAACGCTGCCTTGTCACCACCTCATGCAGAGCCTGATGCAGACCCTGACAATTGCAGTTAAAGAGCTTAGATCCCGTTGTAATCCGAAATAACCTTAATGAGTTTGAAAAATCTGTTCAAAATGTAATTCCACAGACAATTTTCCTGAGCCACCTACTAAACAAATAAAAACCCCGTAATCAATCCTTTGCAAAGAGGTTTGCGATACAATTCTGTCTGAAATGCAACAATGCTCCGAATTTAAGTTTTTCTTTGTATTTTTATTTATTATCTTTTGTATTTTTTTTTGCTTTAACCTTAATTGATATATGTAATTATAGATACTGCTACCCGGCTCAGAACAGATATTGTCTAGTGAGTCGGGTAGCGCACATATATGTAAATAACTATTGATATTAATAAACGCCCGGGTTACCGACACCTTTAAAAAATTCAATGGACATCTTTTTGCAACAACATTAGTCGATCGCGACAAATTCAGCGAGTACAGGACAAATTTCCCAGAATATGATTTTAGTGTGATGCTGAAAACATGACTTCCTAAATTTCAGTTAAAAGGTGAACTCTGTGCAATTTGCGCCCGCAACGATTTTTCAAATGGTACCCGTTCTATCCCCTCCGTTGTGGTAAATATTCTGCTAGAACCCGTCCCACCCTATCCCATTCCGCCCCCTCCGTTGTGTTAAATATTCTGCTAGAACCCGGACCCTATCTCCTTATTCCATTATTGGGCGGACAACGTGGTGTAACCCCCCCCCCCCCATTAAAGTTGACAAACACAAATTTCGACTTTATAAAAAAATTGGTCCGTCCTGAGGGGGGGGGGGTTGGCTAGAGAGTTGTGGTTTTGGGAGCTGAAACTCGCCGCCCCCACTCGCTACGCCACCGCTTGTGGTCCTTATCAGAAAAATAAACGTACAAGTGGTCCCGGGTCAGAAAAAGGTTGGGAACCGCTGGTCTAGAGCCTAGAAGGGTGAGTATATCAACCATGCACCTTTAAATTCAACAAGTCGGGAAACGACACAGGGTACAGGGCTGGTGGGTGCACGCAGCTGCTGGTGGGGCTCCATTGGATTACAAGAAAGAGAATTCCACCTGCACTGAACTATACCTGTCCCCCTAATTTCTGTAACAATATTGTATTAACTGAACACAGTTTTGATAGTTATTTAGAATATAATTTAGGCTATTAGGTTAGCTGCCATTGCTCTAAAATCAAATCAACATTTCAACCAGTCAGGAAACGACACATTTTAAATAAAAACGTATAGATACTTTGTGAAACACCCTTTCCCGCTAATCGCGTTTACTGCAGCACCTTGGTTGTGTTTTCCTCAAAAATTTTTAATAATAATACTTAGCCTAAATCTTCTGTCGAGGATACTAAATTATAAAAAATGTCCCGATCCACCGCTCTCCTATTGTTAGTGCTAGTGATTGACCCAAGCCACGTTATAAAGGCGGAACTGCCAATCAACCCATTTACTCCCGCATCCTCGTGTGATAAATTTGTTGGTAATTCATGCACCGCCCTCCCTACTGGTAATGCTCTGATCTGTCTGGGCTGCCAAGTTAATTCTAAGGCCCTGTCAGCTACTGATGTCCAAACAAGGGCTGGTGGGTGCATGCAGCTGCTGGTGGGGCTCCATTTGGATTACAAGAGGGATCCACCTGTACGGAACTCTACCTCCGCCTGTCCCCCTACATCCCCTGGGTGGAGTGTGTGGTATGGCCCTAAGCTACCTCTGTCCGTCTGACCATCCGCTGAGAAAAAAATACTTTATTCCTATTTAATAATTATTTTTCCTTTTTTAATGTTATACGCCATGCTTTTTTTTAAATATGTTTGCAATAACACAATAACCATTAATGTCTTCGTATTTAGTTATGTACTAGCTTTACAAGAGGGATCCACCTGTACGGAACTCTACCTCCGCCTGTCCTCCTACATCCCCTGGGTGGAGTGTGTGGTATGGCCCTAAGCTACCTCTGTCCGTCTGACCATCCGCTGAGAAAAAAATACTTTATTCCTATTTAATAATTATTTTTCCTTTTTTAATGTTATACGCCATGCTTTTTTTTAAATATGTTTGCAATAACACAATAACCATTAATGTCTTCATATTTAGTTATGTACTAGCTTTACAAGAGGGATCCACCTGTACGGAACTCTACCTCCGCCTGTCCCCCTACATCCCCTGGGTGGAGTGTGTGGTATGGCCCTAAGCTACCTCTGTCCGTCTGACCATCCGCTGAGAAAAAAATACTTTATTCCTATTTAATAATTATTTTTCCTTTTTTAATGTTATACGCCATGCTTTTTTTTAAATATGTTTGCAATAACACAATAACCATTAATGTCTTCATATTTAGTTATGTACTAGCTTTACAAGAGGGATCCACCTGTACGGAACTATACCTCCGCCTGTCCCCCTATATCCCCTGTAATTGTAATCATGTTTCTTCTAGCGGCACATTGTTTCTGTGACGATAATGGCAAAGCATTTCAGCGGAACTGTACCGTGTGGTTGCCAATAAATATTACCGGTCGTGGGGGCACCAAGATGATTCTGCAAATCAAACATCGGAGGCTTGTAGGAAGTGTTTTTTTTTTTTTTTTACATGAGCTCCACACAGGAGGCCCTGAGAAAAACAATTTCCCTCAGGGCCTATGCCATCCTTAGGGAAGCTGTGTGGAGGGTTTTTTTTAAGGAAAGGAAGGAAAGGAGAGTTTTGATAAGGAAAAGGACTTGGGTGTAAGTGAAAAGGGGTGGGTGGGAATCTGGGGTTCAGTGCGTCCTGGTCATCCGCCTGCAAGACCTAGACAAACCTCACCCCATGAACCCGGGCACCCCTGCTAAATCACCAAACGTAGCGAACCACTTGGGGTGACCTGTGACAGAGGTGTTGGTTATCCAATAAAGGTTCCCGGGGCGGCGGTACCCATATCTGCCTCCCAAATTGTACAGCTATATTATAACACACTAAAAGCATTCATGAAAGATTAAACCTAAACATTTTCGCTTTCTGAAATATTTAGATTTCACAGATTCGTATACACGACAGGTACGATGGAATTAATTTGGGTTACGCAAGCGACGTACTTAAATGCTTCAATACTTCAAAATTTCTCAACTTGTTACAATTTTTTTTTAAAACAAAGAATTAGTCACAAGAGTATTTACGATTTGTTTTAAAATTACAATTAATGGTTTATAATTAAAGATTTATATAATTTTGAAAATTAATAAGTGTGGATTTTATAACAAATTTTATCCGCATTAATTTCAACTTTTTACCTTGTCCATTGATCTCGTCCATTAATTAACGATGCAATGACCACATTTGAACAAGACACCATCTCAGAACAAGCAAGCGGATCAAGTATGACGAATCCGGATTTTACAACGAAGAAAAATTCAACTACCCCTATCATGGAACAATCATGCGGAACAAACTCTAAGTTTAACATTAATCATCTAACGAGTCTAACATTAATCATGTTTCTTCTAGCGGCACATTGTTTCTGTGACGATAATGGCAAAGCATATTCAGCGGAACTGTACCGTGTGGTTGCCAATAAATATTACCGGTCGTGGGGGCACCAAGATGATGTTGCAAATCAAACGTCAGAGGTTTGTAGGAAGTGTTGTACAGCTATATTATATCACACTAAAAGCATTCATGAAAGATTGTACCTAACATTCTTGCTTTCTGAAATATTTAGATTTCGCAGATTCGTATACACTGTTATGTTCGCACATACGTTAAAACAGTTGAAGAAGCGGTGCCTCTCCCACGGGTTGACAATCGAGTGTTTCTGTAGATGGATTCGCAAATGGGCCGCGAGTGGCGCTATGATCGCTTAACAACAGGAGCGAAAGAAAGTTATATAAGGAAAAGCACACTTAGGATCCTTCTCTTTCCGCGGGTACATCTCAAACAACAAGCATCGTGAAGTTCCCGCCCGGGGCGGCTGCCCTGTGGGCGCCCTCCTTTTCGGGTACCTCAGACCCTGGCGTTGGCCGTAGTTCCTGAATATCGAGAAACTGGAACCTGGAGCCCTGATCTTGGAAGCTGAGCATCATGTCCACCTTCGCCCTGGTTGGATGCTGGCCCGCAATGTCTAGCGACTGATTCCTGCCCTCTCGGCTAAGACTCCGCCAGCCAGGCGTGAGTGGTTGGCCAGCATTTCACCCCACAATCCATCAAGATGCCCAAGGTAGTCCTTCTAATTATAAGTGTAGATATTCGAGCCATTAACTTCCAGTTTAGTGTCATTTCAAAGTAACTTCCGATCCTAAATAATAATTGGCTAATTTATACAGCGCCGTTTTTACGAAAAATCACCTCAAGGGCGCTAAAACTAAGATTCAGTCTTAAAACGTAACGTTCTATTGTGTAACTAAGTGCTAGTTCAGACACGGCGGGAACCACGCGGTTTGAGAATCGCGCGGGAAATCTTATTTACGCAGGTATTTATATAATCATTCAGACATAATCGCGCGGTTACTTCAACCGCGCGGTTACCGCCACTCAACCGCTAGAAAATAGAATCGTGCGGCGCCCGCGCGGTTTTATTACTATGGAGATCTTCCTCAGCGTTCAGTAGCGTTGCGGGCACCGCGCGATCAACATGTCACAACGAGAGTACGCCTGAGCTAGCTATGGATCGCTTCGACACAGTTATTTATTGATGAAGTGGAGAAAAGACCTGTAATATGGAATCTTCAGGTTGTGGTATATTTAATGATTTTTTAATATTGCGGAATCACTGCTTTTGCCATAAGCCCCAATGTCAACATAAGTAAAGCAGGCATCGAAAACTGCTAAGAGCACTATAGAAAAGAAATGTTTGTAGTTATGATACAATGATCCCGAATCGAAGGCTTTATAACTCGGATATTTTTGCCGTCTATAGCACCAATGCAATTTGGAAAATTCGCATATCTCTCAAACTCTTGAGCTATTCTCTTCGAGAAATCTTTAGTTGGTTCGGCCATAACTTTACTAACCAACTTTTTCCACAACGATTTACACACTTCACGGACAATTCCTGTAATCGTAGATTTTCCAAGGCGATAGTTGTAGCTTAATTCTCCTAATGAACAACCCGTACCAAGATACCTATAACAACAAAATTAATAATGACATTATTTTCAGGTACAACACTCCAAAAAAATGGAAAAAACATACGGGATTGTTACAATAAAGAATACAAAAAAGGGAAAATAACTCCTTCCGGTTCAGGTGCTCGTAAAGGAGCCCGATATATGTATTTTTCAAGGCTTTCTTTCCTGCAGAAGAGTGTCGATAACGATGAAACTACTAATAGTATGAATGAACAGTCAAATGTAAGTCAGCAAAAGCAAGGCGAAGACAATAATCCAACTTAACTTATCGAAACTGATCGCTAATCGCTAACTAACCGCCGATGTTTGAACAGTCGACATTTTTGCGATTCAAACCGCACGATTCTATCGCCGTGTCTGAACTAAGCCTTAAACCTTTTACTGTAATAATTATTTTTCCTTTTTTAATGTTATAAGCCATGGATTTTTTAAATATGTTTACAATGACACAATAATCTTTAATGTCTTCATATTTAGTTATGTACTAGCTTTACAAGAAAGAGGGTTCCACCTGTACGGAACTATACCTTCGCCTGTCCTCCTACATCCCCTGGGTGGAGTGTGTGGTATGGCCCTAAGCTACCTCTGTCCGTCTGACCATCCGCTGAGAAAAAAATCTTTATTCCTATTGAATAATTATTTTTCCTTTTTTAATGTTATACGCCATGCTTTTTTTTATATATGTTTGCAATAACACAATAACCATTAATGTCTTCATATTTAGTTATGTACTAGCTTTACAAGAAAGAGGGATCCACCTGTACGGAACTATACCTCCGCCTGTCCCCATATATCCCCTGTAATTGTAATCATGTTTCTTCTAGCGGCACATTGTTTCTGTGACGATAATGGCAAAGCATATTCAGCGGAACTGTACCGTGTGGTTGCCAATAAATATTACCGGTGGTGGGGGCACCACGATGATTCTGCAAATCAAACATCGGAGGTTTGTAGGAAGTGTTGTACAGCTATATTATAACACACTAAAAGCATTCATGAAAAAGTGTACCCAAACATTCTTGCTTTCTGAAATTTTTAGATTTTGCAGATTCGTATACACGACAAGTACAATGGAATTGATTTAGGTTATGCAAGCGACGTACATAAACGTTTCCATACTTCAAAATATGTCAACTTTGTTTCTACGACGATAATGGCAAAGCATATTCAGCGGAACTGTACCGTGTGGTTGCCAATAAATAATACCGGTCGTGGGGGCACCAAGATGATGCTGCAAATCAAACGTCAGAGGTTTGTAGGAAGTGTTGTACAGCTATATTATATCACACTAAAAGCATTCATGAAAGATTGTACCTAAACATTCTTGCTTTCTGAAATTTTTAGATTTCGCAGATTTGTATACATGACAGGTACGATGGAATTAATTTGGGTTACGCAAGCGACGTACTTAAACGCTTCAATACTTCAAAATTTCTCAACTTGTTACAATTTTTTTTTAAAACAAAGAATTAGTCACAAGAGTATTTACGATTTGTTTTAATGATTTATAAAAGATTTTTATAATTTTGAAAATTAATAAGTGTGGATTTTATAACAAATTTTATCCGCATTAATTTCAACTTTTTACCTTGTCCATTGATCTCGTGCATTAATTAACGATGCAATGACCACATTTGAACAAGACACCATCTCAGAACAAGCAAGCGGATCAAGTATGACGAATCCGGATTTTACAACGAAGAAAAATTCAACTACCCCTATCATGGAACAATCATGCGGAACAAACTCTAAGTTTAACATTAATCATCTAACGAGTCTAACATTAATCATGTTTCTTCTAGCGGCACATTGTTTCTGTGACGATAATGGCAAAGCATATTCAGCGGAACTGTACCGTGTGGTTGCCAATAAATATTACTGGTCGTGGGGGCACCAAGATGATGCTGCAAATCAAACGTCAGAGGTTTGTAGGAAGTGTTGTACAGCTATATTATATCACACTAAAAGCATTCATGAAAGATTGTATCTAAACATTCTTGCTTTCTGAAATATGTAGATTTCGCAGATTCGTATACACAAGTACGAGTACGATGGAATTGATTTGAGTTATGCAAGCTACGTGGCTTTCTTTGTATAGAACACAGTGGAGCCCACTCTTGTGAAATTGTCCTGCATATAATATATTATCGAATCCCACTAACAAACATGATAATTTCTTGTAAATAACTAACTGTGTGTATTTATCTATTCCAGCTAAACGCTGCCGTGTCACCACCTCATGCAGAACCTGATGCAGACCCAGACAATTGCAGTTAAAAAGCTTACATCCCGTTGTAATCCGAAATAACCTTAATGAGTTTGAAAAATCTGTTCAAAATATAATTCCACTTTTCCTGAGCCACCTACTAAACAAATAAAAACCACGAAATTAATTATTTGCAGAGAGGTTTGCGATACAATTCTGTCTGAAATGAAACAACGCTTTGAATTCAATGAACATCTTTCTGCAGCAACATTACTCGAACTCGAAAAATTCAGCGAGTATAGGTCAAATTTCCCAGAATTTTATTTTAGTGTGACGCTGAAAACGTATGACTTCCTAAAGTTCAGTTAAAAGGTGAACTCTGTTAGACATTACAGTGTACGTATCGGCACCAAACATAATAAACACATGCGGTTTACACAGTATGAGCTGTGGGCCGGTTTGTCTCCACACGCCCCGGAACTATGGGTAGAAAGGGGCCAGTGACACTCCTGTCTCAAGAAGAGTGCAGCAGAGTGTTCCCTCGCGGCAGCTATGGCAATCCAGAGGGAGTGATGGACAAACGAATGTACACCACCACCAGCACCTGCAGTCCGGTGTGGTATGGCTACCGGCTACCTAACAACATTACTATTTTTCAGATAAAAAAACTGGCAACACAAAATGTCATCAATTGTCTTTGAAAAGATAATGCGAGTCTAATATTTGAAAAAAAATCAAAATACTTTTAAGATTATTAAATAGCTATGCATTGCCCATTTTGCAAAAAGTTGATTGAGCGGCAGGACAACTGAAGTTCATGTCCTAGTTGTTGTAACTATCTGTTACGTTGTGCTGAATGTAAAACAATAACCGCAGTTTGTTTCAATTTTTGTGTAAAATGTGGTCAATGCTTAAGCCGAACAAAACGCATTTATAGGGTTAAACTACAAAAAAATCAATTGACACACAAATGATCATCAAACTAAAAATTCGTCACTTCATTAATGTCATCAATCTCGGATGGAGAAAGTTTACTAGATTCAAATATAACCCCCGAAGGGTTTAAAGAAACAGAAATGATAGGAGGAAGCCAGGAGCATAACATGACCGGTGTTCTGGTACACCCAGACTTGTCGGAGTCGCCGCCGTCGCATCCCGCAGAGCCGAGTCCTAACAGGACGCCTGGTTTGCCTTCGCTGTCAGATTTTTCAAAATTTTCAGAACTCTCGGAACTTACAAAATAAAGTTTATTAGCGATGAGGTACTAAATTATTATTCAACAAATGAAAAAGAGAAAGAACTAAATTGAGAATTGAAAGATTGTCTTGGTGGTCTTGGTGATCTTGGTTTTGGCGGTCAAGTAGTAAAATTGCTTTGTGTCAGAGTATCCAACGGAAGCCAGCAATTATCTATTGCGATAATTTCTTTTCGTCTCCAGAGTTATTTTATATTTTACGAGAGATATGGTATTTTCGTTTTGGGCACAATACGAAATAATCGCATCAGAAGCGCAGAAAAAGTTTTACCAAATGAAAAAATATTCAAAAAGAACAAGAGAGGACATTTTTCTGAAGTTACATGCGACAAGAATCGTTTGGCAGTGGTATGTAGGAATGACAACAAGGCTGTGACATTTATAAGTTTTTTTGTCGCTAGTGAGCCTGTGGAGAAGATCCTGCGATATTCCAAGGATGAGAAGAAGAAAGTAGATGTACAGTGTCCACAAATTGTGCAACAGTACAACAGACATATGGGCCCTACATCCCCTGGGTAGAGTGTGTGGTATGGCCCTGAGCTACCTCCGTCTGGCTGACTATCCGCTGAGAAAAAAATGTCTTTCTTCCATTATAATAATTCTTTTTCCTTTTTTAATGTTATACGACATGGAATTTTATTTAAATATCAATAACACAATAACCATTATTGTCTTCATATGTAGTTATGTACATGATAGGGACGTGCGAAATCCCAATGCAAAGCCAGCAATGGGTACAGGGCTGGTGGGTGCACACAGCTGCTAGTGGGGCTCTACTTGGATTACAAGAAAGAGGTTTTCACCTGCACTGATTTATCCTTTATTTATTTTTCAGAGTTGTTCCGATCAATCCCCCTACGAGGAATCCTCACAGACTTTCACTCACAATAGAACCGCTTATTCCTTTACCCACTACCAGTGGCAATGTTTGCAATAACACAATAACCATTATTGTCTTCATATGTAGTTATGTACATGATAGGGACGTGCGAAATCCCAATGCAAAGCCAGCAATGGGTACAGGGCTGGTGGGTGCACACAGCTGCTAGTGGGGCTCTACTTGGATTACAAGAAAGACGTTTTCACCTGCACTGATTTATCCTTTATTTATTTTTCAGAGTCGTTCCGATCAATCCCCCTACGAGGAATCCTCACAGACTTCCACACACAATAGAACCGCTTATTCCTTTACCCACTACCAGTGGCAATGTTTGCAATAACACAATAACCATTACTGTCTTCATATGTAGTTATGTACATGATAGGGACGTGCGAAATCCCAATGCAAAGCCAGCAATGGGTACAGGGCTGGTGGGTGCACACAGCTGCTAGTGGGGCTCTACTTGGATTACAAGAAAGACGTTTTCACCTGCACTGATTTATCCTTTATTTATTTTTCAGAGTCGTTCCGATCAATCCCCCTACGAGGAATCCTCACAGACTTCCACACACAATAGAACCGCTTATTCCTTTACCCACTACCAGTGGCAATGTTTGCAATAACACAATAACCATTACTGTCTTCATATGTAGTTATGTACATGATAGGGACGTGCGAAATCCCAATGCAAAGCCAGCAATGGGTACAGGGCTGGTGGGTGCACACAGCTGCTAGTGGGGCTCTACTTGGATTACAAGAAAGACGTTTTCACCTGCACTGATTTATCCTTTATTTATTTTTCAGAGTCGTTCCGATCAATCCCCCTACGAGGAATCCTCACAGACTTCCACTCACAATAGAACCGCTTATTCCTTTACCCACTACCAGTGGCAATGTTTGCAATAACACAATAACCATTACTGTCTTCATATGTAGTTATGTACATGATAGGGAAGTGCGAAATCCCAATGCAAAGCCAGCAATGGGTACAGGGCTGGTGGGTGCACACAGCTGCTAGTGGGGCTCTACTTGGATTACAAGAAAGAGGTTTTCACCTGCACTGATTTATCCTTTATTTATTTTTCAGAGTCTTTCCGATCAATCCCCCTACGAGGAATCCTCACAGACTTCCACTCACAATAGAACCGCTTATTCCTTTACCCACTACCAGTGGCAATGTTTGCAATAACACAATAACCATTACTGTCTTCATATGTAGTTATGTACATGATAGGGAAGTGCGAAATCCCAATGCAAAGCCAGCAATGGGTACAGGGCTGGTGGGTGCACACAGCTGCTAGTGGGGCTCTACTTGGATTACAAGAAAGAGGTTTTCACCTGCACTGATTTATCCTTTATTTATTTTTCAGAGTCGTTCCGATCAATCCCCCTACGAGGAATCCTCACAGACTTCCACACACAATAGAACCGCTTATTCCTTTACCCACTACCAGTGGCAATGTTTGCAATAACACAATAACCATTAATGTCTTCATATTTAGTTATGTGCTAGCTTTACAAGAAAGAGGGTTCCACCTGTACGGAACTATACCTCCGCATGTCCTCCTACATCCCCTGGGTGGAGTGTGTGATATGGCCCTAAGCTACCTCTGTCCGTCTGACCATCGCTGAGAAAAAAATGTCTTTATTACGTTTTAATAATTATTTTTCCTTTTTTAACCCTTAATTTGATATTGACCGCTGGGACGGACATAACTTTTTAAAAGTTTTGTAAATGATTTTTAAATATTTTTTTACTGGCTTTTATTTGTTGATCCATAAACAAGTTTGTGCAAAATAAATTCTTAGGTCGCCTTCAATTTAAACGTTTCTTGTCGGACCGCTGTAGTGCCGAAGCAGTGCGTTTGTCATATGGCGCATTGTTATGTGCAACACATATAGCGTCGAAAACGTTTGACATTCGCAATGTTCCCCTAGGTTGAGAAACCTAGACCGGCTAAAGCCCAGGAGAGGGAGTAACAAACCTATAAAAGGACGCCCGCTTCATACGAGAGCTCTCTTCCTTCCCGTCGGCCGTGAGTTTAACACGTTACGCCATGTAGGTGTTCCGTTCATAAAGGCCAGAGGCCTTGCTTTGGCGAAAGTCTGCGTTTGTTACTTGCAACCAGTTGTTAATTCATTAAAGTGTAAATAACCGAGTCCTCTTTACACCCGTATTATTAGTGCTTGAGAACCGCAGTTAAATTCTAAATGCACGTGGCCATACATCCATCGCTGCTCCGGAGAACTTCCCATGGATGAGCAGAACCCAGGTCTGACGACGTCGAAAGCTAGCCCGTCGCTGATGCAGTCCACCACGAAAGGTACCTTCCTAACTGATATTAGTAATTGAGCCGTAACGTCCAGCATAGATTCGTATCAAGCCATCTCCGTAATGTAAACAGGCCTTAAAAAGTATTCTCTGATTATGTTCTAAAGCCTAGAATTGTACAATAAACTCTTGTTATGTATTTCCCGAGTTTCATTGCATTCTTACAACCTGCTTACCCGAGTGTGCCGAAGCCCAGACCCTGAGAAAAGTCCATGCTGATGTTGCTGAGCTATCCGTTCTATCCGCTCACTATACCCTGTGCTTTCAATTCACAAACATAGCAGCATGTATGGTCATTTGTTTTCATACAAAGTACACGGAGCGGCAACAGTGCGGCGTCGGTACCGAGAATGCTCGACGACAGGACGGCAACGTCGCAAGCTCCACGTGTTCATTTCGCTGTTGAATAGTGCGGTGACAAGACGTGAGAGCTAATTTCATCGAATTTTCACGTTTATTGTTTGCTTAAAATGGATGATATAAACGTGGAAGAATTTATAAATGAAATTGAAATACGTCCTGCTATATGGAACTCCAAAAGTGACAAACACAGTAAAATTGAATAAATCCTTAAATTTAAAATTTAAACTGTTGAATTTTAGTTTCAACTAATTCAAGTAATTCATAGAAACATTTTCTAGACATTCTATTACCTTGTCAAAAAGAAAAAGAGAGGACATTTTGCTGAAGTTACATGCAACAAGAAACGTTTGGCAGTGATATGTTGGAATGGCAACAAGGCTGTGACATTTATTTTAAAGTTCTTTTGTCGCTAGTGAGCCTGTGGAGAAAACCCTGCGATATTCCAAGGACGAGAAGAAAGTAGATGTACAGTGTCCACAGGCATATGGGCGGAGTCGACCTTGCCGATATGTTGATATCACTGTAAAAAACGTCATTCAAAACACGATGCTGGTACATGGGCATTTTTGAGCAGTTACTAAACATTTGTCTAAACAATGCTTGGTTGGTTCACAGAAAGGCGAATGAAGGTAAAAAGAAGATTGCACTGAACGCTTTCAGATATGCTGTGTGTGAGAATCTTATCTCTGAAAACCGTTGTGCCAAACGGAGCAAAAACAGAGCCCCAAAAGTCAACAAGCCCCATGTGGCACGCCCTTCCAATCCAGTAAAGTATGACAATGTAGGTCATTTCCCGCAGACCATGGGAAGGGTGTTGCAGGTACTGCCAAAAAAACTGTGGTGTACTGCGTAAAATGTCAGAAGCCACTTTGCTTTGTGACTGGTTAGATTTCCATCGTTTATGTAGTCTTTTTTTAACTTGTAAGTGATTTTATTTTAATAAAATGTTAAAATAATTGTATTTATTAGTTTGTCCTAATTTTATAATGTCCGTCAGACCGGACAGTTAAATCGGTAAGTCAGTTTTTACATGTTTGGCAACGGCCGATAGTGACGGACATTGTTTTTTGCGAAAGTAAGCATATATTTTTTTTTCTTTACTTCATATTAACTTTATTTATTAATCCTTTATTTATTTTTCAGAGTCTTTCCGATCAATCCCCCTACGAGGAATCCTCACAGACTTCCACTCACAATAGAACCGCTTATTCCTTTACCCACTACCAGTGGCAATGTTTGCAATAACACAATAACCATTAATGTCTTCATATTTAGTTATGTACTAGCTTTACAAGAAAGAGGGTTCCACCTGTACGGAACTATACCTCTGCCTGTCCTCTTACATCCCCTGGGTGGAGTGTGTGGTATGACCCTAAGCTACCTCTGTCTGTCTGACCATCCGCTGAGAAAACATTACTTTATTCCTTTTTAATAATTCTTTTTCCTTTTTTAATGTTATACGCCATGAATTTTTTTTACATATCAATAACACAACAACCATTAATGTCTTCATATTTAGTTATGTACATGGTAGGGACGTGCAAAATCCCAATGAACACATGTCGTCTCTTTATTAATAACCAGGAAACCCTCCAAAAATTTCTAATAGACACTGGAGCTGACGTTTCGGTCGTTCCAAAGACTGACTCTAATGTGCGCATTGCAGGGCTACTAACTAACTAGCTAACCATCACGCCGTTTCTCCGCAGGGGTAGGCAGAGAGGACGGACCGCCAAACAACTCGATCTTGGCACACACTCCTGGCAACTATTGGAATTTCCTCAAAGCCAGCAATGGGTACAGGGCTGGTGGGTGTACACAGTTGCTGGTGGGGCTCCACTTGGATTACAAGAAAGAGGGTTCCACCTGCACTGAACTATACCTCCGCCTGTCCTACATTCCCTGAGAGTAAGGTATGGCCCTAAGCTACCTCTGTCTGTCGGACTATCGCCTGAGAAAAAATTACTTTATTCCTTTTTAATAATTTTTTTCCTTTTTTAATGTTATATGCCATGGAATTTTTTTTAATACCAATAACACAATAACCATTAATGTCTTCATATGTAGTTATGTACATGGTATGGATGTGTGAAATCCCAATTAACACATATTGTCTCTTTATGTATAACCAGGAAACCTGCCAAAAATTTGGCATTGACGTTTCGGTCGTTCCAAAGACTGACTCTAATGTGTGCATTGCAGGGCTACTATTGGAACTTCCTCAAAGCCACCAATGGGTACAGGGTGACTGGTTGGACTTTTAGAATACAATTTAGACTATTAGGTTAGCTGTCATTGCTCTAAAATCAAATCAAAATTTCAACCAGTCGGGAAACGACACAGGGTACAGGGCTGGTGGGTGCACGCAGCTGCTGGTGGGGCGCCATTTGGATTACAAGAAAGAGAGTTCCACCTGCACTGAACTCTATCTCCGTCTGTCCTCCTACATCCCCTGGGTGGAGTGTGTGGTATGGCCCTAAGCTACCTCTGTCCGTCTGACCATCCGCTGAGAAAAAAAACTTTATTCCTATTTAATAATTCTTTTTCCTTTTTTAATGTTATATGCCATGGATTTCTTTAAAATATGTTTGCAATAACACAATAACCATTATTGTCTTCATATTTAGTTATGTACTAGCTTTACAAGAAAGAGGGTTCCACCTGTACGGAACTGTACCACCGCCTGTCCCCCTATATGCCCTGGGTGGAGTGTGTGGTATGGCCCTAAGCTACCTCTGTCCGTCTGACCAATTTCTGTAACAATATTGTATTACCTGAACACAGTTTTGATAGTTATTTAGAATATAATTTAGGCTATTAGGTTAACTGCCATTGCTCTAAAATCAAATTAACAATATGATATTAGCGATGAGGTACTAAATTATTATTCACCAAATGAAAAAGATAAAGAACTAAATTGAGAATTGAAAGACTGGAGGTAGTCGCCCACCATCCAAGCTCAGTGAATGCTACATGGATGCAAGGTGCCAAGCAATTATCCGTGGAAGGGATCACCTGCATTTGATGATGCTTTTCCAAGCTCTGTACACTATTCTATATTATTACCACTCCAAACAATGTTCATTACATTCTCAGGGTATAGATTGTAAATAATCATTCATTTATGTCCAAATAATCATTTATATACACAGAGGAGACATCAATTTGGATGAGATTGCAAGCGAACTCGACTTGTTTCTAATGTTCTTTACTAATTCCATTGTATCGTAACGCCGAATGGGATGTTGGTAGGTTTGCTCTGCCCACCATATGTATTGACCAGAATTCAACCTTACGATTGAATTCGCACATGTGGGTATGCACGATTGCCGCTGGTTGACAGCAATTAAGTGAGTGAAAACATTGACGTCGTAGTTGTAATATACGCTTCTCCCGGGAGAAAATTCTATTGTCTTCTTATCGAATGTATCGCGTCGTATGTGATTCTTTATTAGTGGAATATTATTATCTGACTTGTGTAGTGGATCACACTACAATCGACTAACGAATGCCTGTGGTCATAAGTGAAATACGCAATGCTGATAAGAGAGACCCTAATTCGACGGGAGAAATATTGTGAAGAAAGAATGTTACAATTACATTTGGTTCAAGGTAGATATATCAAGTCGAGACCCACAGGCGTTAAGTGGCTATTAAGGTGCTATTTTGACCCCTGTAAGGAGGCGCAAACGCACTTACCATGTATCCATAGTGCAGTCAACGAATAAATACGCTTCAACACTTACTCTCAATATAAGTCTTAAATCAAAGAACGAACAAATGGATTGACTCTACCGTGTCTGAAATGAAGATATTCTTTGGGACCGGTCCCTGTTGCTTACGGGTCTTATGGGTAAGAACAGGCTGAATAGATATTGGTCAAATAACCCAATAGTAGAAATGTCTATATTTAGAGTATTATTTTCACAGGATCCATTCCTTCTTTAGCTGCGGGCTCTGCATTTTGCTGATAACAATGCTGAGACAAATGATTGACTACACAAAATAAGGAATTTTTTAGATGCTTTGAAAAAACCTACAAGCAGATCTTCTACACATTTCAAAACATATGTAAGAATGAAGGCATATTTTTGTGGAAGGCAAGACGTTCCTTCAAAATTTTTCTATGGTTTCAATCTGGGCAGTATTCTTTACGATTGTAGCGGTATGGAACAACCATTCCGTTATTCTCGGATTGATAGGCCAGAGCATTCTGTTAAATGGCCAAAAAAATATTTTTATACTATTTTCAGGTTATACAACTAATAAATAGTATTAGTTACATTAGGCGCCCAACGTGGGGCCCGAACCCCTGACCCTGAAATTGAGTTTCATGCTCTACCAACTGACAATCTAGAAACCAACCATAAAGCCAAAAATTGCAGCCGTCAATATGGAAGCTACAATTTAAAATGCAGCACATAGTAGTGGTGGTGACGCTGAGCAACACTCAGAATATGACCTCCTCTCCAGAGGTGATATTCTCCATCCCCAGGACCGTGCACCATATCTATTACCTACCCGGAAAAAACCACTTCAGATATAGGAACTAATGATATACTTCTAGTGGAAATGGACAAGCCGGTCGTGGTGACGTATGACCTATATGACCTGTATATGACCTCCTCTCCAGAGGTGATATTCTCCATCCCCAGGACCGTGCACCATATCTATTACCTACCCGGAAAAAACCACTTCAGATATAGGAACTAATGATATACTTCTAGTGGAAATGGACAAGCCGGTCGTGGTGACGTATGACCTATATGACCTGTATATGACCTCCTCTCCAGAGGTGATATTCTCCATCCCCAGGACCGTGCACCATATCTATTACCTACCCGGAAAAAACCACTTCAGATATAGGAACTAATGATATACTTCTAGTGGAGATGGACAAGCCGGTCGTGGTGACGTATGACCTATATGACCTGTATATGACCTCCTCTCCAGAGGTGATATTCTCCATCCCCAGGACCGTGCACCATATCTATTACCTACCCGGAAAAAAACACTTCAGATATAGGAACTAATGATATACTTCTAGTGGAAATGGACAAGCCGGTCGTGGTGACGTATGACCTATATGACCTACAGCACATGATGATTATAGTAGTGCTATATAGTACTTTAAATACATCTAACATAACAATCTTTCAAGAAATAAGAGTATTATTTACACCCCGTGATTCTGATGGTATGTCAATCCCAGTAAGGCTTCGACAAGGGTGATTCATTATTCACCCCACAAACTCCTTATGGGTGGCAAACACCATATTTGCGGGTCGAGGTAGACCCAACATTGTAAGATAGTGCTAGAGTTTGTACTTGTGACACATCTCATACATTAACCAAGCATCATGGCTAACAATCAAATGCGCAACCGGTTAAGTGAGATGACTCGTTTAGCGAGGACATTTAAGCAATCTCCGCTTCTAGCGTTGAGTGAGAAATCAGTTGATAACATTGTGCAAGGGGTTATATGGAAACCCTTAGTGGCATGTACTGGTACACCCGAATTTCGTAATATGTGGTGTCCATTGGCTTGCTCATTAGCAATGATTCACCACTGGTCCAGATGCTATGTTGAACACATGCGTATGGACAAGAAAATGCGATGGCCATACTTCTTTGCAGCTGTGACTGCAACATGGATGAGAACGGAAAATGCTTTTACTGAGGACATGCTCAGGGAGTATAGACAAGAGATGATGACGATAATGGCTTTAGTACCTCCTGAACAGAGTGCTATTAGGAAATGCCTGACATACTTAAAGTCTCATATGAGCAAGGGGCAATTCTTACGAGAGGCTTTCAATCGGATTGGTGGCCATAACTTCCCATATTCATTGCTGAACTATGCTGCCGCGTTCGATGTTGATACTCTACGTGCCGACGTGTCACATGGGTAATGTACCGCTTGATATCCCATTCGTGGAGGTTAAACCTAAGGATGCATTACTGGTGGCTTGGAGGGAATTGAATGCCCTGCAAATCATGGCTTTCTTTGCTGTAGCATCCGTCTCACAACCTGATTACTACCAGGCTTTAGCAGTAGCCAGAGTGCCTTTACATTAGGGGCAACAATCTCTAAGTCTGCTGCCTTCTCACCTGAATGGATGGAGAGTCGCACCCGCCCAATTAGTGACAACATACCATCATTTGTACAAGCTACTATGCGTGTAACAATCGAAAGCCTGCAGGACTATGCTCGAGTAGTGATGCAACATCACCTCACTTTAGACAAAGCTATGTTATCTCTGCTCTACGTCAACTCTCTATGCAATGACACACCCTTGGAGTCACTTCGCTGGATCTTAGAACAGTCTTTGAAGTGAAAATTTTATAAATAAATTTTTTCAAATATAAAATACTACATAATTGAACATTTGTGCATTTTTTAGTAATATTTATACAACAAAAAATAAAGTTTAAAAGCCTTCCATATTAACTCAGTACAAATTTTTGTACCATTTGTTTGGCATCAAGTCGGCACGGGTTGCCAGTGTTTAATCAAAGTAATATTTATTATGAGTTATTGGGATCAAATGGAATTAAATAAGGGGCATACGTATTTAAATTTGTGAAAAAAATCTTCCTTATGTCTTGGGACACCCTAACCCTTGCCTGGTGAGTAAGCACTGGGTTCTTACCACTGCGTCACAGTAGGACCGTAAATGGTACCCCTTACTAAAGTCAGTGACTCGAAGATGAGCACTACGGATTAGTACCTAGAGGGGAGGGGATACCAAGCTACCTGATAAGTGAGCACTGGGTCCTTACCATTAGGATTATAAATGGTACTGTTTGGTTCTGAAACAGTCTTTTAGAAAACTAAATCCATTTTCCTCAAGTCCTTCAGCAATCATGCATTCCTTTCTCTTCCTCCTTTCCTCAAAAGTCTCTACCAGGAGAAGAAGATGAACCTACCTACATGAGGAAATAATGGAACAATATTATCGCCCAAGTTTACCCTACCTACTTGGGCAGTTGAATTTTGTTCGTGACATGGGTCACAGCTCTCTCGTGGATAATATTGCAAATATCGCAAGATTTCGTCTTTTTATCGTAAAAAACTGTCGTTCGTAGAAGCCTGGTGTTGTGTCAGTGCTGAAAGCCAGGATCGATCCTGCATCACCGTAGTACGCCGTCAAAAGGTAAGAGACTTCCTTTCATTTCCTATTTCCTTACGATTGAATTTCAAAACACAATTATTTGGTATTTACTCAAAACAAAAAAGGGATTTACAGTCATCTTTTCGGGTCTCGGTATCGGCCGTGACATTTTTGGTTCCTCTCGCCGGATATTTTCGTTTGTTTGTCGTTTTTTGGTAGACGTAATTTTGAAGCTGGAGTATTGTGTTTTGAAGTTTGAATCGTTCCATTTCGTTGACCTTTTTCCGGTTTATAAAAGCTGTTTCAGAATTATACATTTAATCGTGAATATTGGAGTAGCATTTTAAATTTGAATTGGTTATTATAGTCGTTTGGGCGGCTTAACATTTGAATTCATAGATAGTGGGTACCTTGTACGTAGGTACAAATTAATTGCAGCCGCACGTCGGAAGTTGGTAGGTACCCAAAGCGTTTTCGCAACATTTTCGTATCTCGTGTCGGTAACGTAGGTCGCGTTAGTTTATCGCGTCAGCTGTTTATAACAGCCGACATTAACATTTTGTTTACAAGTTGACGTTTGACAGTGTTATTATTTGGTTTGTTGTTAAAAATATTCATAATGGCAGCTAACACCATTAAGTACAAACTAGCACTGTTAGATATGGAAAGTGTGCGTTCTTCTGCTATCAAAGCTATAACAACGTTGAATATTGTTGATAAAAATATATTCAAAGCACGTTTTTCGGATGTATCTGATATTAGAGATATTTATTTATTTATTTATTTATTTATTTATTTCTATGCTTTTACATACAGTTAATAAATACAATGATATACAGTTAATAAGTGCAATGACAATGACATTAGGTGGAAGTAAAACAAAAATATTCTTAATATGAAACATAGTAGGTAGTAGAGTGAAATGTGATCGGCAACTGTATGTAATTAGTTAAAACGAATGTGGTTATGGATTGTGAACACCTCACTGGGAGAACCCGTGCTGAGGTGTACGCATGTATTATCATGCCATCATAAGTGATAGCACAGTATCCCCCTTGAGACTCTCAAGGAGGACTCCGTGGTACCACCCATGGTGGCAGTATTGTACATATTGTACATATTGTAGGTGTAGGTAGCTGTGTTGAGATAGTCATCATAATATTATGCAGACACAATGTAGTAAGTTGAGGTAAGTTGAGCATCATAATATACTAAAGTCGCAATGGATAATACATTATAGTAAAAAGAAAAAAATAAAGAATATACAAGAAGAGTGAACTTGAGAGCAGTTGTGACGAAAAGAGAATAAAAGAAACAAACAAAAGTAGATGATATTAGTGCCAATATTTTAAAAATAGTTATGCAATATTAATCTATTTTGTAGATCTAGATCTAGTGGTATAATTTAAATACCAAGTTAATTTTTATGTTTGGTTTGGAGTAAATAGGTTTTGGAAAAATAGTGTTCCTTTAGTTTTTATCCAGTCTGTGATTTGTTTTTTTAGTTTATATGTTGGTGAATAATCAGCAAGTTGTTTTAAAGAAGGTGGCATGCTGTTATATAGTTTGATGGAATAGTAGTTAAAGGATCTTTGTCCGTGTGTCGTGTGCTTTAGCGGGATGTTAAGTGTTAGATTTATTGAAGACCGGCTTGTTATTGAGGACTGTGAAAGTAAAGGGATATGCAGTTTGAATTTGAAGAGGTGAAGAATAGACGATTTAGCGTAGAGTTGTCTGATTGACAAAACGTCGAGCATCTTGTAAATTTTTTCAGAGTTTGTATCATACGCTACTTGAAGAATTAGTTTGATTGTTGCCTTTTGTGCTTTTTCTAGTGGATCTAGAGAAATATTACTTGCACTTCCCCAAGACAGAAGACCATACATGATTATAGATTGGGAAAGAGCAAAGTAAATAGATCTTAGTATAGTGCGTGGGAAGATGTTTTTTATATTATTTAAGAGATACATGATTTTTTTAAGCTTGGATGTAATTAAGTTGATGTGGTCATTCCAGCGTAGGTTTTCGTCAATTATGACGCCTAGATATTTTATTTGTTTGACATTTTCTATGATTTCGCATTTGCATATTGAGGAGGGTTGGGAGCAGTCGTGTATTTTCAGAGCGAAGGTTGGAGGAGGTTGACCTCTTTGAGTTATACTGTGTGTTATGAATTTAGTTTTTTTTGTATTTAGAGTAAGTTTGTTTTCATTGAGCCATTGTTTGATGACAGCAAGACTTTTCTCAGCTTTAAGGAATGCCTTGATCCATGAGTCAGCTTGACAAAGTATTACGGTGTCATCAGCGAATGTCACAATGTTGCCTTCTGTAATTAGTTCACAGATATCATTGATGTAGATAAGAAACGATAGATAGATATAAAAAAATAAAGATAGTTTCGTCGCTTCACATATTTTAATTGAATCAAATAAGAAAGATGAATTAGAAATTAAAGTTTTGCAAGAAAAATATACTGAAATCCAAAACATGTATTACGAGATTCAGTCGTATTATAACCAATTATTTCCAGAAGTTTCGAAAAGTGAATCGGATCACTTAATAGCCAACAATAATGTTTCGTTGCCAAAATTAAAATTGATTATTTTCTCTGGAATATCAACAGATTGGACAAATTATATAAACACCTTTAATTCTTTGATCGATTCTAATAATGGTTTAAATTCTATTCAAAAAATGCATTATTTATTAAGTACCCTTTCGGGTGAAGCCCTAACACACGTTAAACATTTGCCGATTTCTGAGGAAAATTATTTTGTTGCATATAATTTGTTAAAGGAACGTTATGAAAACATACGTTTGATCGCTGATAGACACGTAGAATTAATTCTGTCGATTCAACCTGTAAAAGTTCAGGATAATTTGAGGCAATTTATTTCCATTTTGAAAGAAAATCTTGCTGCGTTAGAAGCTTTGAATTTTCCAGTTCGCCAATGGAGTTTTCTTTTATTACATATTGTATTACGTAAATTAACAAAAGAATTGCGTATTGATTTTGAAATTCAACACAGTTCGGAGAATATCCCAACGTTTGATCACTTATTGAAGTATTTAGATGGGCAGTAGTGCCTAGCAAAAGAAATGGCACTTGGAGTTTTTCCTGAAAACCAGTTACAGGCTCATAAAGGTCAACCTAAATCATATAATGCAAAACATCGATCGAGCAATAATATTAATGCGTTTATATCAAACATTGAAATCAAGTGCATTCTTTGTAAATCGCCACACTCACTGCACAAGTGTGAAAAATTCTTAAGCCTTACTCCAAAGGATAGGTACTTATTCGCAAAGGAAAATATTTTATGTCTCAATTGCTTAGCGCAAGGAAAACACAATGCAAAAATTGTCATTCGCGTTTCACTTGCAGACAATGTCAATTAAAACATCATACCCTATTACATTTTCCAAAAAAAATCGTGGAAAATTCAGACCAGCAAGAAAACTCTTCAGAACCGTTGGTGTTGACAACATTTTACAATAAAACTCACAAAACGGTTCTTTTGTCTACAGCTTATGTGGAAGTTTTAGATAAAAATGGAGTATTTCAGAAGGTTCGTGTTATGCTCGATAGCGCAAGTCAGGGAAACTTTATTTCGGAAAATTGTGTCAAAAAATTAGGTTTTACTAGTTCTAAAAAACAACCACTTACTGTGATAGGTATTGGAAATATTCCTACTATTAATTCTAACGGATTAATAAGAACACAATTTCGTCCTGTCGATTCGAAGGAATCTGGAATTATGACAGATTTCCTTATTTTAAATAACATTTGTTCGAATATGCCATCAAATCGTATCGTCGATCATCATTGGGATCACATCGTGGGTCTCAAATTGGGAGATCCAACATTCTACTTATCATCAGCTATTGACATACTGCTTGGAAGTGATATTTTTGCGTCATTGTTATGTTCAGGAAAATTGATGGGGAAAGAAAATGAACCCATAGCTATAGAAACTAAATTGGGTTGGATTTTGATGGGAAATGTTGGACCATCAAATCATTGTATAAATTCATTCTTCACGTCAATGGAGGAAAATATTGATGAAAAGCTTAAATGTTTTTGGGAAATTGAAAATGTTCCAGCTTTGAAGAAAGTACCTACCGTAACCAAGACGGAAGATACGTCGTTTCGTTGCCATTTAAGGAAAGCCCGGAAAAATTGGGAAAGTCATATGACATAGCATTGTCACGCCTCAAGCATTTAGAAAGGAGACTGAATAGAGATTCTGATCTCAAATCTCAATATATTTCGTTCTTGAGAGAATATTTTACATTAGGGCACATGATCGAAGTGCCACCTCAATCGCCAATTATTGCTAATTATTTCATACCCCATCATGGAATAATCAAAGAAACCAGTTCTACAACTCGTTTAAGGGTCGTTTTTGATGCCAGTACCAAATCGTCTTCGGGTACGTCATTGAACGACATACTTCTGGTCGGTCCCAAATTGCAAAGGGACATTGTCGAATTAATGTGTAATTTTCGAATACACAAAATCGTTTTTACAGCTGACATCCGTCAAATGTACAGGCAAATACTGGTGGATGAGAAATCTCGCCGTTATCAACATATTTTGTGGAGAGAATCATCTGATCATCCTGTAAAGGAATTTGAATTACAAACAATAACATATGGCACCTCAAGTGCTCCATACCTATCCATTCGTTCACTTCATCAATTAGCAAATGATGAAAAATTGAATTTTCCAAAGGCTGCTACTATATTAATTGAAAATACCTACGTAGATGATATTATCAGTGGTGCGCAATCTTTGGAAAGCGCTCGACATTGTATAGTGGAATTAATTGCATTACTTCAAAAAGGTTGTTTTGAATTGAGAAAATGGTCTAGTAACCATTCTGAAATATTGGAAGACATTCCTGTCAGCTACCGGGAAGTACCCTTAAGTTTTGAGTCGGATACTGACAAGAAAAACATTAATATTTTAGGTATTCAATGGATACCGTCGCTTGATCAATTTACATATAAAATTCATAATGTTTTTAGTGACCACTGTACCAAACGCATAATTTTATCGACAATTGCACGTCTATATGATCCACGACCTCCGTAGTCCAGTGGCTAAGACTCTTGACTCACATTCCGGAGGTCGCGGGTTCGAACCCGGCATGCGCAAATAAATTTTATTTGATTAATTTGTGTTATTTCACAATTAATTCATATAAAATAATATATAGTATATTTGCGGCATGTTCCAGAGTGGAAGATACTATTAGTATCGCCCCGGTGTAAGACCACCATTCAGAATTGAAACGTTGCTTGAAAATGGCTTCAGCCGTGTTTAGTGACCAGATCTGAATAGCCAGGTACTTCCCAACCTTCCTCTTCCCCACCTCCTTCCCCTCCCCACTATAAAAAAAAAAAAAAAAAAAAAAAAAAAAAAAAAAAAAAAAAAAAAAAAAAAAAAAAATTAGGTTTTATTAATCCTGTCGTTTTTATTGCTAAATGCTATATGCAAAACTTATGGAAAATTCAAATTGGTTGGGACGAAGAAATCCCTTCGGACATGAATTTGAAATGGAAGAAATATATAAAAGAGCTTCCATCACTCGCCAATTTAAAAATTGATCGATATGTCGCAACTTCTCCCACCAGTCGATGCATACTTGTTGGGTTTGCGGACGCCTCTGAAAGAGGATACTGTGGAATTGTTTATCTGGTAGTGATTAATAACACAGAAATATCCAGCCACATTTTATTAGCAAAATCTCGTGTTGCCCCCATAAAGATAACATCGATCCCGCGACTGGAATTGTTAGGAGCAGTTTTATTAGCAAATTTGTTGACTTATTGTCAAGAAGTATATAAAGACAGACTTCAAATAGAAAAGACTGTCGCGTTCACCGATTCAACTATTGTATTGGCATGGCTGAAGACACCTTCCTTTCTATTGCAAACTTTTGTAGCAAATCGTGTTGAAACAATAATACAAAATATACCTTATGAACATTGGTATCACGTTTCATCGCAAGAAAATCCTGCAGACTTGGGTTCGCGAGGAGCTTTTCCTAGTGAAATCGCAGACGCGTCGTTATGGTGGAAAGGACCTAACTTTATATCAACACCTTTGGAGGAATGGTTATTTGTTAGGCCTCCAAATATCTCTGTGGACCAGTTACCAGAGTACAAGTCAAAAAATTTAATTTCTCTATCGACGAATATGTCAACGTGTGACGAAGAGTTTTTATTGAAGTTTTCATCATTATCGAAATTACTTCGTGTTATATGTTGGTGCCGTCGGTTTATCAATAGATTACGTTCGAAATCGATTATCAATTTCAATGGGTTATCCCCACTTTCGTTAAAAGAAAATAATTTAGCCTTGCAATGTTGCATTAAGCTTGTTCAAGCAATTTATTTTCAACAAGAAATGAACAATATCTCTTCCCATCGCATTTGCTCAACACAGCTTCAAAAACTCGCCCCACTTATTGATGAAAATGGTGTTTTGAGAGTCGGTGGTCGAATTCGCCTTGCACCGATTTCAGAAAATGCTCGACATCCTATTATTTTACCGAAGCAATGTCATTTGACAACTTTAATAATTGATTATTACCATAGCATGTACCTTCATCCAGGTCCTCGTGCACTCCAATCTATAATATCATTAAAATACTGGATAATTTCGGCTATGAACGTAATTCAACATCGATTGAGTAACTGCATTTCTTTCTTTAAAAATAATCAGTGCGATGGCTTATCGAAAGGGTGGTGGAATTATTTCCCGGTGCCGATGAAATGGTTCGTGTTGCTACTTTACGAGCCCCCTGAGGGCATTTTTTAAGCGGCCCGTGGTCAAATTGTATAAACTACCCATCGATTAATTAATTTTATTTTTGTCTTGTTCAATACTTAGGTTAATTAGTTATTTTGCTTTCGTTTTTCGTTGCTTTTCTTTCGCATATAGTTGTTGAGAAAATATCATATTTCCTCAAGGTCGGCGGAATGTTTGGTTCTGAAACAGTCTTTTAGAAAACTAAATCCATTTTCCTCAAGTCCTTCAGCAATCATGCATTCCTTTCTCTTCCTCCTTTCCTCAAAAGTCTCTACCAGGAGAAGAAGATGAACCTACCTACATGAGGAAATAATGGAACAATATTATCGCCCAAGTTTACCCTACCTACTTGGGCAGTTGAATTTTGTTCGTGACATGGGTCACAGCTCTCTCGTGGATAATATTGCAAATATCGCAAGATTTCGTCTTTTTATCGTAAAAAACTGTCGTTTGTAGAAGCCTGGTGTTGTGTCAGTGCTGAAAGCCAGGATCGATCCTGCATCACCGCAGTACGCCGTCAAAAGGTAAGAGACTTCCTTTCATTTCCTATTTCCTTACGATTGAATTTCAAAACACAATTATTTGGTATTTACTCAAAACAAAAAAGGGATTTACAGTCATCTTTTCGGGTCTCGGTATCGGCCGTGACAGGTACCCCTTACTAAAGTCAGTGGCTCGGAGATTCAGCACTACGGATTAGTACCTAGAGGGGAGGGGATACCAAGCTACCTGATAAGTGAGCACTGGAGGGCGATTCCCGTTCTTTCTCCTTATTCTAAGCGCTTGCATTTGCTTAACGCTACTGTCCCTTGCGACGGAAATGTATCTTTAGCTTGTAACACCCATTTGTACGTTTAGAGCGATTCACGATCCTTACAGCGGCGAGTTTCAAGAGACTTTGTAAAAAATCCTGAACAACCGTGGTTAAGGGTTGTTAAGAGATTGAGACAAAATACAGTAAGATCGAAAATAATCAAATGACGCAAGGTTTTTAACCGAAACTATTTAAAACAATTACTTTATATTATAATGCACTTTAATAACATCTTATTTTATTTTTAAACAACATAAATAAGCCGTTTAACTAAGATTTACGTTTCGTAAAAAGGTACCTACCTCACTAGATAGAAACGACTTTGTTATACGTTCACACTTGTTAATATGTCACATTTACGTGCGAACCAACCGCCAGTTGTCAGTCCGTCAGTCTGTTTTTATAGTAGTTCACTGAGTCTGTTTATCTGCTAGTTATCAGTTGACACAATGAGGTAAGTAAATACTATATAATTAAAAGCATATAAATACTATTTAAATGCATTTCACCCCAGAGTTAAACGGAATTAACAATTAAATAAACATTAAACGATTGTAGTTTTTTTAGGTTAGGTACGTTTTGACAACATACATATTTATAACGATGTAAAATGCAAGACAGTTCTTATTTTATTATATTTTGTCTACATTATTGTGTGTTAAACCTAAGGAAAGTGTATAGTTATATTATGTGTCGTTAATTGTGGGAAAATTCTGTTTCAGTTTAAATGTAAATAAGGTTTCGCGATCGGCCAGAACTACGGCGATCCAATACTCGCTGCTGGCCGATGCAATGGCAGCACAGCCACTATTTGCTGCAAATCGCTTTGTCGGTCTACATGGCAAAGAAAATCTCTCCGCATTTTGGAGAAATCTTGTCTTCACATTAAATAATGCGGGTCCGCAAAAAACCACCCATCAATGGCAAAAAGTAAGTTTTTCTGTCAACTTTAAATAGTTTATGTCAATGTTGTAGTGTATTCAATTTGCGTACTATAATTAAATATTCGTTTCAGGTGTGGACCACATTAAAATCTAACATCAGAAGCAAGTTTGCCAAAATGCGGAGAGAACGCCTGCAGACCGGCAATACGTCAGAGAGGACGGTCTTAACCGAGTTGGAACAGAAAATTCTTGGCGTGATGGGCAGAGTGTCTGTCGAAGGACTCGATGTGCCCGACAACCTTCCGAATGATGACGTACGTATTTTTATCAATCTATAAAGGCCAGTACCCACGCTCACGGTTTTGCTAGTTTACATTATATGTGTTATCAAACATAAAGAAATTTCTTAAGATACAATTCGAAATAATAATAAACATTTATTTGCCAATAGTTTGATACATATTTATACATTCTATTTGTTGTATTTATTGATTCTATTGACAAAAGGATTGATATGTTTATATTTCTTTAACAGAGATCCCTTCTTGCACTGATGGAAGAGCCAGTGCCAGTGGCAGTGGCGCCAGTGCCAGTGGCAGTGGAAGTGGAAATCATTGAGATGCAGCAGGAAGGTGAGATTGAGGCAGTGGAAGTGGAAATCATTGAGATGCAGCAGGAAGGTGAGATTGAGGCAGTGGAAGTGGAAATCATTGAGATGCAGCAGGAAGGTGAGATTGAGAATTCGAAATGGGATTCTTCCCAAACGTGGATCATTCTCCAAATTTAATATATCTAAAGCCAAAAATCCAGCAGCCATGTTATCTGCAACATATTATTATTATTTATCTGGAAATCCTCGCATACTAAACATGTAGTGTATTTGAATTGAAATCACTTTTGGCTGACATTACGGGTTTCAGCAGGATGCGTACTTCAAAAACATCTCAATTACGTAATTCGGATCATTTAATAGCATATTATGCGAAAAATAACTCACTAAGTATGTTTACAGTCAATACTTACGATTATATTAAGTTTTCCCTTGTTAAAACTACGCAAATATTCAAAATATTCGTCACTGACGCACGCTAATCTTTGTCAAATAATTGTCAATTCTTCGCGAATGACGGCTTTCGAGGTGTCCTTAGCGAACGCTAGGGGCGTGGCCCCGTACGTTCGAAAATGTAAGGATAACAACTGTCATCGAGAGAACGGGAATCGCATTTCACGAAAGATTCCTTATTTTGAAGTTAAGGCAAGGATTAGTGTCTTTAAGTAGAACCGGAATCGCCCTCCTGGGTCCTTACCATTAGGATTATAAATGGTACCCCTTACTAAAGTCAGTGGCTCGGAGATTCAGCACTACGGATTAGTACCTAGAGGGGAGGGGATACCAAGCTACCTGATAAGTGAGCACTGGGTCCTTACCATTAGGATTATAAATGGTACCCCTTACTAAAGTCAGTGGCTCGGAGATTCAGCACTACGGATTAGTACCTAGAGGGGAGGGGATACCAAGCTACCTGATAAGTGAGCACTGGGTCCTTATCATTAGGACTATAAATGGTACCCCTTACTAAAGTCAGTGGCTCGGAGATTCAGCACTACGGATTAGTACCTAGAGGGGAGGGGATACCAAGCTACCTGATAAGTGAGCACTGGGTCCTTATCATTAGGACTATAAATGGTACCCCTTACTAAAGTCAGTGGCAGTGAAACACAGAAAGCAGTTCAGCACACTGTGTTTGAGTTACTCATGAAAACCGACAGCAGAATGTTTGATTGGCTATTAGAAATTATCGGGGATATTACTACATAGGACAAAAAAAAATCCCAAAATGGACTGTGCTGCAAACCTTTGCCTAACTTTAGAAAACTTGGTTTTCTGCGCGCATGGTCTGGTTATTTCAATGTGCATTCTTCGATGGTCAATGTACGACTGATTTCATAGTTTATTCAAAAGGTTCTCAAAACCTCCTGGTGCCAAAAAATTGACAAGTGGTTTGCCTCCAGCTCGTAGAAATGATACACAGATTTCATGTTAGGCGACCCCTAGACGCTACAATAACATTGTACAATAAGATTGGCGCTTAAAATCCAAATGATCAATTATATTGCACAATAAACGAACTGCGCAATGTTTTCGAGGATTTTTATTTTAGTAATTTCGAGTAAATATTGCGCAATACTGACCCTACACAATGCAAAGGAAAAATATGATGCAATAAAAATTAAACTCGCTCAAACTTTTGTCCAATCATTGCCCAATCTTCAATATTAACCTCTGACTCATCGGAAACGCGCGGGGACGCGTGCGGGATAAATTTCGAAAACAATATTTTTTAATGCGATTTTGACCTTTCTGTGTACAAAATTTGTATGCAGGACAAGGTCAGAATCGCATGCGCCAACATCATTGATGATATAACCACTAGTTTCATTCACCTGGCGACACCAGAATATTTTTAAATGAATTTATCTGTGGAATCGAAATGTCTAATTTGCCACGATTAAATCTGTCAAAGTCCGATGCGTGATACTTGACGAAAACATCGTAAAACCTATCAATTTATCAAATTAACGCAAGTAATGTTGTTTTGGTACAGAGTTTATTGTTTTAGGAATGTGTTTCGGTCAATAAAATATACGATAGCTCAAAATTAAAACACAAAACATTCATTTCAAAATTCAAAGTGATGCTTTGTTAGGGAATTTTTTGTAGGGAACGGTCCTTGACAGGTTAACCCCAAACGGTCAATAATATTGCACAATTCGTAATATTGCTCAATATAATTGATCGTCCAGGGGACGCCTAGGGCAGCGGTCGGGAAACCGGGGTAAATTACCCCCAATGGGGTAAAAATGTTTTTTTTTGGGTAATAAGGAAATTTTTCTACTTTGCTAATTCATAAACGTGTTAGTATTTTTACAAACTTAATTAATTCAGGTGTGTGCGTGAGAAGTTTAAGTTTAAGAATTCTTCGGGAAGATTATTAAAATATTTTATCCCAGTAATATATTATTACAGAGGTCTTCAATTTCCTATACATTTTTGAAAAACACATATTATTTTTTTTTACTTCTAATTTTAACGAGTGTATATTGAGGTAGAACCTGCAGACAAGCAGCCATGTGGCAGCTTCGCGGGACTACCGGTAAATTGTTTAAATTATATATTTATGTAAACTATGCTTTTGTTGGAATAATAAAAAAAATAAAAAATAAATAAAAATAAATAAAAAAATTTAAAAAATAAGAGAAATACTGTAAGTGTTTGGATTAAAGCTTCAATATTGGAGACAGAAAGCAGAACAGAAGAAGATAGCTCCTTTTTCAAAGTTAGCTTTGTTTTTGGAAGACTGTGAAAATATTACTTTTGATGACACCAAGGATACAGTTATAAAACATCTTACCAAACTCAGAGGGCGGTTCTCTGACTACTTTCCAGATCTTGATATACATACTTTCAATTGGGTTGTAGATCCTTTTAAATGTGAAATTGCCAACATACCAGAAGAACCTCCGGGTTTGGCAGAAACAATACTTGAACTTCCATCTAATACTGAAGCACTTATTCAATTTGAAAGCAAAGCCAATCTGTCATCTTTTTGGATGTCAAAAGCTACGAAGGCTTTCAAAATTGCACATGAGGAGGCGGTAAAAAAGTTGCTGCCATTTGCAACCACCTATCTTTGTGGACAAGACGACCTCCGTAGTCCAGTGGGTAAGACTCTTGACTCACAATACGGAGGTCGCGGGTTCGAACCCGGCATGCGCAAATAAATTTTATTTGATTAATTTGTGTTATTTCACAATTAATTCATTTAAAATAATATATAGTATATTTGCGGCATGTTCCAGAGTGGAAGGTACTATCAGTATCGCCCTGGTGTAAGACCACTATTCAGAATTGAAACGTTGCTTGAAAATGACTTTAGCCGTGTTTAGTGACCAGATCTGAATAGCCAGGTACTTCCCAACCTTCCTCTTCCCCACCTCCTTCCCCTCTCCACTACCTTCAGCCTCACAACATACCCCAATTGGGGATGCCATAGTCTCACTGGCTCCAGACGGGAGCAGTTGAGATTCTTGTGCGGTATTCACTGTAAAAAAAAAAAAAAAGGCTTTTGCACTCTAATGAACATAAAAACCAAGAACGGAAATCGATTAAACGCCGAAGACTGTATTCAAATTGCTCTTACATCAAAAAGTCCCAATTTTGAAGTAATTGTATCAAACTGAAGCAACATCATTTCTCCAAAAACTGAAAGGGAAACCTGAAAATCTCAATTTTTGTTTGATCCTATTTGAGAACTTTATTTTGTTTGTCTATTACATACTTACTATTTTCATGTAACTTTTTTTTATTATTTTCCGTGTAAATTAATTCAATAAATAATATTTATTTAAATATATGTAGCAGCCGCGTCACACAGTGGGCTGAAAATCGCCTTTCATAGACATAGAGACTTGAATTTTCAAGAGTCTTTTTTTTTGCTAGAAATGGATTCTGCTGATCATTACTAAGCTATAAATTTTGTATGAAGCAATTGCGTGTACAAATGAAGGAGTTATCATTTTTTTAAGAAAAATTTGTATGGCACTGACATTAAAAATGAGGCTAACTCTGGAATCGTAAGGTTGGCCATCCTATCCTTTCACACAGATTTACTCCTATTTATTTGTATTTTTTTGACATACTTCGTATTGTGGCGCAACGTGCGATTTTTTTTTTAAAAATCCTCAAAGTTAAAAAAAAATACTTTTTTATGTTGACGATTCATTTTAATGCTTAAATGCATTATCATCCTCTTCTACAATATTTATCATGATTACTGATTAATAATCAATGTTAAAGCACTCATTTCCGTACATTACTTCGACCAGAACTGTCAAATATGCCAATGATGCCAATATGGCAGAGTAACTCTAGAGTAACTATCGGTTTTCGGAAAGTATGTACAAAAGTTAAAAGTAACGTACAACAAGCAGTCAAAATGATAATTTTTTATTATTATTATTCATTTTAAGCACCCGCTTAACTGCCAAAGCACTTTGTCAACAGTTCAATTTAACAATATTAATATAACATGAAATCACAAATATAACAAGAAACCACAATATACAAAATAGATACAGAAGAATAACTTTTAAATAGCTACAATACAAAGGCATAAAATATACAGATAGACAGATATAACACAGGCAAATTACTGATTATTGAAAAACGTATTTTGGTGAAATTTAACTATATTAACGGCCTTTTATTTAACTTTTACTTTCAAAGATAAACAATAATTGTATTGGATTGTATGATTAAAAAACAGTTGTACACACACATTTGATTTGTACTCAAAAAAATCATCAAAAATAAAATCGGTAACTAAATAAAACTAAATAACAAATTATTAATACTGAATTAGTAGAAAAAACGAAAAAATACAATATTTAAGAATCAATAAACAAATAAAAGTTAAACTTATTTTAAACTTCTTCGTCACCATCAGAATCCACTTCAGAATCAGGCTCTACAATTGACATTACATCTAAGAACTCTATCGGAGCTTCCTGATCCTGAAGTTTAAACAGGTCTAAAGTTTCCTTAAAGTATGTCTGCCTCTTATGGGCATCCATTTTTGGTCTTATTGAAGTAATAAGAGGATCAGAAGAGACTATAAGCATATTGAGGACATCCTCGTTTGATGCTTGTCTGCTCTTCTTCCTCGAATGGTGTTCTCTGAACCTCCTAAAATCTTTGTTTCGGGCCTCAGAAGCCTCTTCCGAAAGACTCCCAATTGGCACAATAGCATTTTCTGCGATTATGTCCCCTCCGTGAATTAATAATTTGTGTACGGTCGACGACATGTAGTACCAATTATACAGTTCAACGTATTTTTCCGCGGTTACTTTGGAGTATTCTTTAAATTTAGGCACGTCTATAAGCTCTCCAGATGTGATAGATTGCAGAATCACAGCAAACCTGCGGATCAGGTCTTCATCTAGTCCAGTGATCTTTGCAGTTTTATCAGGAAACTCAAAAAACCTCCTCGCTGTGTTACCATCGTTAGTTGTGCCTGATCCTTGTTTAACGATGTCGATCAAAAGATTGAGATCGTCTTTAAATCGGTCTTGTATAAGTTTTTTCCTTGCCTGTAACAACTCTTTGTGATCTTCTTCTCTCACAGACCACTTCTTGAAATCGAGACGATAAGCTATGTGTAAAAGACATTCCATCACATTAATGCGGGCATGCAACGAAGATAACCCAAACTCATATACACCAGGAGAAACGGTTTTTGACGCAACGGTATTTAACTTATTCATTTCCGTAGGCTTAGCCAAACACAGGTAGCAGGCTGCATTTGATTTAGCTTCAGAGAGATACGTACAAATTTTGCCGTTAATCATAGTCATCATTAATTGATGACTAACTTCATTTCCTTGGCATTTTGAGGAAACCAGAGCCTTGATTTCGTTATCCATTCTATTTTTTTCATTTATGACAACTTCTTTGCTCTCCTTCAAAAAACTGAACTGCACTGGACGACAATACGTAGATGAGCAGGGTTTTGGATTCGTCCATATGGTATCATCGCCAGCTATCAACTTTAATGGAACCAAAGAGGTCATAAATATGCTTGAGTCATCTTGCTCGCTCACCATTTTTTGCTTATATCTACTTTGGTTGGATGCACCGTCAAATCCCCACTTTGATATTAACTTCAATTGTTTTCCTTGTTTGACATTAGTACTAGAAAGACTTTCAATAATCTTGTTTACTGTTAAATCTAGTAATGCTTGTAGTGCAATCTTAGCTGAGGAATCCGTTACAGTCACAAATGTCTTCGGAGGGTAGCACTGCAGCTTAGCCTTTTGTACTTTATAGTAAGATGGATATATATTCTTTGAACCTTCTCGAATTGTCGTTTCCCTCAATGTGATGTATTGCCATTTCGATAGTTTCAATGAAAGTAGCAAACCTAGCGCTTTCTCTGGTGAAAATAATAGTGAATCTACTGGTTTCTTAATAATTTCTTTAATGTTTGCCGCCGCTTCTGGATTTTTGAGCATATATTCAATAACAGATGCAATATCCTCACGACCATCTTGTTTAAAAAGTGCTGTAGCTGAATATGCTAATTCAATAGGGTCTTCGGCTTTATGTTCGTCATATCGTCACTTCTTCTGCTTGTTACTTAGATCTTCAAACGACTTTCGAGATATTTTTGTCATCGTTGAAGTCGATGTCATCGTTGACGTTGATGGTCCAGGTTCAGCACAAATATGTTCACTTTTTGGTTCTTGAATGAGCAAATCGGTTTGCACGCAGCTTGGCCAGTCAATATTTGACGTTGATGGTCCAGGTTCAGCACAAATATGTTCACTTATTGGTTCTTGAATGAGCAAATCGGTTTGCACGCAGCTTGGCCAGTCAATATTTGACGTTGATGGTCCAGGTTCAGCACAAATATGTTCACTTATTGGTTCTTGAATTAGCAAATCGGTTTGCACGCAGCTTGACCAGTCAATATTTGACGTTGATGGTACAGGTTCAGCACAAATATGTTCACTTATTGGTTCTTGAATGAGCAAATCGGTTTGCACGCAGCTTGGCCAGTCAATATTTGCCTGAAGCCAATTACTGTAAAGACGTATAAAAATTTCACTTTTGCGGTGGGATCGTAACCATCTCTTGTAAACTGCCCGTGTGAACCTTCGACAAAATTCCTTCAGGGTAACACTGTCTTCATCAGAAAGGCTAGAACCCAGTCGAATAACAACTGAATTGAACAATATTTCATGATCGAAGGAAGAAGTTTCCTCGATCCTCAGCATAACAAACAAATCCAAGTTTGTAATTATGCTTTCCATTATTCACAATTACTGAGACGCACGGTGCTATCAGATGTTAACAGTAGAAAAACTCAAAATGAACTAAAGTTACGAACCCGATTTTTGACCATTTATAGTTATTGACTAATGAGGGTATTGCATTTACCTAATTTCCCTCATTTGGTGATCCTGCACTAAATGCATAATTAACGTATGCCCTTAAACCTAATTATTTTTTCTGCGTATCCTTTTAACTAATTAATTCATAAGGTACATAAGTATTTGGATATATGAGGTGACTACCTCAATGAGGTCATTAACTAATGATGATAATGATGAGGACTTGACCATTAGAGGAAATTACATTCAAAAGTGAATTCGTAATTACCAAGTCATTTAAATTTAGTAAAACTAACTTTTAAATGAGTCATAGCAGTAACGTCATTATAAATCCATTAAGAAAACCCTAACATTTAGTGTGGGGGGGGGGAGGAGATTATGAATCCCACATAATAACTCACTGAATTAGTGTCTTTGCAAATCGGTTTAACCGGTAATAAATTCAATTTAGATACTATTGACATTTAAAATCCTATAATCGTCTGAATGTGGCCAAACCACAGTTTGAGAATGACCTTACAAGTCGAAATAGCTGTAACTAAAATACATAATAAAATACTTACAGAACTTGAAAATAACTTATTACTATTAAATTTAATTTTAATTAAATTTTTCAATAATAAATGGAGTTCTACGAATTAAACACAAAAACAATAAATAAAAAAACTAACTTTTGTGATTTCTTAGATTAATTTGTTTTATATGTCAATAAAATTTAATAGTGTCAATAAAATATTGTAAACTAGACAAAGCATACTCATATGTAAAGCATTTAAGCATCAAAATGAATCATCATAAAAAAGTTTTTTTTTCAACTTCGAGGATTTTTAAAAAATAAATCGCGCGATGCGCCACAATACGAAGTATGTCAAAAATATACAAATAAATAGGACTATATCTGTGTGTAAGGATAGGATGGCCAACCTTATGATTCGAGAGAAAGCCTCATTTTTAATGTCAGTGCCATACAAATTTTTCTTAAAAAAATGATAACTCCGTCATTTGTACACGCAATTGCTTCATACAAAATTTATAGCATAGTAATGATCAGCAGAATCCATTTCTAGCAAAAAAAAAGACCCTTGAAAATTCAAGTCTCTATGTCTATGAAAGGCGATTTTCAGCCCACCGTGCGTCACCTCTGCTAGAAATACCGACACAGGATGCCGACCCCAAAACAAACCATCGATCAGCACGGGCAGGCGAAGGAAGCTGATTCAACAAACAGACGACAATGGAATTTGAAACATCAACATCGATCAATGACACCCGATACAAAAGCCGCCGACCAAGCAAAAGCATACCGAAAAACATCCGTCCAAACGACGAGTAGACAAAACACTCAACCCGTGTAAAATTGACAAATAATAAAAATGAACTATGGAGTCACCGTCAGCAAATCTGGGGGTCAAGACACACGCGCTTCACCCCACTCAAAAGTTCGAGAACAAAGGATCACCCGGTATATAAACCCTGGACGGCCGATGGAGAGGGCACTCTCTCGGACTAACTTCGCGCATTCACTTCACGCAGTTACCCACGTCGACCGACTCTGTTTTCTCGCCGTGTTAAACTTTGTACTATATTTATCGACTTGCATTTTATTGTAATTATTGAATAAATCAATTAAAACCTTCTGCTGCGTTTGCTGTACATTCTCTCTGGCGTAGACGACGAATACCTACATATATATTGTTGTCTTCTTTTCAAAATGGGGGGAAGGGGTAATATCGACTTACGCAAAAATATTTTGGGGTAATGGTTAAAAAAAGTCCCCTGACCGCTGCCTTATGACCGATGTCTATGGCAAACACCCGATATTTTAAATAATAATTTTTCATAAGCCGAGTTTCATCAGCATATAAATTTAATTTTCTTTAATTTAAACTTGAATGAAGTGAATAGGATGAAATTCGATGAGCTACGATTGCAGCCAACTTGAAAAATGTGGTTTTGAAAAAAATGTGTTTAAATTTCTCGCTTGTAACCATGCCGCTCCGTTTTCCGGTGCACCTGCATGGCGCGCACCGCTCCCAACTATTTTTAAAGGTCGAATTTGATGCTATAACTTTGGGAATGTATTCTCCACGTGTATTGGAAGAATTTTAAGCAAAAAAAAATATGATTTTTTGGAACGGTCCCTCTCTTATGCAAAGCATTTACTTTGACGTAATATTTTTTGTGGGTTTATTTTGAGCTATTGTATATTATATTTACCGAAACACATTCCATGAACAATTAACTATGTATAAAAACAACATTACTTAAATTTATTTGATAAATTGATTGGTTTTTAACCGGTTAATGGCCGGAGACGCGCCGGCGCGCGCATCGTAATTCGAGAAAATAATTCAAATATTTGAATAAAAGTTTCGACCAAAAACTTTTGGTCTGCGATTTTGGCCCTTCTATGTACAGAATTTGTATGAAAAACAGTGTCAGAATCGTTTGCGCCAACATTACTCTATGAGACGCCTAAAAGTTTCATTCACCTTGCAACCCCAAAATATTTTTAAAACGATTTCGTCTATGACATTGATCTGTCAGAATTTGTTGCGAATTTAACCGTCGCAACTAATGCGTGTTCCGCGACTAAAACATTGTAAAACCTATTAATTTACGTAATAAATGCAAGTAATGTTTTTTTGGTAGATAGTTTATTGTGTTGTGAACGTGTTTCAGTCAATAAAATATACAATAGCTCAAAATTAATCAACAAAACATTCAATTCATAATTCAAAATGGTGCTTTTTTAGTGTTTTTTCGTGAAATGGCCTGGCCTTTGACCGGTTAATGGTTTTTGCTACCCGGTATGCACAGACTTTGACAGAAAAACATGACGCTCCGATGTCATAGATATTTTATTATAAATTATTCAGAGTAGCTAGACTAAAGCAGGTATTAGTTACGTCAAGAATGAGAATGGCCCAAGCGATTCTGACCTTGCCCTTCATACAGTTTTTTTATACATAAGGGTTAAAATCGCATTAAAAAAAAAAAAAAAAAACACATCCGGCCAATGAGAGGTTAATAATAAAATAACAGTTTTCTATTGCTCTTCAACATTCGACCCAAATGGAGTTTTCAGATTAAACAATCAATATTATAAATAAATAATTTCACATAAGTGCCGCAGTCCTATTGGCTCCGGTGCAAATCACATATGTACTAGGTACTGTTAGCGTTGCCCCGGTGACAGAGCAACACTCAGAATGGAAACGTTGCTTGAAATGTGTTAAGCCGTCGCATCTGGTGACCAGATCTGAATCTGGTGGCTAATTTTCTAACCTACATCTTCTCACTCTCTTTAAACTCACAACATGCCCCAATTGGCGATGCCATAGTACCAACAAACAAATAAGATGTCGTATCCCGTAGAAAAGTGTTGTAAGTCAAAATTTTCTGTTTTACGTTTTATCTTTGAAAAGTAAAGTGATTGTGATTTCTATGACCCACGAAAACTGTGTTTTAGTTCACTCCATCTCTGCAAGATGTCGCTAGTATATCTTTTCGACAGAACCGCTTGTGCATCATTCATTCATTTGTTTTCGCTTTTCTGTAAAATTAACTTTTTTTTACTTACAACACTTTTCTACGCGAAGTGTGGTATTATTGCCATTAATTTTGGGTTATTCTTCCTTGTTCTTTAGCCAATTTTTCGCAGTATCACTTCCACATACATAAACATACATTTCAACTAAATCTACACATCTGCTCTGACGATGGCAACTTTAGCGCCGTCCGAAACGTTTGCTAAAGAATGAGGAAGCGCAATGCGGCATAATAACTCGAAAATAAATTACGATAATACTTTTGGCGGTGAAAATCTCAAATCATAAAATTCAAGTAAGATGTACATTTCTTATGAGAGAACATAACCTATTAGATTGTCCCAATACCTACATTTAAATTATTTAAATCAGTTCTAATACCTTGATGGTTCCCTGGCTGTTTGCCGCGACAACGACATTGCTATTTTGTCGCCAGCAGACGGCGGAAACAAACTCATTCTGTTCATCGTCCTTCTTATCTTGTTCCAAGAAACTGCGCAACGGATCAAATTTGTAACTAAATAGCTGTCTCTTCAAACCTTTGTAATAAACGTACAAAGCGTTGTTTTCTGACCCGCACGCAACGTAATCACCGTCAGTTGTTAGCCCGACGAAATTCTTCTCGTTGACGTGACCGTCGAACGAACGCAGACAGCGCGGAGAGTTGATATTCCACATTTTCAGTTGGCTATCTGTCGACGCGGAAACAATCTCTTCAGAATTTAGGAATGTGACGTACGACACGGCTTTTCGATGATCTTTAAAGATGGATAGAGCTTCTTTCATGTTACGAAGGTCATAATAGTGAACACAATGATCAGCAGATCCGAAAGCAAGATGGCAAGAACTTTTTGGATTGAATCGCACGCAACAGACGTTGAATTTAGCTTCTAGAGTCGCTATCGAGTGTTCAACGTTGAGCGACCATAATTTTACACGCGCATCGTCAGAACCCGACGCTATAAGCCTGATATCTACAGAGTTGAAGTTGACACTCCAACACCGCTTGTCGTGTTCTTGGAATGTCTTTGTGCGCTGTCCGGTGTTCACGTCCCAAACGGTGACAGTTCCCTCGTAATCGCTGGACGCCAGGATGCCTTTGTGATAAGTGTTCCAGCTTACGCAAGATATCTTGTGACTCGACGACATCTCAACGCACGGGTAATGTATATCCACCATGTCCCTGACCACGGAATTGTAATCAAAGACTTTGATGCGTTTCGTAACGCCGGCAATAGCAAAGAACTCGTTGTCTTTATCGAATTCTATCGTCGAGACGATGGTGGAGTAATTGATAACGTCGCTGGAATACGAGAGAGATGCCAACGGGCGCAGTCCTTTGAACCTGGAGAACTTGACGAGGTTCTCGCGGAAGATGTCCAGCCCATGGCAGCTGCTGACCTGTGGAATCCTCTGGTCTCCAGGCTCCGCGCCCGACTCCTCACCTAAGCTCTGCTCCGGAACGCTGTCCGGCTTATCGCCAAAGTAGAGATCACGCGCACGACAACTGAAATAGCACTGGACAAAATCTTCGAAGTGCGCGTGCATGCGTCTCTTTCGGACAGCTAGCGTGCTGTAGTCCACCTTTTGCGAGACGCCGAATGCTGCGTCACCTTCCCGCGCGGTTTCCTGACTTCGATGCAACATGTTGGCATCGATAGTGTCGATCAAATGCACGATCTCTTGCCGTATGGCGCAAACGTTGGGGTCAGCCCCGTCTGTATTTACGATATCGTCCAGCGTGGGACATTTGCTTTGAACGTCTTCCAGAATAACCTCAACTTCGCGCATGTCTTTCTTGATGAGGGCCACCTCTTTAACTAATCTATTCTTTTGGTCCTCTTTCATCTGATGGAGATGTTTCAAGAAGTCGTAGAGTAATCGGTTTTGCGCGGCGCACGACTCGGCTTCGAGCAACCGCTTACGCTGTGTCAGGATTTCAAGCATGACGTCAACATCGGGCATAGTCAGGTTTTGAGATTCTGCGGCGATGAGACTCCGAAGCCCGTCGGCCGAGGTGGAAGCCAGACTCGAGGAGTCGCCAGCGGCGGATCCTTGCTGCCCGATGCTCTCGATGCTCATCTTAAGTTTATACTTTGATATCAGATCATTTAGCAGATGATTGGGAAAGATCTGATCTTGACCTATTAGAGTATATCCGCATTTGGGACATCTCCTGTGAATATCTATGGACTTGAGTATACAGGAATGACAGAAAGTATGTCCGCATTTAGTGATGTACGCCTCTTCGATCAGATCGAAGCAGACGGGGCATAAGAAGTCGCTGTTCTTGTCCTCCATGGAGCCGCCCATTCCGTTGAGGACCGGCGGGCGACTTCTGGAAGAGCGCGGAAGACTTCCCGTTCGAACGGGAGAAGCGTTACCGACTTCCCTGTTAGCGGCCATCTTAAATTTATATTACTATTTATTATACCTAAAACGTTGAATCACACACTATACAACGACTATCACAAATATTACAAAACATGGAATTAATTAAATCTTAAAACTAAAATACTGTTAAGAGATCGGTACCTTTACAAACTAAACATTATATACATTCAAATCAGTATTATATTTAACCTTTGACGGACTTCAATCTTCTTGTAAATTTCGACGCAGAAGTAATCAAAAAATTCTCTCGTACCTTTCGCAGTCTTCAATACTCGCAACAGATTACCATGAGTTATTACAGCAGATGATGTCGGCACAAATCACGAGTGTTTGAAGATCGTCACTTTACACGTCGCACGTATCCGCGATGTCTTGAATCACAGCAGTTGTAATGTTTTTTTTTCGTATCACAGTAACAAGTGTCCTTATTATTTAAATAGATATTATTATTTTTAAATTGTCTATATTATCACTTGGCTTTGGAGCTATATTAAAATTATATTTAATTGAACATTCACTATTCAGTAAATATTTAGGATATTTATGTTTATATTGCCGATTATAATTGTCTAGTATTGTAGTTAGTTATTTTTATTGTTTTTCCAGGGGACTCTTTCCTTGGGGAGGTTTTCTCTCAAGATCCCTTACAAATGATGCTCAGCTCCTTTTTGTGACGTGCCACTCCTTTCAAATTCTTTTCTCGTACGATATTTCAGAGAAATTGCGTCTGGGATCTGAAACAAGATGATATTTATTTATTTTTCTAGAATATTAGGCGATAACTAATGAAATAAAACATTAGCAGAAAAAAATAATTAATTAAACTATTATATTATTAATTTCTTAGTGTGATATAAATTATTTTAAACCTCACGGCTAATTAGTTCGCTTTTCAGAACAACTCATATTGGTCTCGTAGAAATCCTTGTGGATCCCTTATTATCATGGGTAGAAATATAATCTAAACGATATTAGAAAGAGAAAACACTACGCTTTATATTCAAATCTAAAAGATAACCACAAAATAATTTAAATGTACACCATTATGAAAACCCTTATAAAACCTAGGTATCCCACTGAAATTTGAAAAAAAAAATTATAAAACTCTGAGAATATTTTTTAATTATTAATTATTTTCACACAAAACGACAAGTGAGTTAGTATAAACGAAAACGTTTATAACACATTTGCCTAATAAAATAAGTGTCTTTTTTTATCATTATCAGTAATTTTAGTTAGAAAAACTGTAAGGAGAACCATTTTTTAAATTTTTTTCTTGTTTGCATTAAAAAATTTTACATTTCAAGAATTGTTTATTTCGAATAATAAAATTTGAAAGCATATTTTATCACCTTTCAAACACAGTTTTTAGTTTACGGATGCGTTCTGAAATATTCCACTAATTTGGATTTTATTGCGAATTTGAAATATTTTGACCTTCTGACAAAGTAGACACGAGGCCTCTGGTGTTAACGTACCTTATAACTTGTATCATAATATATAATATGTCTAAATAAATAAATAAACAATTAAAGGTCTGTATAAGCGATATTCGCTACTGCTGTGGGTAGTGAAAAGTATAAAAAGGGATTCGGACGGATATTTGTAATTTCGTAAAGACCAATTTCGCCGTGCCACCTGGGTAGGCGGTATTTTTATTTTTTTTTTACATTAACTCCACACAGGAGGCCCTGGGGAAAATAATTTCCCAAGGGCCCATGTCAACTGAGATGCTGTGTGGAGGGTCTTTTTGAGGAGAGGAAGGAATGACCATGGGTCTTAAAAGAGGCCCATGTTGTAGGAAGGAGGAAACACACGAGGCCGGCAAATCATTCGACAGCCGAGCTGTTGAACACAAGAACGAATCATAGAAACGATCATTCTCATGCGACAAATATCAACCGTGTACATATGTTGGGCGCGGGTTAGCGTGTTTACTTCTGCAAGGGGATCAATGATGCTAGTTCCTCGGAGCATTTTCAATTGAAATACCGGTAGAACAACGATAGCATACCCACCTGACGTCTGTGCTCTAAAGATTGCAATCCGTTTGTTAGGATAGGAGAATCTATCAAAAGGACCGCCTGTTTCTGCTGTTTCGAGGATTTTCCAGGTATTTTGGGGCTCCAGACCAGAGGTGGCTGCAAATTCAACCGTGGAGCGCGCTTACGATTTGTACAGGGTTAGCAGTTGTGTACTATATGCACTATATGTGGGCCCTGTACAGTACGCCCAGTTTCTGAGATGCTAACTTAACTCTGGCGTATTACCAGCAAGAATAATTTATATAGAATGGAAGATACTCGCAGTATCGCCCTGGTGTTAGCCGTGTTTGGTGACCAGATCTGAATAGCCACCTCCGTCCCCTCTCTTCTACCTTCAGCCTCACAATTTACCGCAAGGGAATGCAACAGTCTCACCGGCTTTCGGACAGATGGGACTCTTGCGCGGAAATCACATAAAATAAAAAATATATATATACTTCTTAGTTTAAGCAGGCTTGATTACGTAGATATCGTTTTATTTTTTTTATTTGTAGCTTTCCTATCAAAAACAAATATACACATTATATAAACACATTTAAAAGATAAAATGAAAAGAGTGGCACGTCTGTAAAGGAAACAATACATTAATTATTGTAAATAATTAATAATTCGCAAAATTGTCCCAACTGCCTGGAATCTATGGAAACCCCTTGTTAGGGTGTGTTGTGAAGCTGCAGGGAGGGGGAGGGAAAAAATGGGGGAGAGAGGGGCGGGGAAGTGCCTGGTGATTAACTTCTTATTGGCCAGAGCTGCCACCGCGCGTCCGGAACAAATTTTCGAAAAAAAATAAATTTTAATGCGATTTTAACCCTTGTGTATAAAGAAACTGTATGAAGAACAAGGGGGCCTACTCTCTATCTTCCGAAACGTCCGTAAGACAGGTTTAGCTGCGTCACAAATGCGTATTAACCCTCCTCCTACCGTGCTAAAAACTTCCTTGCGCTCCGGTGCCGTACACTCAGTAAATATTTATTTGTTGTAATTGTTTAATCCAATACATAAATGTATTGCGGAGGAATACCTAAAATATAAACTCTATTTTTAGTATATTTACAGAGATATTTCAGTAATTATAGACCGTGTCCGCTTAGTTGACAGTGCCCGCTAGTGAAGGTTAAACCACAAACGTGCTGGTTTGTGAAACCCAAAGATAGAGAGTAGGCCCCAAGGTCAGAATCGCTTACGCCAACATCATTCTTGATAAAGCCAAAAGTTTCACTCACTTGGCAACACAAGAATATTTTTAAATGTGGAATTATCTGTGGAATTTGGATGTCAGAATTTGCCGGAGGCGTCTACTAATATCTACAAGAATTCTAAAAACTGAAAAAATCGAACTAATATCTATGAGAATCAAAGTGTTGACGAATATCTACAGCTCAAACTGTTGATTAATATCTATGAGAACCAAAGTGTTGACGAATATCTACAGCACTGGCAGAGGTTGGATTTGCAATTATGTATAGCATATTGGAATAACGTAATATTGCGTATGCAGTTTAAAAAACTTAATTTAAGTAAGTGTGTATGTAAAAATCCCTAATATCGGACTATTGGGCATATTTAGCTGATTAGTCCTACCTACGCTCTGTAGATATTAGTTCAACCTACGCTCTGTAGATATTAATCAACACTCTGAAGTTCGTAGATATTAGTTAAACATATGCGCTGTAGATATTCGTCAGACATACAGGCTGTAGATATTCGTATCTGGAGTCGAATTTGCCGCGATGTAAAATGTCAAAGTCCGATGTGTGATAGTTGAAAAAAATATTATTAAAAGCAATAATTGTCAGTCTGAAACACTCATTTACATTATGACCACTGAGCTATGGCGGCATCTTTTCTCGTAAGATTTTTCAATGTAAATGAGTGTTTCAGGCTGACAATTATTGCTTATAATAATTATTACCCTTTGTGCTATGCATAAAAATCTTGTCTAAACGTTAGTTTATAAATTAAAAAATAATAATAAAAAAAAATATTGAAAAACCTATCAATTTACCAAATTAACCTAAGTAAAGTTATTTTTATATATAGTTTATTGTTCAAGGAATGTATTTCGGTAAATAAAATATGCGATAGCCCAAAATTAATCCACAAAATGTTACTTCTAAGTGATGCTTTGCATAATTTCCAGTATAATATATCTTATTATTCATGTATATTACATGATAATATTGTAAAGCCAGGTACAGATTGCTGTAACGTAACACGCAATGAAAGAATTTGCCGTCCACATTGCCGCAATGTATCATGCAATGTAACAGAATTCCCATAGTGTGGACGCCTTGCGCGCACGTACCGCGCACACTCCGCGCGCGAACAGAGCATTTCAACTCGTGCGCGCGCCGCAATCCACAAAGCTTCGGTTTTTTCACAGAATACAAAGGGGCGCGCAGTGTGCGCGGAGCGTTAGTGTGGACGGGTTGTTTGTATGTATACGGCAGAACGCGCGAACAATGGATGCCGGAAACAGACGCGAGTAGGTACATGCTCGGTTGGGGCGCGCGCTGCGTCTACACTTATGAAATGTTCCTTTCGTGTTACATTGCATGTTACGTTACAGCAATCTGTACCCGCCTTAAGAGATTTTTCCAGAATGGCTAACTAACTAAAAAAAAAAGATTAAAGTATCTCCCATTTTGGAAACCATTTGCAAAAAATATAATAACACAAATATAAACTGATTTTATTATTTCTATACAAATCTGAATACGTACCCAATATGAAAAAACACAACTCAAAGGAGTTTGCAAATAAATAAACACCTTTATAAGCATTTGAAAACGTAAAACATTGATTTTTTTTCATCTTTGACAGTTCATTCAATTCAAATTCATTTTAAAATATTCTGGAGTAGCTAGATTAATGAAACCAACGGTTATTTCAAGAACGATATTGGCGCAAGCGATTCTGACCTTGTCCTTCATACAGTTTCTTTATACATAAGGGTTAAAATCGCATTAACCTGTTGAGGTCCTGGCTTTTTCCAGAAAAACACGGAAATTTCACGATCTTCAATTGAATGTTTTGTGGGTTAAATTTAACCTATCGTATATTTTATTGACTGAAACACATTCCTAGAACAATAAACTATTTACCAAAATAACATTACTTGCGTAATTACGTAAATTGATAGGTTTTATGATGTTTTATTCGAGGTACACGCATGTCACGCATCGGCAATGTGACGCGGCCGCCAAAATGACAGTTGGAGATGCCCACAGACAAAAATTATTTTTAATATTGTGTGGCTACTAAATGAATGAAATCTTTACCCATACCATAGGGAATGTTGGCGGCAGTGATTCTGACACTTCCTTTACCGATTTTGTACATAGAAGGGTCAAAATAGTAGAAAGGAGATTTTTTTTTTTCGCGCATGCGCAGAATCTTTTTACATCCCGGACTACGGAAAATTTAATATAAATTATTCGAAGTGACTTGTCTCATTGCGGGTTTATCTATGGTAAAGTACGATAATAGAGCAAGCGTTTCTGACATTGTTCTTCATACACTTTCTGTATACATAAGGGTCAAAATTGCATTTCAAAATGCCGCGCCACCTCGCGGACACCGGTGTCCGAACGGCCCACAACGAGTTAAAAACAACAACAAAAAGCTCGCGACAAATGGCAGGTTAAAACTTTTTTATGTTTGCATGCAAAACTTTTATATTTCAAAACTTTTATATTTATTTGGAAATATAAAATGTGAAAGCGTATTTTTCATCACCTTTCAAAAACAAGTGTTTAGTTTTCAGATACTTTCACAGATATTCCATTTATTTTGATTTTAATGCACAACGGAAATATTTTTACCTCCTGTCAAAATATGCCCAATTTTTGAACGGTTAAGGTGTGGTCACCAAACAAGAACAGCTAAGGTCATCTCGAACAATTTTTTGATACTGAATCTATTGGTCCTTCGGCAGGGTGATACTGGAGTATTTAACACTCAGAAAAGGTGCGGGTTATATTTAAAAATAGGCCTTTAACCTGTTCATATTGCCAATTCATTACTGACGCCTCATTAGCTCATTAGGGACAAAATGGTTTACACATTGGTAACCTTTTTAAAATATTGGTTAATTTTCGGGATTAGTGTCCATGGTTATTACAAATAATTTTAACCTTTTCCACGCGATCGTAACAACAGTTGATACGGCAAAAGCCATGCCTCACACGCACCCGTATCAGCCCTTGTTACGCTAACTTCGACTGCCGATATAACAGCGCTACTATGTCACAGTATTTTTTCCCGCACGCTATATATATATATATGTAGTCCAGTGGCTAAGATTCTTGACTCACATTCCGGAGGTCGCGGGTTCGAACCCGGCATGCGCAAAAAAATTTTATTTGATTAATTTGTGTTATTTCACAATTAATTCATTTAAAATAATATATAGTATATTTTTGCGGCATGTTCCAGAGTGGAAGATACTATTAGTATCGCCCTGGTGTAAGACCACCATTCAGAATTGAAACGTTGCTTGAAAATGGCTTTAGCCGTGTTTAGTGACCAGATCTGAATAGCCAGGTACTTCCCAACCTTCCTCTTCCCCACCTCCTTCCCCTCCCCACCACCTTCAGCCTCACAACATACCCCAATTGGGGATGCCATAGTCTCACTGGCTCCAGACGGGAGCAGTTGAGATTCTTGTGCGGTATTCACTGTAAAAAAAAAAAAAAAAAACTATCACGATGCTGACATATTCAGGCATATTTCGAAAGTAAATTTTTTTTTCGTAAAAAACATCTATAATCAAGTGAATGTGTCCTCGTGCCTCGTGGTACTTGAAATATGACATATACATACCGCGTATGGGTATTGAAAAAACGGAGTAGATCAACGCGGGTAAAAAGATAAGAAAAAAACTTTAGATTCTCCTTAATCACTATAAAAGGAAACTTTTTGCATTGCGGGCGGCGGAAAATGATGCATTTTAATTTTCAATTGCGTAAAATTAAATTTCACTTCGCGAACTGATACGGCGACAATCTGGCGGCAATTCCGTCACTGTTAAGTTGGTATCCCTGATAATATTAGCGAAGAGCTAAATACAACTGTAGCCGACTTCGTGGGATACATGAAAAGGCGAGTAATTATGAAAACACAACAGAATTATAATGCTAACAAACCTCGTTAACAACGTTAACTTTTACTTTAACGTAAACACGCTTACAGGTCGGAGTGGTTAACAAAATAATCATAACGTACCGACACGCTAGTGGTCGATATCTATACTATATTAAAAAATATTTGGGAAAAAATTCGGTTTATGGGGGATGGTCCAAAAAAAATTTTTTTTTTTTTTTATACTTATTATGGGCCGGAAAATCCGAATCTGAAAAAATTAGGCGGCGGCAAGCAATATTAACTGAATTACACGACTTTAAAATTTTCTATACACACACACATGAAAATAATCATTTCGGTTAGCATTTTGACACACGAAGTACAAAGATCATAGAAAACAAGAAATGTAGAAAAACATGTGCCGGCAGTGTTACCAGCTCTCAAAAATATTTATCCCTATATTATGAATTACGACTATCTCAACGGCCGTATTCTTAAACCAAAAGTATGAAAATTCGTAGTCTTAAAAATGCGTAACCTAACCTAACCTAACGCTAGGTTTGTGTAACATGGTTTGTGCCCCTTTATACCGCCTGCTCACGTCACGGCAAAAAAACATCCCTGTTTTCAAGTAGTTTAGCGGCTACGCTAGGTTTGTGTAACATGGTTTGTGCCCCTTTATACCGCCTGCTCGCGTCACGGCAAGAAAACATCCCTGTTTTCAAGTAGTTTAGCGGCTACGCTAGGTTTGTGTAACATGGTTTGTGCCCCTTTATACCGCCTGCTCGCGTCACGGCAAGAAAACATCCCTGTTTTCAAGTAGTTTAGCGGCTACGCTAGGTTTGTGTAACATGGTTTGTACCCCTTTATACCGCCTGCTCGCGTCACGGCAAAAAAACATCCCTGTTTTCAAGTAGTTTAACGGCTACGCTAGGTTTGTGTAACATGGTTTGTGCCCCTTTATACCGCCTGCTCGCGTCACGGCAAAAAAACATCCCTGTTTTCAAGTAGTTTAGCAGCTACGCTGGGTTTATGTAACATGGTTTGTGATACAAAAGTGAGTAAAATTTATAAAAAATAAGTTCTTAAAATATAAACATGTTATTTTACGTTATTAATATAACTGCTTAATGGCAACACTTAATTTTGTGTGGTAAAAACATCTATGTTATCTTGTTTTCTATGATTTTCGTACTTCGCGTGTCAAAATGCTACCGAGATGTCTATTTTCATGTGTGTGTGGATAGAAAATTTTAAAGTCGTGTAATTCAGTTAATATTGCTTGCCGCCGCCTAATTCTTTCAGATTCGGATTCCCCGACCCAAAATTAGTATAAAAATAACTAGTTTTAATTTTTAGGAATTTCCCCCATAAACCGAACTTTAGCCAATATTTGTAGTGGAATCAAAATCCAGAGAGGAAATTGGGAAATGCATTTGTATGGACAAAACGTCGCCTCTTAATGAATAAAATAATAATTGGAAACATTTTATATCTAGAGATGCATAAAAACCAATTTATCGACAATCCTTTGGCTTTGCAATAATCATAACTGAGGAAATAGATGGCAATATGTCAGCTAGCATTGTGCAAGTGGTAGATACTCTCAGTATTGCCCTGTCAAAAGACCACAATCCAGAATCGAAATAAACGGTAAATTTTTGGGATTGGTGGCCAAGGCTATTACGAATAATTTTTAGAAAAAAACTTTAGATTCGCCTTAATCACTATAAATGGAAACTTATTGTATCACGGCTGGCGGAAAATAATGCATTTTAATTTTCAATGTCGTTAACTAAAATTAGTTCGCGAACCGAAACTATGACAGCCGGCCCGCCATTTTGTCGCTGTCAAAATACGTTTTTGAATGGTTTGTTTGGCTACGCAGGGTTTGTGTAGCGGGCTTGTGTGTTATCTTTACTTTAAAAAACAGCCTACGTTTTTGAATAGTTTGTTTGGCTACGCAGGGTTTGTGTAGCGGGCCTGTGTATGTGAAAAATGGCGGGCGGCAGCGGGCGGGCTGTCGTAGTTCGGAAGTGAAATTTTATTTAACGACATTGAAAATTAAAATGCATTATTTTCCGCCAGCCGTGATGCAATAAGTTTCCTTTTATAGTGATTAAGGCAAATCTAAAGTTTTTTTCTAAAAATTATTCGTAATAGCCTTGGCCACCAATCCCAAAAAATTACTAAATAAACTTTATACATGGTGACCAGATACTTCCAAAACTAACTTTTTTTACATCATTTTTTTTATTTATTTACCCCACAGGAGTTGTCCTTAGGAAAATAACTTCCCTTAGGGCCTACATCATCTTTGGGGATGCTGTGTGGGGGTCCCGTTAAGGAAAGAAAGGCGAGGAAGTTTTGGGAAGGATAAAGTATGTGGTTAAGAATCTAGAGTTGCGTACGGACGTATGAATCCATCCCTGCAACTGCGGTGAAAGGCATGAGATATCAAAAGGCCCCCCTCAACCAGTCTTTCTTGATCCCGCCCGCCACGCAGACGGTTGGCAGACTCATACTGCGCCAAGACGTAGACAATCCTCACATGAACCTGGGCACCCATGCTAAGTCACCACACTTGGGGTGAACTTGAGGTGTTGGTTATCCAATCCGGTTTCCGGGGCGGCAGTACCCATACCCGCCTCCCAATACTAATGTACCAGACCGTTATGCCTCCCGGTGTAATTTTATAGCATATATAGTATATAAAATATATTCACGTTTGAATAATATTTGACTTATGGTAAAGCATTGGAATATTGGTTTCGTCATTATCTCAAAAATTAGTATTTGGATATGTCTGATTAATCAACTGGACGATGGATAAGTATAAATAATAGAAGTAGAGAGAATAAGATAAGGGCGGGGACTCACAGACTAAGTTGGTGCGTCAGCTGGCCTCCGACTAGTTGATCAAACTTCCTGGCTTCCTCGGTGAATGCAATTGTAACCTTGTCCTTCTCGCAGTGAGCGCCCAGCACCAAACCCTTCTGCAAACAAAAACACATAACTCTTTATTTTATACATTTTTTTAAAAAGAATGTCGTTGCTTCCACCGCAAAATTACCTAACTGCAAAAATGTACTTTTACAGGAAAGCGAAAAAACCTTCCCATTTTAAAATTAGGCAATTTTTGTTATTTAAAAAAAACACGTATCTCATGAATATTTTTTTCATTATTTTTTATTTGGACAAAATATATATTTTTTAAACAGTGTAGTGGCAGTGTTAGATAAGGATTTTTGCTTTGAAAAAAATTGTCACTTATGGAATTTTGCACGTAAAATTTACTACCTAGTAGTATTTCCAGAACAGAATATTTACATAATATTCGTTTAATAACACTAAAGTGACGAAAAAAAAAAAAAATAAAAAAAAAAATTTAGAACGTAAACGTTTTCGGTCTATTAAAAAATAATCATTGATGATTTATTTATTTGTGTATTACAGATTTTGTGTGCATTTACAATACACATGTGGCACAAACTACACATTTACAATACACATGTGGCACAAACTACACATTTATGGGTAAATAAAAGAAACGTTAAATAGCGGGTAATTTAATGAATCTTGAATTCTTCAAGGCTACTTGTTAAAGATGTCAACAGTTTTGGAAGCATTATTTAACAGCGCCATACCTCGTATCATGCTATGCCGAGCCAGTAATATGCTCTATGCTGCTATGTGGGATTTATAGAAGATCGTGGTACCGTCCCTGGCTGTAGTTGATCGGCAAATACAACTTATAAAATTCCAGGAGGCATGGGCTATCTATTAAATTATTAATGATTTTGTAAGCCGTTACTGCAAGGGCCCCACTCCTTGCAGTAATGGCGTAAAAAATAATATAAAAAATAACGATGTTCTTTAACTCGTTGTGGGCCGTTCGGACACCGGTGTCCGCGAGGTGGCGCGGCATTTTGAAATGCAATTTTGACCCTTATGTATACAGAAAGTGTATGAAGAACAATGTCAGAAACGCTTGCTCTATTATCGTACTTTACCATAGAGAAACGCGCAATGAGACAAGTCACTTCGAATAATTTATATTAAATTTTCCATAGTCCGGGATGTAAAAAGATTCTGCGCATGCGCGAAAAAAAAAAATCTCCTTTCTACTATTTTGACCCTTCTATGTACAAAATCGGTAAAGGAAGTGTCAGAATCACTGCCGCCAACATTCCCTATGGTATGGGTAAAGATTTCATTCATTTAGTAGCCACACAATATTTAAAAATAATTTTTGTCTGTGGGCATCTCCAACTGTCATTTTGGCGGCCGCGTCACATTGCCGATGCGTGACATGCGTGTACCTCGAATAAAACATCATAAAACCTATCAATTTACGTAATTACGCAAGTAATGTTATTTTGGTAAATAGTTTATTGTTCTAGGAATGTGTTTCAGTCAATAAAATATACGATAGGTTAAATTTAATCCACAAAACATTCAATTGAAGATCGTGAAATTTCCGTGTTTTTCTGGAAAAAGCCAGGACCTCAACAGGTTAACATTTAAAATAATATTAACGAAAAAGTTTATCATAAAACTTCCAACTGAATTTCGGAAGGACACTTTTCAAATCCTGGAGGTGTTTGAATTTTTCTTGTTTAATTTTTATCTTTCTCTTACATTGCGTTGGTTGAAACTGGTGGCTTTAATAATGGCTTCCAAGAATCATTATAATTATGTTTAAAGTTAAGTCTACCAGCCGAATATTGCAAGCATCTTAAATCTGCTACTGTTTGGTCACCTCTTCTATGTCATTAATATCTTCATAATTCAAAAATTGAACTATAAAGGGTTGAATAATTCTAGCTTCTCTGAATACTCCCACATAATTGGTTGGTAAGTAGATTTCCTTATTTTTAAGTTTTCGTTCAGCTAAATATTTATGATGGCAGCCATCATAAATATAGCCATTTGCTTAGGGTATGACCCTTTTCTAAATAGTTATGAACTATATCCATATTTATGTGAATGAAACATAATCTAAGCAGTGCGTTTGAAAAAGTTGTGTTTTTGTTTTGATAGCCACAACCATCTGTGTAAAAAACTATTTTTTTGTTTGGGTGTTTGCTGCTATGTATGATTCTAAAAATTTCACAAGTATTGTAGAAAATCTATTGGCTGTCAAACCCCCCTCCCCCACAGTTCACTTTAGGTGGTAAATTCTATTTTAAATTACAATTTCGGAGTTTGAATGCAGCACCAACAAAATAAGTCAAATCTCTCAAGTTAAAATGGCAGTTAGATAATTTTGCAGGCACAAATGAGAAGCTGTCAGATAGGTAATTTAGTATTTGAATTTTATTTAAAAAACCGTATTTTTGTTAGTTGTATAATTTTGTATGGACGTAAGGGTCATAATTGCAGACAAAATTGCATCATTAGTCCAAAAAGGGAAAATTGTCAGTTAGGTAATTTTGCGGTGGAAGCAACGATGTGTCATTACAGCTCATACACACAAGCTCGTCAGTCACATGCTCTCTTGTTTCTTTAGTACTTGCTTCTTAACCGGTCACCAACTTAAGCAGATATATGCGTTAGAAATACAACAGCAGTCAAGTACAATAAGCGTGTTTATACGTCAACGCGTGTCTCCATAGAAATCGTTCTAACTCCGTTATTCTTTTAGTGACATCCCTAAAACAAAAAGTAAAGGGTCGATAGTGGAGCAAGCTGTACATCCCTATTCAAGTTGTCCATAGAAATACATAAGAAGAATATTCTGTCATTCGCGCACACATAATTTTTCCCGCCAAATTTCGGACCGGCGGCTCGACCCCGCTCGACATTGTTAATTTTTATTAAGTAAATATTTTTATATGAAATGATAAAAAAGTGAGGTGACCAAAGTGTTTATTATACATTTATACAATAGAATAAGTATTGATGTTTACATAATCTGTGATTTTAGTACTGTTTTCACATAAAAACATCACGTGAGTCATTTTTACATTTTTTTTAATGTTTGCATTCTAAATTTTAATATTTACAAATGTTAATATTTATTTGTGATACAATAATTCGAAAGCTTATTTTGTAACCTTTCTAAAACAGTTTTAACTATTCGGCTACGTTCAGAAATGTTTAATTTATAGAGCTTTAATTGTGAAGCGGTAATAACACAAAGTTTTCATAAAATGTTATTTCGTTTGAGACATCTCAAGCGAATATATCGGACTGTTCTGAATGGACTTTACTAGTAGATTCACTCGTTGGTTACTGATTGACTTAGTCGGGATCGTGGACGCCTCATATACCCGACCTGTTCAGTAGCTACTGGAAAGGCAAGCAATGTGGGCCACTGGATTCTTTCCGAAAGTTCGGCGCGGTACTGTGAACTATTGGTAGGATCTCTAGACCTTTCCAGTAGGTGGCGAAATAATAATAGATAGCGAGCTGGCCCGTTCTGGGCAGCGCTAAGTACGGCGTAGGTAGGTAAGTACCAGGCGCGGTCCGTCCATACATACTGTGGATGATACGCTTCCCTTCTTTTTTAGGTTTAAAATAAGAATAATAATTATTATGTATATATTCCAAATTAAAAAGCCTTTTAGATTTATTTTTTTCTAGCCGTAAACCGCACTAGATACCGGGCCGCAAAAAAACGGATAGTATAATTGTACATGAAAAAATATACATTTAAAAAGAAAACACCAGATATTTGTGCGGGCCGCACAAATATCGCAGTTTGACGACCACGGCTGTAGATCATAGGTTCTCAACGTGGGCGATAACGGCCCATTGTGGGCGTTTCAGACTTTCAGGGGGGCGGTAGAAGACCAAGAGAAAATTAGGGGGCGTTTCAGACTTTCAGGGGGGCGGTAGAAGACCAAGAGAAAATTAGGGGGCGTTTCAGACTTTCAGGGGGGCGGTAGAAGACCAAGAGAAAATTAGGGGGCGTTTCAGACTTTCAGGGGGGCGGTAGAAGACCAAGAGAAAATTAGGGGGCGTTTCAGACTTTCAGGGGGGCGGTAGAAGACCAAGAGAAAATTAGGGGGCGTTTCAGACTTTCAGGGGGGCGGTAGAAGACCAAGAGAAAATTAGGGGGCGTTTCAGACTTTCAGGGGGGCGGTAGGAGACCCAGAGTAACCCATCCGGGAGGAATGCAGATCCCGCCAATGTCTGGAAATTAAATAAAAAGGCACTTTCTAGATGAGAAAAGTGTGGAAAAACTGAATAAAACAAAAATTAAGGCGCGCTCGGCAAAATTGAGGGAGATATAACCGTTCAAAGTATTTAAAATTTCACTTCGCGAACTGATATTGACAGTTCGCCCGCCATTTTGTTATAATACGCTAAACATGGTTTGTGATACAAAAAAGTGCCCCTTTATAACGCCTACTCGCATCAAGGCAGGAAAAACATCCCAGTTTTCAAGTGGTTTAGCGGCTACGCTAGGTTTGAGTAACATGGTTTGTGATTCTGGCGTACTATTAATTCTGTATTAGGTCTGGGATCCAACATAAGCAGTGAAAAAATGGCGAACAAACTGTCAACATCAGTTCGCGAAGTGAAATTTTAAATACTTTGAACGGTTGTATCTCCCTCAATTTTGCCGAGCGCGCCTAATTTATTTTTGGTAAACTTTGGGGATCGTTGGAAACAGTTAATGAGCACGTTTTTTTGAAAATATCTTTTGATTCACCTTAATTACATTAAAAGACAACTATTTGCATTGGGGGAAGTGAAAAATATTTCATTCTAAATTTCGATTACGTAAAATTAAAATTAGCTTTCATTCTGTGAAACGAGACCGTCCATTTTCAAACATTATTTTCAAATGTCATTTTTTGTAATGTTGGTATTCTTGTTACCGTACGAAAAGATGCTAGAGTCAAGCGTAGCAGACTTCATCGGAATACGGCGCGTAATTTAAAAAACACAATAATACAATAATTAACAATATAATGAAAACAAACCTCTAATCAGAATCCATCACTTCAGAATCAAGCCGAGGCACTGTAATCATGTTGGATTTCGTCATCATTATAATTGAAGCGATATAATTGAATAGAATCACTTCAGAGTAGGAATGTTGTTGAATTTAATTATAATTGTTGTATTGTAGAAAATAAAAATCGAGCCGAGGCACTAAAATCATGTTGAATTTCGTCGTCATTATAATGGAAGCGATGAATATTTAAAAAAAAAACACACACACAAAGATAAATACAAAAAAAAAACAAAATATCTAATTTTAATCACTAGAATTTGGATTGTACACTTCACTGGCCATTTTAAAAAACGCGTGAATTCTGTCTTTATTTTTTGGAAGTGATCTCTTCCAGAGGAACTCACAAAGGTATCCCTCATAATGAGCAACGCTTCTTCCAAATCTTGGGACATTACCTCTCACGTCTCTCCAGCAACGTTCGATATGTTGGGTATGAGCTCCGGTTTCATGGTCCACAAAATTAACACTGTGGTTAACTTTTAAATGAAGGAAGCCTTCATCTTGCAGGCAGTCGTATGCTTTCCAGCAGTCCGAAATTATTGTAGTGCCTGGCAAAATGTATTCCTTTATAACATTTAAAAGAGTTTCCCGCGAACGGTTTTCCACGGCACAAACGAACAACTTCTTTGAGTCTCTTTCAAATCCGCCAAAGACCCACTGTCCAGTGATTCTTCTTCCTCGATTGTATTTTCTTTTCCCTATTTTGGCTTCGTCAATTTCCACAGTTACCCCAACACCTCCAATCTGCTGCCTCATTTTATGGCACCATAAAATACAAACTTCCCTGCAAAATGAGGACCAATTTGTAACGGTGTCACTCCCCATGTCCAGTTCTTCCATTAGAAACGCGGTCCTAGGAGGACGCATCACTGCCCAAAATAGCACAAACTTGCATACCTTTTTAATTGACAAATTGGATAATGCGAAAAATGTGTTTTTTCGTGCCGAAACTGAAAAATTACACTGCGATTTGATGCGTTTATGGCCCACACACACATATGTAACTTTCCGACATCGAAACATCATATTCTTAAAATTACATTTATTTCCACATTTTTCACAAATTTTCTCCCTCAGTAGGGCACCATGACTCCGTAACCATTCTAACAATACTTCTTCCTCTCTAAGGATATCAAAAAACCCCTCCACAGTTATTAAACACGATTGGCACGACATTTTTTAGATTTCAAAGTCTTTCCGGAGGGAAAAATAATTTGAACTAAATTTGATAATGAAAATTTTCATAAGTTGCAAACGGAAACCAACGGCTAGACACAAAATCGCGCGGGAGTTTTTTTAATGTTATAAAACTGAAATTCCGCCTAATTGGTAGGTACTTACCTAATACACATGTATTGCGTGCGTTGATTAAAATTTATTTGCTTAAATTTTTTTTACTTTAAAATTTTATTTTTATAAGTCAACTATTTCTGCGATGTTGAGCGGCTACGTACGCTAAGTTTATGTGATATGGTTTATGATACAAAAGAAAGTGCCCCTTTATAACGCCTACTCGCGTCACGGCAAGAAAAACATCCCAGTTTTCAAGTAGTTTGGCGGCTACGCTAGGTTTGTGTAACATGGTTTGTGATAGAAAAGAAAGTGCCCCCTTCGTAGCGCCTACTCACGTCACGGCAAAAAAACATCCCAGTTTTCAAGTAGTTTAGCGGCTACGCTAGGTTTGTGTAACATGGTTTGTGATAGAAAAGAAAGTTCCCCTTCGTAGCGCCTACTCGCGTCACGGCAAAAAAACATCCCAGTTTTCAAGTAGTTTGGCGGCTACGCTAGGTTTGTGTAACATGGTTTATGATACAAAAGAAAGTGCCCCTTTATAACGCCTACTCGCGTCAAGGCAAGAAAAACATCCCAGTTTTCAAGTAGTTTAACGGCTACGCTAGGTTTGTGTAACACGGTTTTTGATACAAAAGTGAATGTATTATTTATAAAAAATAATTACCGAAATTAAAAACATATTTTTTTCCCTCATTTTATTCCCAAAACTCCGATAATTTAGTACTTACCTTTCCAGATTTCGTGGTACCTTCAAAATCTTCTAGCCGTTCGTTATACATTCAAGTGTATCAGGAATACCAACATACAGAGTGATGACAGCGAATGAACTAATAACCCATAATAACCATAATGGCGTACAATCTCACAAGACGAAAGCTAATTTTAATATTACGTAATCGAAATTTAAAATGAAATATTTTCAACTTCCCCCAGTGCAAATAGTTGTCTTTTAATGTAATTAAGGTGAATCAAAAGATATTTTTTAAAAAAAGTGCGTATTAACCATTTCCAACGATCCCCAAAAATTAATTTATTTTTTATTCATCTTCTCCACACTTTTCTCATCTAAAAAGTGCCTTTTTATTAAATTCCCAGACATTGGCGGGATCTACATTTCACCCACCCATCCCATTACTACGCCCCCCTGTGGTAAATATAATCGTGACAATAGCTGTTTCAGATTCAGTAGACGTGTTTGGTGACCAGACCTGAATAGCCAGGTACTTTCCAACCATCCTCTTCCTCATCCATTCCGAACAGCCTCAAAGCATACCCAAATTGAAGAGGACATAGTCCAATTGTTTTCGGGCAATTAAGAGTGCGTTGTTCACATAACAAAAACTAAAATGGTGATACTCATGAGTATCTGCCAACTCAAAGAACAGCGCCCCTAATGTACATAAGATTACGTCCCGTGATTATGCAGCCCATCTTCCTGTTACACGCATCGTTTGTGAGAAAGAGGGAGAGGTTGCAACGGATCTATCAGCGGTATGCGTCCACAGATTGCAACACTCAAATTGGAGTCAGTTTTGGTACAAAATTGCTTCAAAACCTTCACAAAAATTTGTCAGAACACTAAAATTTATGAATTCCAAACTATAATTGGGCGATAGTTAAAGATAACCACATTTTTAACTCCGTCATTGAGTAGAAACGAGGTCAGAAAATTATTATTATTATTACCTTTGTCGCCGAAGAGCTGTAGAGTCTGCGGGCCAAATTCACGTCACGACATTTTGAAATCATCCTCGAGGCGGAATAACTTGAACATGCCATCTTACAGCAGTTCGTTTTCAGATTTTTCAGTTTTTAGTGCAAGTATTTTATATTTTTCGTGCAGGCGGCCATAACACGACGAGGACAAGAAAAATTAAAAATAGTCGAATGTTGATCTTCTTCTTCGTTTTGCCGATTAGTGCATCTTGTCTTTGATTCACCATAGATAATTTAGAAAATCCTAAATTACGAATTATGTCATCGGGTACTTTTGAACATGTAAATATGTACAATAGGTTTTATGTAAATATTCCACTTATTTCCGCACTTTTATTAGGCACAGATTAAAAGTGAACTACATTACAACTTTCAGTATTGTGCAAATTATTGGAATAATTGTTAATTATTATGTTAAAACCATTTATTGCTTGTAAAATAATATTTTTACATAATTATGCTACAACCATCATGCAAATGAATTGGAAATGTCTTGCCTTATAGCTTTAATTACTGCTTTCACTCGTTTTGGCACGGACTCCGCTATTTTTTGACAATTTTTTGAGATCCTCTCATCCCGAAATCAAGCCTGAAAGAGCGTTTCCGCCATCTTTGTTCTTTTATTGCTGTCGATTTTGCATAATCTAGCATTGCAAATTGCCCTTAAATTTTCAATAGGTTTCATATCTGATGTATTCCCGTGCCAATCCTCCTTGTCTTGGAAATATTTCATAATTTCCTTGTGTTGTGGCAATTGACCAAAAGGAAAAACAACCAAATGTTCAATAAATAAATGTGTTGGTGGTGTTTTTCATACACGGGGTTAGATCTTTGGTGCCAAACGAAGGCATGATGAACAGCCAAAAATAAAAATCGATTCTGAAATAGCATTTGAACAATGAACATGAAAAGTGCCAACCCCAATGAGGAGCAATTTTCAAACAGGACTCTGCTCCCTACCACAAAAAGGAAATTATGAAATATTTCCAGGATAAGGAGATAACTGTTTTAGATTGGCCCGGGAATAGATCAGATATGAACCCTATTGAGAATATAATGAGCCATTTGCAAAGCTAGAGTAAGCAAAATCAACTGTACTACAAGAACAAAGGTGGCAGAAACGCTCTTTCAGGTTTGATTTCGGGATGAGGGGATCTCTGAAAATTGGCACAAACTAGTGGAGTCCATGCCAAAATGAATGAAAACAGTTATTGAAGCCATAAGGGGAGATATTTCCAATTAATTTGCATAATTGTTGTTGTGAAAATATTATTTTACAAGCAATAAATGGTTTTACCATTATAATTGAAAAAAATTCCATTTTTATTTGCACAATACTGTAATTACTTCAATAAATAACTTATTACGTTAAAATTGATGGTAAAAGATGCATTAAAAATTTATTTCTATTCAATCAAAGTTTAAAATGTTCAGTATCGAACGATTCCTGTGCTTACCGTCTTTTCATTTTTTGTGTATGGATTATTATAGTCAGTAGGTATTTCACCATCCTCCTTTTTGTAGCTTATCCATACCAGTGGCGTAACTATAGGGTGGCAGGGCTGGCAAAATGCCACGGGCCCCGCAGAGGCCGGGGCCCCGGCCCGAGAGGCCGCGAGCTCAGAAATAACCTAACATTCTTAATAAAATTTTGTAAAAATTATTTATAAATACATAAAATCATTTAAAGTTAGACACAACAAGACCATTTATAAATTCAAATAAATTATTAAGATTGAAACGCATTTATAAGAAAAGGATGTCAATCAATTTAGAACGCACATTTGTCTGGAAGAATTAAAAAGGACATGCATTTTAAAATGTATGATAGAAAAATGTTCCAAACCCTGAATTTTCTAAAACTCGTCAAAGGAAGGTGAAACGCTATTTTGTTGAACTTTGCGAAGATGAACGTCTCGAAGATCCGAAAAGTTTGTTTAAAACGAACATATTTTATCGAGTATTGGATTTCATTATTAATCAATTGAAATCGCGTTTCCAATTTCAGTGTTTTGCAACCTGCCACTTTGCAAAATTTAAATGACACTGATCTCTTAAAAAAGCTCTTGAATTTGTTGATATATATAAAAAGTCATATCTGAATCATTTTCCAGGGAAATCCTCAGTTTTTGGTCCACCTTCAGAGACGAAATAGAAAGGCTTCGTGTACTAGAGAACTTGCTGATTTATTAATAATAAAAAATCATTTTTTGTATTGCAGCCCATAAGTACGAGTATGTACTGCGTTAATGTTATTTGTTACAATTCCTGTGACTACAGCTAGTGCTGAAAGATCATTTTCGAAACTAAAATTAATAAAAACCTATTTAAGAAACTCAATGGGACAAGACAGGCTACGTAACTTGGCTATTTTGTCTATTGATAAACAAAAATTTTAACAAAACAAAAAACGTCTTAAAAAAATGCACTAAAAAGTAAAAAAAATAATTTCGTATTCTTCTACAACTTCATACCTAATCAACTTACATTTTCTAATCATCAATATGTAGGTAGGATTGTTACTTTTGGAGTCGGTGTCAGTCAAGGTAGGTTTGTAACTACATACATAGTTATAGGTGAGATGTGCTTGTGTCGCACAAGTGACTTGCTGACACCGACTCCAAAAATAACAATCGTACCTACATATTGATGATTAGAAAAAGTAAGTTGATTATGAAGTTGTAGAAGAATACGAAATTATTTTTTTACTTTTTAGTGCATTTTTAAACGACTTCAAAAAGGAGGAGGTTCTCAATTCGACTGTATTTTTTTTATTTATTTTTTTATGTTTGTTACCTCAGAACTTTCGACTGGGTGAACCGATATTGATGATTATTTTTTTATTTGAAAGCTGGTGCTTTCCGTGTGGTCCCATTTTAATTTGGTCCAGTTCTGACAATGACATCCATGAGAAAACCATATAAGTCTTAAATATGCATTAAGTATGTGCGCGACAAATGGACGAATAACTCAATACCACGCCAACCGATTTCGATGATTCTTTTTTTACTGGAAAGGATGTACTTCAAGGGTAATTTGATGAGAGTTTGGTTAGGTTCTGATTATCGGATCCATGACAAATTAACGAAACTCGGCCGAATCTATTAACTTGACCCTAACGTCGTTATGGTCAAATTATGTCTGTCTCATATGAGCAGCACATTTAGTAGGTTTACCCATATTCAGACAAATTAGTTAGTGTACTTCAGATTCACTAAAAATCAAAAAATAAACAAAAATTTTAACAAAACAAAAAACAAAGGTTCATTGTCGACGACAATGCATTCTATTAAGAGGGCATTACCAGAGAAAACCGGAAATACGTCATTTTCAAAAAAGTTTTTAGACGTATTGACTCTTTTCCACAAAAAATTATAAATGGATTTCGAAAGATTGTTCTTTTATCTAGCATTCGTATGTAATAAATTTTGAGATTTTTTTCAAAATTTTAGTATAATAAGGTTATTCCGTAGTTCGTTGGCAGATTTGTTAAATTTTCAAAAAAGTTTTTGTATTATATCACACCCATTTCAAATAATATAATCATGCAGTAAAATAAATCAATACATTATCTAGCAAACGTATGTTTTAGAATTTTAATTTTAGTTTCAATAAAATCATTAAAAAATATGTACGTCCATGTGTTTCTTGACGAAAATTGGTCCATTTGTGTATTTATTTGCGCACTTACAAACTAATATATTTCAGATTTTTTTAACATTCTTATTAAATTTAGACATTATTGAAAAATTATAAATACTTATAATCAAAAAATAACTACAAAAAGTACACTATTTTAATAGTTTTATCATCACGATGTCATCACGCCTTTCAGCATTTTTGGATGAAGGTATAAATTAAAGCTAATTTGGATTGAAATAAATTCGATATTTAGTTATTATTTAAAAAAGCTGGTACGGAGAATAATTAATCTTTCTCATTGTAACCGCCCTGCACGATCGGAAGAACAACTTTCGACGAAATGTGGATTTTCGTCCGCTGGCTGGTTAAACGCTCTTAGTGTAATCACTCATAAACACACGAACCAATAACATGTTTGTCATTCAGATATTTCTGGCTAGTGACATTCTTTCTTGGATAAAAAATAATTTTGTCTAGCTGGTTTGATCTGATCGATTCATTTTGAAGTGTAAGTAATTAAGTCAGTGCCGTGCCACAATAGAGCAATGACAGCTTGAAAATGGCGGCGATTGTTGATACCAGTATGTAAATAAACATAGTGATTATACTATGTAAACTGCGAAATTTACTTAGCGACAGCCCAGGGCTGGGCAGTATTTGAAATACTTGTAATTGAAATACGTATTTGAAATACAAATACGTATTTTGTATTTGTATTTCAATTTCTTCCTAAAAATGTATTTTGTAATTGGTATTTCAATTACCTTGGGCTGAGGTATTTTGTAATTTGTATTTCAAATACTTATGGCTTCAAAATACATTTTCAAATACATTTAGCGATCTTAATAATGATAATGAAAAATAAACTGACATAGATAATACGTAGACTAAAAATCTAAGAAAAATCTAGAATCCAAAGCTATATGTTATGTGTGTTAATATTTAGAGTTGGCAACACGTCCTGTGCTATAATAGCACTGTTATTGTACATTTTCTATCATATTATATAATGCTTGTCGTTGCTTTGTATTGTACATTTTTGTGTCATAGTATTAGATCAAGCACTATAGGAATAATTTGACTGAATACTAAACTATTTTTAAGTTAATTACAATAGAGCGCACTTGAAGTGAAATAACTAGTGTCCGAACGAAACAGGATTTTCTACCGAAAACGAAACCGAATATTCGATATCTGTCTCAGTTTCGGCCGAAACCGAAACCGAAACTTTTTTAGACATGTTAAAAATCTATTGTTTACTGAAATTCGGCTTATTTTTTACACTTATATTCACTATAAAGTAAGGACTTCATAAATTGAGTATTATAATTTTAATTGCTACAATCACAACATTTTTTTACATTAACTCCACATGAGAGACCCTGAGGAAAATAATTTCCCTCAGGGCGTATGTCTGAAGATGCTGTATGGAGGGTCTTTTTGGGGAGAGGAAGGAGGGAGGAAACATTGAGGCCGGGTTCCACAGCCGAGCTGTTGAACTCAAGAATGAGTCGTAGAAACGACCCGTTCTCATGTGACTAAATATTATATTTCGGATAGCGCCGTGTACGGAGACTAGCATTAAAAAGTAGTATATATATCAACAGGGTACTTGTGGTTTCGTCACAATTACGTAGATTGTAAGTATCTCCATGAACGGAGGGCCTTACACCAAGCACATCAAAGGAGGGACTGTTCGGAAGATCGCTTCCGTTGAAGAAGACTAGATTTAAATTTTTATTTACACTTTTAAATAAAATTAAAATTAGAATGAAATAAATAAAAATAATTGAAGTTTGTGATCACATAAACTCACAATACAAGCACGCCGGACCGGCCAACGAACTCAGTTGATGATGGTGGATGACACACGAGCCACGAACTCACCCGAAGTCAGTCAAACGGCACGCGATTATTCACAAATGCAGAGTTTCGGTGCGGCCGAAGGTTCGGCAGATTTTCTGCCGAAACCGAAACTGATGCCGAAACTAGATTTTTTTACCGAACCTTGACGAAACCGAAACCGAACCTTCGGTCGGTCACTAGAAATAACACAAAATAGCGCTATACAAATGTCGTGTTATAATAATAATATATTATTATTATATTACCTAACACCTGAGTCCTTTACCACAAATTTTAAGTGGAGCGTGAAGTGAAGCGGAGATGAGATGTGTCTTTTGAGCAATATAATTGGTCAATTTTTGCACGTCTCTGTTTCACTCTGCTCAACATTGCTTCTATGGAAACGCACCCTTAGATAAGGGTGCGTTTCCATAGATTATTGCAACCAAAGGTTCTACCAAAACCAAATGTATTTTGTATTTTGTAATTTGTATTTTGTATTTGAAAGAAAAAAGTGGTTAAAATACTGTATTTTGTATTTTGTATTTTAAATACACGACTTGAAAGTATTTTGTATTTCGTATTTTAAATACATGCGAAAAAGTATTTTGTAATTTGTATTTCAATTACAGCAAAGCATGTATTTTGCCCAGCCCTGCGACAGCCGTGATTTCGCAATTTGGCGTAGCGCACTTGCATTTCTCTAACGACGCATAAAATTTTCAGGCGGGAACAGTTGTATTATTTATAATAATCAATAATAATTTTTGCGTGCATTTACAAATGAAATATTATTTCTTGACTTTTACTAGTGTTTGCCGAGTAATTAAAACACCTTATCATCACACACGACGGCATTTTGGCACTTTTTAAAGGCAATTTACTTAGATGTAGCACACCACCTTAAGCGACGCTTGACATTTTAGTACCAAAACTACGAAATCGAAGGCACTGCCTTTTGCTTATCACTTGGAAATTTTTATAGCGCTTCTATTGCCGTAGTTATATTTTATGGGATACTAGCAGACCCGGCCACACGTTGCTGTGGCTAACGAAACACAACGCCGTTACCCAACCTTTATAAAATCCACACCACCCGCTTGTCAGCTGCCCGCTGCCTGAATTGAATATTTGAATTTCTCGGCTTTTATCTACTATAATGAGCATGTATTATACTTATAAACCTTCCTCTTGAATCACTCTATCTACTGGTGAAAACCGCATGAAAATCCGTTGGGTAGTTTAAAAGATCTATGCGCACATACATTTTGGGCGACTTCATTTTATAGTTACTGATGTGGGATTACAATAATATTTCCATATTACAGATTAAAGAAATAATAATACTCTTTTTAATATGATTCATTGTTTATAAAATTATTGAGCGTTATCATTCCATAAATGACAATAATAATAAATAAAGTCAGCCGCACATTTTGAGAACCACTGCAAGCATTTATTCCCCTCTGAAGTTGGCGGCCATGTTCTCGCAACAAACCAAACCCTTGGAATTACAAGATTCTAACTTATATTCAATGCCAAGCGATAATACACTTTAAAACAACTATCTTTAGAATGTATTATCGCGTAGTAAGACCGTGTTGGAAGAAATCTTGTCATTTTGATCAAAATAATGTCATGCGATTATGCTCTTTAGTACAAACTGCTTTAGAGTATATTATCGTGCGACATAGCAGCATTAGATAAAGCTTTGTTTGTCCAAGGTATCGTAAACAGCAAACAGAGAGCAGTTAGCAGCGCTCAGGAGTGCCAACTTCACGGCGGCACTTCCAAAACAACTCTGCGTGACGGACAAAGCGCTCCTGCGGGTCTACTTGGTCGTTCCACTCCTCGGCCACTCCCAGCTGGCCCGCAAAACCGCCCCCGGGACCGCGGAGACACACTAACGGCGCCCCCCAGTGTCCGCTGCGCTGGCCGTGAAGCCATTTTACCACGACCAACTTGAAGACCCACCCTGCTCGGATCAATAGACTTGTGTAATGTAGGTATGTCCGACCAAACCACCAATAGTCACCACTAAAACTGCATTATATCATGTTTTAATGTGATTTTACGTTATTTCCATGTTCAATCTGTGTTAATCCGTTTTAAAACCAAGTGAAAAGTCAATTAATAAAATGTGTAAAGATTTTATAAAAGTTATGCACAATTTTTTTTTTTATTGTTTGCAAGGTTATTTCGAGGGCCTTGTTCTCGCTAGGAATATTGTACAAAGGCATTACGCATTAAGTGATTTAAGTTTCGCAAGCTCTGTAGACCTCGTCATCGTGAGTTTTGTGCCAGTGTTTGTGGGATAATTGTGAGTTTTTATGGAGAGAAAAGTGAAAGAAAGTGAATCTGTAGCCATTGGCGTCTTGAAGTTGGTAGCGAAGTCATTTCTCTGAGAATTTCAATTTTAGTTTGTGTTTTTTTCCCGTTGGTGGTTTATTCCATTTACTTGAACCATTTCGATGAATCTTGAGTTAATTTGTGGTGATTTGATGTGTTTTTAGTTTAATTAAAGTGTATTTGATTAATTGATAATACGCGTTAAGTTGGCGCTTTGTATGTAAATTCAAAATGTTTGACTAGTGATGGGATCGCCGTGCTTCATATTAAATTAAATATATTTTTTTAATCGATTAAATTTTAATTGATGAAAATCTAACGTGCATAAGTGAAAAAAAAATATTCTGGATAATTTCGTTGTAGTCGTTATGTGTAATTTACATGGCTACCAACACCATCGTGCTTATACTCATTATTAAAGGAGGCGTCTACTAATATCTACAGGAATTCCAAAAACTGAAAAAATCGATCTAATATCTATGGGAATCAAAGTGTTGACGAATATCTACAGCTCAAACTGTTGATTAATATCTATGAGAACCAAAGTGTTGACGAATATCTACAGTACTGTCAGAGGTTGGATTTGCAATTATGTATAGCATATTGGAATAACGTAATATTGCGTACACAGTTTAAAAAACTTAATTTATGTAAGTATGTATGTAAAAATCCCTAATATCGGACTATTGGACACATTTAGCTGATTAGTCCAACCTACGCTCTGTAGATATTAGTTCAACCTACGCTCTGTAGATATTAATCAACACTCTCAAGTTCGTAGATATTAGTTCAACATATGAGCTGTAGATATTCGTCAAACACACGGGCTGTAGATATTAGTATCTGGAGTCTTATTAAACACTTTAAGTGAAATATCACAAAACTGCGCTATATAAATACTACGTTATTATTATTAAAAGTTTAAGATACGAAATTATCAAACAGTTGCAAATGCTACGTCTGCGCGTGAGTGAATAAAAAAATGATAAAACAATTGTGATTCGATCAATTCTGCCATATAATCGAAACATTCAAATACAAAGTAAAACGAATGCAATCGCTATCTCTGCATGGATGATTTTTTTCTTTCTAAATGCGCTTCTTTGCGCACTAACTATTTAAATAACGCTTTGTTTTATCTTAATTATTATAAGAAACATATATTTACGTCGGGCGAGTTCCATTTCCTTATCAAAAAATATTTGCCCGACATTTTGGATTTAGTTAGTATAAAGTGAAGTTGGCCGAAAAGTTCCGATTCAATCTAAATTCGCACAAATTATTTAAATAAACTCTGAACTAAGATATTAATCTTATGTTGTCATTTTCTCTGATGTAAATCGTTGTTTTTTGCGCAAATGTTGAAACGAAGTGTTATTTCAATAATTTTGTCGTATTTAGCTGTAAGCGGAGTAAGGACACTACCAAAATAAAATAGTTAATAATTATATTTTTCTTGTGATTCGATTAAAATTTCGATAATCGTGTAAAATAATCGAAACTTTTTATTTCAATGTTGACTGCACATCCCTATTAGCACAGCTGTATGTCATTAGTTTGTTTTTCATGTTCTTTTATTATTCATTTCAGATTGAAAAACGCAAGCAGCAAATTAATCAAAAGACAATAATAATCGTAATGGAGTGATACAGTGTTGTATTTAGTGAACAGTGCATAGACAAGTGGTGTTGAGGAAACACAGTGAAAAGTGTATTAGAGGTTGTTTGGGGACAGTTGTTTGTTTGTTTGGGGAGGTTGGGGCAGATTGTGGGGGATGAACGGGATGAACTGCGGAGGCGGGGGCCACGGGGGCTCCCGACGGGGGTACGGGCGCGCGGGGGGCGGAGGCCGCCCACCCCGTCGCCATGCCAGATATAAGGATTACTGGAATTTCGGGTAAATATTTATTATTTTATTATTAGAATTAATTTTTTGATATTAATATCTTCGGTAAATATTCGGAACAAACGTCAACGGTTATGTAATGGGATTGTGTATGTTATCTTTACTTTAAAAAACAGCCTACGTTTTTGAATGGTTTGTCTGGCAAAGCAGGGTTTGTGTAGCGGGCTTGTGTATATTATCTTAATTTTAAAAGTTTTATCAAAAAAAAGTGCGTATTAACCGTTGACGTTTGTTCCGAACGCAAACAGAGTGATTTGACAGTGTGAAAGCACATTTTCAATTTATGTAAATAAAATTAAAAATGTAACATTTTCAACCTCCCCCAATGCAAATATATGTCTTTTATGGTAATTAAGAGGAATCTAAAAGTTTTATCAAAAAAAAGTGCGTATTAACCGTTTGACGTTTGTTCCGAACAATTACCATATCTTCTTACTAATATTATAAACGCAAAAGTTTGCATGGATATATGTGTGTTTGTTACTCTTTGTGCCTCCGTACATGACACTACTTACAGCTAAGCTACTCGATCCGGCTTAATTTCGGTTTACGGAAGGTCTTCCAAAATAATAAAACTTTTTTTTTTTATACTAACTATTGGCTGGAGAATCTGAATCCGAAAGAATTTTTTTTCGGAAAGCAATATTAACAAAGTTACACGACTTTAAAATTTTCTATACGCATACATGAAAATCGACATATTGGAAGTATTATGACAGTTTAAAGTCATAGAAACAGCCACATAAAATTAACCCTTTCAGACCTGAATTAAAACTGGCAGTGTAGAAAAATATTTGAAGCTTGATTACAACTCTGGGAATTATTTATAATTTTTTTTTTTTTTTTTTTTTTTTTTTTTTTTTAATAAGTTTTGGAAGTTATGCTATGTTAGGTTGAACGTACATTAGGTCTCAAAGGGTACTTTTATATTTGTATGGGAAAATAATAATAACCACTAATACATACAAAAATGGATTTTATTTAATGAAAATTAACATATTTTATGAAAGATACAAAAATAGAAGTTATGCTATGTTAGGTTGAATACTAAACATTAGTTATCAAAGGGCAGTTTTTTTTATTTTTATGGGAAAATATACTCACTACAAATACATACTAAAAGTATTTTATTTATTAAAAAATAACATTTTTTAATGAAAGATTTAAAAACATATATAATGAAAAAGAAACATAATTGAAATAAACAAAAAAAAAAGATCTTGGTCAATGATGTTGGATCTCAGGCCGGGTATGAAAGTTCTTGAAGCAGTTGCGAGTAGGTGTAAAGCATAGATGTACCTGGCACCGTTGGCATTTGACCTGAATAATGCCTTTGACACAGTGTTTGCACCTCAAGGGGTTTTCAACATACTCAGGAAAATGCCCCCAACCACCAAACCTCACATCATCAACAGGTCTGACTTGTCTTGCCCGATGCCTACTAGACGTCGTCGGTTCCTCCTGCGATTCATTTGAGGGTCGACCTCTCCGACGTGGGTTGATTGCACTACTGGATGTCAGGGCACGCCCAATCTCCGATCGAAACACTACTAGAGTTTTATATTTTTGACCTTTTTGTGTGCAGTGACGCCTGTATAATAGCCAAGCATTCACCACACACATGTCAACGAGGTGAAAAATTATTCTCAAATAGTAGCGTTTCGATCGGATATCCGTCCGGTATAGAGCAATTAACATGTCGTTGAGGTCAACACCACCCATGAATCTATTGTACTGAGCCACGATGGCAGGACATAGTACGTCTATGTAGGAGCGGGAAGTCTTTGACCACCGACGGACGGTACCAATTGGTTCTCGTCCGACGTATGAAGATGCGAAGTGAACATTTCTATTATCAAACCATTTCAGGGCAAACACACCAGATTCAATCTCAGTCCTGTAGTCATATGCCCCACGGCCCTCTTCCTGTAACTGACGGTCTGTTTTAAAGGTACAACCCCGTAGTCGGTTATTACGAACAGTGCCAATGGACCATATGCCTACAGATTTCAATTTAGAAATGAGTGAGTGAGAGGTAAACCAGTTGTCGAACGAAACCTTGAAGTTTCCATTTTGGGGAATGCCTCTGCAGAGTCGTACGACAACATCTCCACTTATTCCCAGTGAAGTCCTCTCACCCACATTGGTGTCTTTGCCCGTGTAGACTTCAAAGTCATAAACGAAGCCACTTGCTCCCGCTCGGGCGAACATTTTAATCCCCCATTTATGGGGTTTATTTTTCATGTATTGTTTTAAAATGCTCCGCCCTTTGAATGGGATCATGGCTTCATCTACACTGTTGAATTCTTCTGGTTCGATCATAGATAAATTGTGACGGAGAGCATCTATAAATGGGCGAACTTTAAATAGTTTATCGTGCCCAGGTTGACCACTTGGCACGCAGTTTGCGTTGTCATTTAGGTGGAAATATTTCCTGAGGCTGATGAATCGGTCTCTCGACATCACATCACATATCATGGGTAGTCTAAGTCCCTCTTGCCAATATTGGCGAATATGAGGAAGCCTAAACATACCCATCATAATATGCATGCCGAGAAACCTTTCCATTTCCTCAATTGAGGTGCAAACATTCCTGCAACTTTTCTGAACAGAGTAAAGGTTGGTCTGTTCCACCATATTTAAAATAATTTTGTCATCAATGAAATATTTGAAGTATTGGAGAGCTGTTTTTACTTCACTCGGTTCAGAAAAGTTGACTATGGGCCGGTATATCAGTCATTGCTAAGGAGCACATTCCTCGCTCAACTTAAACCGACCAAATCGGCCGCTTAAGCCGCAGAATAGTTCCTTTGCTAGACGCTGTGGCGCTATTGGCAATAACACATCTGTCAAATTTGACATTTGCCAATGTTTCGATTTCAATATACATCTGCTACGTACGTAAATTACATTGTGAATAAATTAACCATCAGCATGGCGTTTGAGCTTTCTTCGAGCGTTGAGGATTTAGATATCGTTTATTTCGTAGAACATTTAAACAGACCACGCAAAGTGCCAATATATAGAAACAGGGCTGACGACTTCCTGGTTCCTGGCGTGGATGAAATTCAATTTTATTACAGGTTTCGTCTCTCCAAAAGGGTCGTAAATTGTTTGTTAGATTTGATAAGGGATGATGTCAAATCTAAAATTAACTGGCAAGTGAAAATGCTTTTTAAAAGGTATAAAAAAGTAGCTAACAATATAGTACCCGTCTGCATAGTGTGCTTGTTTTCATTTCAGGAATAAAGCACTCTCCAAAACACCAGATACTTTTGACAATCAGATACCTAGCATCTGGCTCCATGCTGATTGCTGTGGGGGACTTAATCAAAGTTCACAAAACTACCGCAAGCAAGCACATTTGGATAGTTTTACAATCAATTGTATGTTTTACAATCAACTGCTTTCATTACTTTGAAAAATGATCCTGAAAGTTTGGAAGAAAAAAAGAGGGTTTTTTGCAATAGGATGCTTCGCTAAAGTAATTGGTGCTCTTGATTGCACATGCGGGTACAGTCCCCTGGTAAGTTAAACGTGTCCCCCTTTGCTTGCTTACCTTATTCGACTTATGAATGTGCAGACTAATCATTAGTGAACCATTATTTTAGGTGGACGCAATGCAGAGATTCACCAGAACCGAAAAGGTTTCTTTTCTGTCAACGTGAAAGCTATTTGTGATGCCAATCTCAGATTCACCAATATCGTTTCAAGGTGGCAGGGGTTACATGTTTTATAGTAGTGTAATTATTTATTTTTTGAGCTAACGTAGTTGTAAATTTACCTCAGGCCTCTTCAGCAATCAATCATACTGAAAATTAATAATATATGTACTTATCAAAATAAAAAAAATGTCTGAGGAAGTATAACAGAGTGTTTATTTTTTAAATGTCTTTATTCAGGTGTAATATTCAAAGGAATACAAACAAATTACACAAAAGAAGAATTCTTAACAGACTTGATACTTCAAAATGAAGATATTAAGATAACGACGGATCAAAATCCGGATATATTTCAGGTGAAAGCTTTCACCGACAACATAGAAATAACCTACTTTATTTAATGGTTACTAAATTAAGCTGGTCTATATTGTCATGCGTGACAATCGGTGTAGTTATAGTAGGAGTAATAATTTTTTTATTTATTTATTTCATTATTTTAATATTACATTTGATTAGAGTATTGCTCATCTCACTAGGTGTGAAACGCCTGTGTTGAGATGGCAATTTACAGAGTGGTTGTTATCTAGGTTTTTGTTTACATAATATGACAGTTATAAAAATAAAATAAAATCAGTATTTTTTTCTTACATTATACAATTCAAGTTTGAATGTAGAAGATTAAGACAAAATAATTTTGAAGCAATTAAATTTCAGTTTAACAAAAAGGCGTAATATTATGTATATATGTTTAAATTGTAATTGAAAATTAACATCCTGTTGACAAACTGCTTAATTGCGGTTTAACGGGATTGTAACTTGAAAAACAATAAAAAAGGAAAGTATTTTAAATTGAATTATTATTTTTGTGTATAAAAGTACAAATATTACTTAATATGGAAGTAGTATTTGTATTTTAGTTTTTCCTCCTCATCAGTTCCACCCCGAGGAGGTGCTCCTTGTGTTCTTCCTGGCGTTCGGCCTTGAGGTTTTCGGCCCTGAGCAGATGTTCTTTCTCGTTTCCTGGAGTTTAGTCTTGATGCCTTCCACCTTGAGGAGGTGCTCCTCCTGCACATTTTGGAGATTTGAAGCAAAAATTTTCATTTTAAATTCTGTCAAAGAGCTCCACTCAGTGGTTGCGGTAGTAGATTTTCTTTTCTGCTGAAAAAGAAGAATATAATATTATAAAAAGTTGTTAACTTGCTTCATTCCACACCCATGTATTTCACAATATAACTGGAAATAACTTATATACATGTTTGCAAAATAAACCTTTTCGTCATGAAAATTCTATATTAATAATAATAATTGGATAATTTATAAAGCGCCGTTTTTGTGAAAAATCACCTCAATATTCTCTTCCTTAATGTCAACTGATCAATTTGAAAAGTTTTGATGTAGGAGTATCTAAGTTTTTATGTTTTGATAACTAACCACCACGACATTTCCGGGGTAGAGAGGTAGGCAGAGAGGATGGACCACCAAACAACTCAGTCTTATTCATTTAAAATAATGTATATTATATTAGCAGCACAGATGTGTAAGACTGGTATAAGACCACCATTCAGAATTGAAACGTTGCTTGAAATGGCGTTAGCCATGTTTGGTGGCCAGATCTGAATAGCCAGGTACTCCCCCATCACTCCCTTCAGCCTCACAACATACCCTAATTGAGGATGCCATAGTCTCACTGGCTCCAGATGGGAGCAGCTGGGACTCTTGTGGGTTACCTACTCATATAAAAAAATACATTCCTTGACTCATTCACATTCATACATCGTCTCGTAAATACTCTTATATTATTCTGACTCTTGACATGGTCCGACTCACAATGTATTGCCAATTTCTACCATTCACATTTGCAATATATATTCTCCTAACACTCTTTTCTTCGTTCATTCGCTCTACCCGCCCATGCTTCCCTTTCTGTATTTTTTTTTTATTTTTTCTTTATTCATTGCTTTGAATGGTTACATCATTTGTGGATTTTTCGAGCACCATGTTATGCTCAAGCCCGTGTTATGGTGGTCGGGTGGATAATTATATTATAAATAATGCAGGTTATTTTGTTACACCATACTTTCAGGTAGGATATTATCAGTATCACCTTGGTGTTGGTGATACATCCACTCAGAATCCAAATACTATTTGAAATCAGTGGCTAGTAGTAAAACAATTCCCCTCAGGGCCTATATCATCTTTGGGGATGCTGTGTGGAGGGTTTTTTTTAAGAAAGGTAGGAGAGGAGAGTACGAGGAAGGAAAAGGGTTTAAGGGGTGGGTAGGAATCTGGTAGGGTTCGGTGTGTCTTGGTCATCCACCTCCAAGACCTAGACAAACCTCACCCCATGAGCCATGAACCCGGGCACCCCTGCTAAATCACCAAACGAAGCGAACTACTTGGGGTAACTTATGGCAGAGGTGTTGGTTATCCAATAAAGGTTCCCGGGGCGGCGGTACCCACTCTCGCCTCCCAAATTGAGTATATATATATATATATATATATATATATATTTTCAGTTACAACATTATCAATAATGTCATATTTTTCACTCTTACCACTCTAGCTTACGAAAAGTCTAGAACTGTCCCTGCTTGAAATGCTTTAGCCTTCTTTGGTGATCATTTCTGAATAGTCAGGTACTTCCGTACCTTCCTCTGCCTTAACTCCTTCACCTATCCACCCCGTTTACCCTCACAACATATCCCACAGAAGATGCATTCTCACTGACTTCGGTTAGCAGGGAGAGGTTGGAACTCTTGTGGGATATTCACATTAATTCACACGGCAGAAATGAAAGATATGAGTTCAAATCAATTTTAAGTTAAGTAAGTAACTAACCAACTGAGATAATATCAGAGAATGAATCGCCAAACGTGCATACATCTTCTTTTACATGCCCTACTGGGATTCTAACTCTTGGCGTGGTCCAACTAATGAAGCCAGTCTTCCTCGGACGACCCCCGGGTTCTTCTACCATTCACATTCGTGCCATATATTTTCCTTGCATCCTTTCTTCGTTCATCCTCATATAGTCAATTGATATGGCAAACATAACAAGTTAGTATTTGATATTACAATTAATTGATATGCATACTTAATAATAGTTACCTCTGAAGACTGTTGATTCTACTCCGGTCGACTGGGTGAACAATGGTCCCATTATATTTAAGTCAGCTCATCCAATTCCAATTGACCGCATTGGACGCTTTATTCTCCAAAGTGAGCGAATACTTTCATGAGACCAGCTCCACCAGCAATTTCACCCCCTCTTCCGCGAAATTTAGTGTTCTAGTATTTTTGATTTCTGAAATGATTCACGTAAAGCAAGGTTAACAAAGAACTTCATACTCATTATCCAACTAGTCAATTCTAATGATTAATCTAAATCGAAGTAAAAATAAATAAAAACTATAATGAACAATAATAAATCGAGCTTTTAAACACACAATTGTGCGTAAAAAATGTGTAAAACTTACCAGAAAATAATAAAAAATATCGATGTTTGACATTTGACGTTGGAAGTTTGGTTTTAACCATAGAGTTCATAGATACTAACATAAATAGATTGGTTCTGCATAGAAATTATCATAGACTAAGCGTTTAAAATTGGTCAACTCTAGGATTACGACTGATATACGGATTACGTGCTAAGCCACGCTGAGCTCCACATTCCGCCAAAGCCGAGCTTAAGCTCAACTGATATACTGGCCCTATGCATTCAGAGTTCACCGGTTCCAAATCTCGACGTCGCCAGCGTACATCAGCTCTTGCAACTGTCTCTGGGGCAACGTTGTCTGCTTCCTGGGTGGGCTCTGCCTCATCCATGTCCAGGGGAGGATCCTCTTCCTGACTGTCCACTTCAGTGTCCTGAAAATAGAAAATATTATGTTTTGAACACAAGATAAAATTAATTGATAATACGGTTTCATAAATATGCATTTAAATGTGAATTTTAAAGACTTCATGACTTACTACGACTTCAAAGGCCATCCCAACTTCACGTGCGAGGGTTTGATGATCAATACAGCCCTCTTCTGCATGATAAAGGTCTTGGATTTCGTCTTCTTCCTCATCCCGCTCCAGCTCAATGTCAGAAACATCTCCTTCTAGCAAAAGCGCTATTTCAATGTCATTGAGACCGTTATTCATCTGTAAATTGTAAAAAACCACATAAAATATAATGACAAATCAATAATGCATTAACAAATAACATTTGTGCTAAACTACATACAGAAATTAAATGGTTTTGAATGACAATAATTAAGAAAAATCCGCCATATTCGTAAAAAAACTACCATTGAAACCGAATGTTAGGTTGACCGAACATGCTTTTTCACTTATAATATTCTCGTAAATATTTCTGTAAGATGGATGTTTCTATTGTTATTATTTTGTAATGCGCCTTTGGGCAACAAAATAAATGTAAATTGAGTAAAAACAATGGATAACTCACCTTATATGATGCAAATAATAGCGAGAGGAATTCGAAGCGTCGAGAGCACGCGAACTGTCAAAATGTTGTTGATATTTTCGGCGGGATAACGAGTGACAACATAGCGGACAAAAATAGACGCCACAGAGAAGATTGCCAGGTATTAGAAAACAAAAACCCGAGTCTTTTATTCGATGTAGTTTGGGAAAAAATAATTCTCAAAGTTAGTGTTCGTTTGAACATACATACGGTCTCAAAGGGTTAAGTGTTGCCATATCAATAACTAACTTAAGTAATTATTTTTTATAAATTTTACTCACTTTTGGCGTAAACGCTAAACTACTTGAAAACAGGGATATTTTTTTAAATTGACGCGAGCAGGCGGTATAAAGGGGCACAAACCATGTGACACAAACCTAGCGTAGCCGTTAAACTACTTGAAAACGTAGGCTGTTTTTTAAAATTGACGCGAGCAGGCGGTATAAAGGGGCACAAACCATGTTACACAAACCTAGCGTAGCCGCTAAACTACTTGAAAACATGGATGTTTTTTGCCGTGACGCGAGCAGGCGGTATAAAGGGGCACAAACCATGTTACACAAACCTAGCGTAGCCGCTAAACTACTTGAAAACAGGGATGTTTTTTTGCCGTGACGCGAGCAGGCGGTATAAAGGGGCACAAACCATGTTACACAAACCTAGCGTTAGGTTAGGTTAGGTTAGGTTAGGGACGCGAGCAGGCGGTATAAAGGGGCACAAACCATGTTACACAAACCTAGCGTTAGGTTAGGTTACGCATTTTTAAGACTACGAATTTTCATACTTCGTCGATTTATAAGGTATGTTTGATGATATTATTGCATGGTAACATTTAATTTTGTGTGGTAAAACATTTTTCTAGTTTATCTATGACTTTAAACTGTCATAATACTTCCAATATGTCGATTTTCATGTGTGCCTATAGAAAATTTTAAAGTCGTGTAACTTTGTTAATATTGCTTTCCGAAAAAAAATTCTTTCAGTTTTGGATTTTCCGGCCCATAATTAGTATAAAAAAAAAAAAAAAATTATTTTGGAAGACCTTCCGTAAACCGAAATTATTCCCTCGATCCTCGTGCGTGTATTATGCGCGCCGATCGTAAGTACCCCCCCGTACGATTTGCTGGTGCTCATACTCTATAAATGAAAGGTAAATTTTTGGGATTGGTGGCCAAGGCTATTACGAATAATTTTTAGAAAAAAACTTTAGATTCGCTTTAATCACTATAAAAGGAAACTTATTGCATCACGGCTGGCGGAAAATAATGCATTTTAATTTTCAATGTCGTTAACTAAAATTACTTCGCGAACCGAAACTATTACAGCCCGCCCGCCATTTTTCGCTGTCAAAATACGTTTTTGAATGGTCTAGTTTGGCTACGCAGGGTTTGTGTAGCGGGCTTGTGTATGTTATCTTTGCTTTAAAAAACAGCCTACGTTTTTTAATGGTTTGTTTGGCTACGCAGGGTTTGTGTAGCGGGCTTGTGTATGTTATCTTTGCTTTAAAAAACAGCCTACGTTTTTTAATGGTTTGTTTGGCTACGCAGGGTTTGTGTAGCGGGCTTGTGTATGTTATCTTTGCTTTAAAAAACAGCCTACGTTTTTTAATGGTTTGTTTGGCTACGCAGGGTTTGTGTAGCGGGCTTGTGTATGTTATCTTTGCTTTAAAAAACAGCCTACGTTTTTTAATGGTTTGTTTGGCTACACAGGGTTTGTGTAGCGGGCTTGTGTATGTGACAAATGGCGGGCGGGCTGTCGTAGTTCGGAAGTGAAATTTTATTTAACGACATTGAAAATTAAAATGCATTATTTTCCGCCAGCCGTGATGCAATAAGTTTCCTTTTATAGTGATTGGCAAATCTAAAGTTTTTTTCTAAAAATTATTGGTAATAGCCGTGACCACCAATCCTGAAAAATTACCAAATGAAACATTTCCGAATGTAGCCGAATACTAAAAACTGTTTTTGAAAGGTTACGAAATAAGCTTTCAAATTGTTAAATTACAAATAAATATTAATATTTGTAAATATTAAAATTTAGAATGCAAACATTAAAAAATTGTAAAAATGACTCACTTGATGTTTTTATGTCAAAACGGTACTAAAATCAGAGTTTATGTAAAAAAAAAACACTTATTCTATTGTATAAATGTATAATAAACAATTTTTTCACCTCACTTTTTTACCATTTCATACAAGAATATTTAATAAAAAATTAACAATGTCTAAGGGCACGTAAGTGATTTGGTGGATGAAAACTGTTTCCTACAAAATAAGTGCCATCTCTGAAACATTGTACAAAACAGTTAAAGTATGGACAAGCCGCCGCATGCCGCTACACTTTAAATAGGCATAAAATTTGAAAAGTAAACTACTTTTAAACTTAATTACCACAAGAACCATCGGTTTCAGTCGGGATGGACGGAAAAATCATCATCATCATCTTCTTCCCCTTTTCCTATTCGGGTCGGGGACCCATTGCTTCGACAAGGCTCCTCCATACGTCCCTGTCTTGTGCTGATTGTTCGGCCTCTGTCCATGGTAGCCCCATACTCTCCTCACACAGTTTCTGGAGTTGCCTCGCCCAGCTGTGTCTGGGGCGGCCCACTGGACGTCTACCCCCCGGAATCGCACTCAGTATCTTCCTCGGAATTCGGTCTTCAGACATTCTTAGTACATGCCCAAGCCACCTCAGTTGCGATTTTTCTACGAAGAGTAGCAGTGGTTCAATGTTTAGATCATCTCGGACCGTGGAGTTTCTTATATGATCCCATTTCGTAACCCCTGCCACTCCTCTCAAGTACCTCATTTCGGCAGCTTGGACTCTAGAGCGTGTTCGTTCATTTAGCATCCATGTCTGGTGGCCGTAAGTGAGCGTCGGGCGGTATACCGTTTTAAACACTGCCATCTTTGTCTTGATGCTCAGCTCGGCTTTCCTTTTCACTGAGCTGTAGAGAGGACGTAATACACTGCTTGCCGCACTTATTCTTCTATCAATTTCTCCGTCTTGCCGACCGGAAAAATATACATTAAAATTCGGTTTTCATTAAAAGTTTAAAAATCACCATCTCCATTACGGCCATGTTTTTTTGTATGGATTTGACATTTGCGAAGTTTTGTTTCAAACTAAAATCGCATGAATTACTTAATTTACCTAAACTAAGAACCTAATAACTTATTTTGTGTTCATAAATAGTTGTTTCTTGTAATAATTGTTGAAATTAAGTATAATTTCCGTAATCTGTGCATAAAAATGTGGCGGTTTATCCATAAATTAATAGTCTTTTTTATGTACGTCTATGGACAACTTTGAATAGAGATTTAGGATTTTGTTTTAGGATTATTGTCATGTAAACACGCTTACGGATCGGAGTGGTGAAAGTATATTAGTTGCCCTAGCTGGTTGCATATGGTTCTATTCTATTTGCATGTTTAGGTATGTTCTAAAACGGTATGTTTATGCGCTATTTAAATATTTTCCTTTAAAATATGTTCAATTTAAATACTTAACACAAGATTCAACCTCAATATTAGAAATTGGTAAATAGACAATGGGTGCAGGTCTTTGTAAACTTTGACTGGCTCCCACTGGCTCCTGGCAATTGGAAACAATACATTCAGCAATTATTATTTCAATATGGTAAAAAATAGGCTAGTTTACTTTTTAGTAAGTAAGTTAGGTTAGGTTTTTTTTTTCATATAATATTTTATACTTTTTTTTTTACATTAACAAACCAAGAGGCCCTGAGGAAAACAATTTCCTTCGGGGCCTCTGATTGTTGTCTTTGGGGATGCTAACGTATTTTTAATGAAAGAAAGGAGAGGAAGTTCTGGAAAGGAAAAAGGTATGAGTGGCGGGTAGGAATCTACGGGTTAGTGTGTCCAGGAGTGACAAACATATAAATCCATCCCTCTAACTGCGGTGCAAGGCGATGGGGCGAAAGAGTCCAGCTAGAAAGGTCAAATGGTCTCCTTAGGGGGCGTTCAAGTATTACGTAACGCAATTTTTGAAGATTTTTGACCCCCCCTCCCCCCCATGCAACGCGCTGTAACGTTTTTCCGTATCACCCTCCCCCCCCCTAAACGTTACGTAACGCACAAATGACAATTTTTACCTGAAAAAAGTCACAATTAAGTTGCGCAAAGTGCTGGAAAGTCGTTTAAATACCCTTTTTCTTGTTTTATTGCATTTGCGGTAATAAATAAAACAAGAGATTTCGAGAACGAAAAGGATTGCCAACTTGGAAGATTTTAATTCCCTAGTGTTTTTATCTAAATAAAGAAAAACATGTTACGTAACGCGTTGTTCGAACCCCCCCTTCCCCCCCCGTAGCGGACAGTAACGATTCACAAGACCCCCCCTTCCCTATAAGTGCGTTACGTAATACTTGAACGGCCCCTTAACCGACCTTTCATGATCCGGTCTACCACACAGCTGGTAGACAAACGCATACGCCTCCAAGACCTGGACAAACTTCATTTCATGAACCCGAGCACTCCTGCTAAGTCACCGGCCGTTGCCACTTGGGTGATCTAGAAAATCTAACAATGGGAATACCGAGTTTAAAATTAGTCTTAGGAATTTATGTTGAATTTTTTCAATTGAATCTGAATGTATTTTAAAATGGGGGGACCAGATCGAGGTGTTATATTCGACTTGACTACATACTAAGGATGTTTGTTTTCTTGTTAACAATTCGCATGCTTCTATTAGGAGTAATCTAATAAGTGTTTTGTGCTATGTTTCAGAGATGGCAACGGACGCGGCGAGGCGAGCGGGGGAGCCGGGTATCCTGGGGGCTATCCCAAACCTCTCGGGGGTCCAGGGGGACCCCATCAGCGCCACCCCGAGGACTGCCTGCGGGAAGACATGCCTCATCAACGGAGACCACAAGGTGAGATAATATCCAACTGACTTCATGCAGTTTCTCCGTAGGGGTAGGCAGTGAGGACGGTCCGCTACACAACTCTGTCTAATCACACACTCCTTGCTTCATTCACATTAACCGGTAATAGGCCGGAGACGCGCCGGCCTATTACCGCATATGCGCGTGCGCGAGAAAATAATTCAAATATTTGAATAATATTTTCGACAAAAAACTTTTGGTCTGCGATTTTGGCCCTTCTATGTACAGAATTTGTATGAAGAACAGTGTCAGAATCGCTTGCGCCAACATTACTCTAGGAGACGCCTAAAAGTTTCATTCGCCTTGCAACCCCAGAATATTTTTAAAACGATTTCGTCTATGACAATGACCTGTCAGAATTTGCCGCGAATTTAACCGTCGCAACTAATGTGTGTTCCGCGACTAAAACATCGTAAAACCTATTAATTTACGTAATAAATGCAAGTAATGTTGTTTTGGTAGATAGTTTATTGTGTTGTGAACGTGTTTCAGTCAATAGAATATACAATAGCTCAAAATTAATCAACAAAACATTCAATTCAAAGTTGTGCTTTTTTAGTGTATTTTCATGAATTTTTGTGAAATGGCGTGGCCCGTGACAGGTTAATGCAATTGTCATTGTCAATATGAATTTATTTAAGTACAAATAAAGCATTCTCTTACTAATTCGCCACCCCACAAAACAGCAAGTTAGTTCATTAGCGAAAGCGGCGAATTGTGGTGCAATTCCACTCAAAGAAAGAAATTGTTTCTCCCTGCGTGTCCTTTCCCATTCGTCCCTCTTCCCCTCCCGCATCCCCCCCATGCACACCCCCACACGTTCCCCTCCCCGCCTTTCCCTCCCTGCCACTAAAACTACCTGAAATGTACACATTTTTCAAACTACTCCTCCACCACCTATTGCAAATTTTTCTACTAATTTTATAACGCCAGAGCTTACCAGTATATACGGAATCGTTTGCGAGTATTTGGACAACAACTCACCAAAGTTTCATCGCAATCGAACGAATACCATAGGAAATAATTTCATAACACCAGAGCTCACATATTATATATAGAAACCATCGCGGGCATGCACACATCAAATCCCCAAAGTTTCATCGCAATCGGATGAATGGTTTAGCAACGCTTGGGACAAACAAAAAAACATAAATTTTTATATATTAAGAGTATCATTAACGCCATTCTGCTTTTATATAGTATAGCTCAACCTCTCCGGCTAATTTGTTCTCTTTTGGGAACAACTCATACAGGTCTCATAGAAATCGTTATTTTCCCTTACTGTCATGTTGAGAAATATGATCTGAATGGTATTAGAAACAGAACACACCACGCTTTTTATTAAAATTTAAAAGTTAACCACGGAAGAATTAAAATGTACACCTATATATTATAAACCAGAAGTTTTCAAGTGCAATTTGAAACTTTGTGATTTTTTTTTTTTTTAACCCGTCAATGGCCAGCAAATTCCAGGAAAAATACAGAAATTTCGTAACAAAACACGATTTTGAATTTTGAATTGAATGTTTTGTTGATTAATTTTGAGCTATCGTATATTTTATTGACTGAAACACGTTCCTAGAACAATAAACTATGTACCATAACAACATTACTTGCGTTAATTACGTAAATTAATAGGTTTTACGATGTTTTAGTCGAGGAACACGCATCAAGTTTGACAGTTAAAATTCACGGCAAATCTGACATTTTTATGCCACAGATAAAATCGTTTAAAAATATTCTGGGGTTGCAAGGTGAATGAAATTTTTACCCATCATATGGGGTAATGTTGGCGCAAGCGATTCTGACCTTGTTCTTCATACAAATTCTGTACATATAAGGGCCAAAATCGCAGATAAACATTTTTTGTTAGAATTTTTTTTGAATTATTTTCTCGCGCATGCGAGCGCGCGCCCGCGCGCTCCGGAAAATAAGAGGTTAATGAGAAATGACTAAAAAATGGGGTGACAGAAACGTTTATAATACATTTGTCTAATAAAATATGTGTTTTTTTTGTTGTTGTTGTTATTGGTAATTTTAATTAGAAAAAATGTAAGGTAAGCCATTTAAAAACTTTTTTATGTTTGCATTCAGAATTTTTATATTTCAAAAGTTATATGTTTTAAATTTTAAAGCATGTTTCGTCACCTTTCAAAAATAGTTTTTCGTTTTACGGATACATTCAGAATATATTCCATTTGTATTTTATTGCAAAGCTGAAATATCTGACCTTCTGACAGAATATGCTCCAGGCCTGTTGGGTTAAACTTGACTCATTTGCACCCTTGAGGTGATTTTTCACAAAAACGGCGCTCTATTATTATTATTTTTTTATTTATTTTTTTTATTTTTATCGGTAATGCTTATTAAAAATACATATAAAGTTACATCAGTTACATAGTTACATAAGGTTAACAAAAAAATAAAAAATTGCCTTTCCTCACAATAAAGAGACAATGCTCTTGTGTTGGGTGAGGGAGTTCTAGCTCAATTAGTAAATTAAAAGATCGTGTAAGTTAGTAATAACGGCTATTGTAAATAATAAGTAGGTTAAAAAATCATGTATAAATTTAAAAATAAAAATATTATTTGGTGCTTCTGCTTATTTGGGGCAAATGTTGGGTCCCACACGTGTAAGCCACGGTATTCCAAATTTCTACCGTTTTATAACATATTTCTCTTGAACATTTTAAGTTTTTATGGTTCGAAAAAAAATAATGTAATTTTTTTAAGATAATAGCGATACATTTGTGTAGCCGAAATTATGTAAAATTCCCTCGATAGAAAAAAAATCGGAAAATATGCTCTGAAAATTATTATAAACATAAAAGTGGTTCGCTACGTTTGCAAGTGTGCCCGGGTTCATGGGGTGAGGTTTACCCGGGTCTTGGCGGCGGATGCGTCTGCCCACCAGCTGCACGGCAGGCCAGATCGGGAGAGAATAGTTAAGGGAAACCCTTTGACTTTTGGAATACCGCCTTGCACCGCAGTGGGAGGGATGGATTCATACATCCGTCACTCCTGGACACACTGATACCCAGATTCCTACCTACTCTTCATACCTTTTCCTTCCCAGAACTTCCTCTCCTTCCTTTCATTAAAAGACCCTCCACACAACATCCCCAAAGATGACGAGAAATATGACCAGGATAGGCGGGAGAAACAGGCCCTGAGTGGAATTATTTTCCTCAAGGCCTCCTGTGTACACGTTTTTTCTGTTATTTCACAAGTTATATGTATGAAAAATTCTCGTTGTTGCTTTAAATCGTGTCATGACACAGGATCTTATTTTATTAACCTTTTAAATGCCAGTATGTAGGAGTGTAGCTGTGAACAGCAGGCCATGAATTTTTAATCAAAATAAATCATTTTTAAATCTTATTTTTATAAATTAAAAACATTAGGTACACCTTGAAAGGATATTTAAATGACTTAGCGTAAATCTTGAAAAAAAAAAAAAATAAAAAAATAAAATCTTGCTCAAAGAATAGCGAGATAACTCGCTATTTTTCTATGGCCGGCCTGCTGGGCACAGCCAAGAATGCGAGAAATCTCGCTCTTGGCACAGAAATGGTTAAACATTTTCACAATTTCCACTTAAATGTTATCATTTTTAATATTAGCATGCTCCCTCTAACATTTGTATTTACATATCTCCCCTTTTTCTTCTTTTTGAGCGCTTACTACTGGACCTTGAGTGGAATCGAGACTATACAAAAAAATGTACAACAGAAATGTACAAAAATATACAATAGACTGAGTATACAAAAATCTATGTCAAACGTATTCTGTTTCAATACCTCCAAAAAGATGTACGGAACACCTCACAAAAGCATAAAACCAGAGCAAAGCAAATAGACAAGTTAAATATATTGAATAATCTGAAAGTATGTTGCCTGTTGTATGCAGATGATACGGTGGTGCTGATTTCTAACTGTATGGAAGATCTACAGTCTCTCCTGTCTAGGATGAACCAAGAGTGTATGAATAATGAGTTTACCCCTCAGAAAATCGCCAATATGCACTTTTAATGTCTTTAACGAAATGACATTTTACGAAAACTTTGTATTATTACCACTTCACAATTAAAGCTCTATAAATGAAACATTTCTGAACATAGCCGAATAGTAAAAACTGTTTTAGAAAGCTTACAAAATAAGCTTTCGAATTATTATATTACAAATAAATATTAATATTTGTAAATATAAAAATTTAGAATGCAAACATTAAAAAAATGTGAAAATGACTCACGTGATGTTTTTATGTGAAAACGGTACTAAAATCACAGATTATGTAAACAACAATACTTATTCTATTGTATAAATGTGTAATAAACACTTTCGTCACCTCACTTTTTTATCATTTCATATAAAAATTTTAATAAAAATTAACAATGTCAGGCGCCCGTAGGAAATTTGGCGGGATAAATTATGTGTCAGACTGCGCGTCTGACAGAATGTTCTTTTTATCTATTTCTATGGACAACTTGAATAGAGATGTGCAGCGTGATTCACTATCGACCTTTCACTTTTTATTTTATGGATGTAACTAAAACAATAACGGAGTTATAACGGTTTCTATGGAGACACACGCACTGACGTGTAAACACGCTTATTGTACTTGACTGCTGTCGTATTTTTAACGCATATATCTGCTTACGTTGCGGAGGGGTTAAGAGATATTACCAAAGAAAACCAGAAATATGTCATTTTTAAATCAGATTTTAGATGTATTGACTCTTTTCCACAAAAAATTAAAAATGGATTTCAAAAGATTGTTATTTTATCTAGCATTCGCGTGTTTTAAATTTTGAGAATAAATTTTTATTTTTATTATAATAAGGTTATACCATAGGTCGTTGGTACATTTGTTAAATTTTCAAAAAAGATTTTGTATTATACTAATCATGCAGTAAAATAAATCAATACATAATCCGGGTATCGCATGTTTTAGAATTTTAATTTTAGTTTAAATAAAATCATTAAAAAATATATACATACGCGTGTTTCTTGACGAAAATTGGTCCGTTTGTGTATTTATTTGTGCACTTACAAACTAATATATTTCAGATTTTTTTTTGCATTCTTATTTAACTTAGACATTATTGAAAAATGAGAAATACTTATAATCAAAAAATAATTACCAAAAGTACATTATTTTAATAGTTTTATCATCACGCCTTTCAGAATTTTTGGATGTAGATATAAATTATAGCAAATTTGGAATGAGATAAAATCGATATTGAGTTATAATTTTAAAAAGCTGGTACGGAGAATAATTAATCATTCTCATTGTAACCGCCCTGCACGATCGTTAGAACAACTTTCGATGAAATGTGGATTTTCGGCCGCTGGCTGGTTAAACGCTCTTAATGATGAATGTAAGTGAGTCTAAAGTCATGGTGTTTGAAAGAGAGAGAGTACAAAAACAATGTGCAACATAGTTGTGAATGATGAATACTTAGAGCAGGTGGTGTCTATTTGGGAAGTATGTTTACGAGAGATGGGAAGGCTGATAGAGATATTGAAAGGAGGGTAAATGCTGGTAACTCCATTAATGGAGGGCTGAGTGCCCTTGGCGCCATCGTACCTGAGCTGGTCACATAGAGTTACACCAAGCATATCAATGGAGGGTCTGTTCGGAAGATTGCTTCCGTTGAAGGAGACAAGATTTTCATTTCGATCCCTTTTAGACATAATCAGAATAAATAAAAAAATTGCAGATTTCAATTGTGAATGGTGACCCCTCACCAGGGCGATGCTGGGAGTGTCTATTACTCTGGTTGGCTATATTTATACCTGTCTTGTGAGAAATTGTACATTTATCAATTGAGATCATATTGTAACAATTTGGGTCAAATGCTACGTTTCTGTGACAGTGCTGCATTGTGAAATTGGGTCATTTTTTTGGTTTATTTGTCATTTTGCAACACTGAAACAGTTTGGTTGTTAATTTTCGTCACAAATCAACAGTAGGTGTAACAAAGCTAGGTACCTTTTTTGTTTTAAATCATTGAAAACAATTTATTTACTTATTTTATATATTGAAGTGAAAAATTCTTAAGCACCGTTGTGATTTTAAACTCGATGAAACAAAAAAAAATAGCGACACTAAAAATGATAAACACTTACATAGGATTTAGCCTGCGAGAGAACGACATACAAAAAACAGAGAGTGCAATTCACACGCGGTACAAGTGAAACCTTCAGAAAACTAAAGTAAACAAAGGTGGGGAGGTTAACCGGTGAAAAACCACGCCATTTCACGAAAATTCACTAAAAAAGCACCACTTTGAATTTTGAATTGAATGTTTTGTTGATTAATTTTGAGCTATCGTATATTTCATTGACTTAAACACGTTCCTAGAAAAATAAGGGAACGTACCCGTACTACGTGACCAATTTTTTTTGCAATTTTTAACCCCCCCCCCCCCCCCCGGTGACCAAAATCCTAAGCAAACTGCATTTTACCAAGCGTGACATTTTGAAGACCCCCCCCAAGAGGTCTCGTAGTATGGGTACGTTCCCTAAACTATCTACCAAAACAACATTACTTGCATTTATTACGTAAATTAATAGGTTTTATGATGTTTTAGTCGAGGAACACGCATAAATTGTGACGGTTAAATTTGCGGAAAAAGTGACATTTCAATGTCATAGACAAAATCGTTTTAAAAATATTCTGGGGTTGCAAGGTGAATGAAACTAGTGGCTATATCATCTATGATGTTAGCGCAAGCGATTCTGACCGTGTTCTTCATACAAATTCTGTACATAGAAGGGCCAAAATCGCAGACAAAAAGTTTTGGTCGAAAATTTTATTAAAATTTTCGAATTATTTTCTCACGCAGGTTATTCTCGCGCTTATTAGAGGTTACGCACGGAGGGAAAACACCTCACAAAGAGGAGACCAATATGCTATGAAGCACCGCACAACGAGGAGACCGATTATACTATTTATTTATGTGAAAACTTCTTTAGCACCGTTATGATTTGAAACTCGATGAAACGAAAAATGACACTAAAAAGAGAAACACTTACATAAATAGGATTTAGCCCACAAGTGTGGGCAGACTATGAAGCACCGCACAAAGTGGGGACTGATTATACTATATCTCATTCTCTCGCAGACTAAATCCTATAGATGCATGTGTTTGTCTCTTTTTAGTGCCGCTTTTTCGTTTCATCGAGTTTCAAATCACATCAGTGCTAAAGAAGTTTTCACTTCATTAATCGGTCTCCACTTTGTGCGGTGCTTCGTAGCCTCCCTACTCTTATCTACTTTAGTTTTCTGAAGGTTTCACTTCTACCGCGTGTAAACTTGCAACTGCACACTTGTAATTTATTTATTAACGCCCTTTTTCAGGGATTTTACATATGAATAGTAAGAAATGAATCACTCTATCTATTGGTGAAAACCGCATGAAAATCCGTTGCATAGTTTAAAAGATCTAAGCATACAGACGGCAGGAGCGACTTTACTTTTTACTATGTAATGATAAATATATATATTTTTTTACATTAACTCCACACATGATTAATTACATGAGCTCAAAAGGGAAGGGGGGGGGAAGGTTCAGCAAAATCTCACTTTACTTGAAAAGAATGTATGAAGTGGCCCAAATTTATCTCACCAAGGGGGGGGAGGGGGGGCGTCTAGATTGGAAGAAAAACTGCTCACGTAATTAATGTATGCCCCTTTTTGAGGAAAGGTTGGAATGAAGATTGGTCTTGAAGAGACCCATGTCATGTTGTAGGAAGGAAGAAACACAAGGGCCGGCAAATTGTTCCACAGCCGACACGTTCTCATGTGACAAATGTCAACCGTGTAAATTGATTATATAGTGGTGTTTTTACAAAGTTATTTGTTTTCATTTAATTAAAAATGACACTACAAAGTGTATTTGCAAAGTTTGATAAAGTACTGTATTTATTTATAATTTTTATTTTATTTTTTGCAGAAGTGCGGGGGCCTAACCTCATGGAGCAGGCTGCTTCTGGCAGCGGCATGGAGAGCACTGCATCAGGGCATCATCACCACCTCGTAAGTGTCCCTCGCTCTCTCTTACCTGTACTTCTCCAAAATATGTAGCCCCTAACCTCATGGAGCAGGCTGCTTCTGGCAGCGGTATGGAGATCATCACCACCTCATGGTATGGAGAGCATCGGGGCATTATCACCTCCTCATAAGTGTCCCTCGCTCTGCCTTACCTATACTTCTCCAGAATATATGTAGCCCAGCCCTCATATATGTATCACAGAGTGGTAGTTTGGCGATCTCCGTGTGCTTTTAGGGATATATTTTGTATTGTGCTCATGAACTTCGTAATGACGACAACTGGGCCGTAGATGTTGCTGAAGTGTCCTTTTGGATACAAAATTTTATTGCAACATGTCAAAAAACACAAGCTGCCTACTAATTGTAAATTTTATTCTCTTTGGATTAACTTAACCTAATCGGTGTCCTTCATAAAATATTATTGAATTGTGTACGGTGGGAGAGGAGTGGAAGGAGTGAAGAGACCCATGTTATAGGACGGATGAAACACAGAGGCCGGCAAATCGTTCCACAGCTGTTCTGTTGAACTCAAGAATTAGTCATAGAAGCTTCCTCGTGTGACAAATGTCAACCGTGTATGTATGTTGGGCGTGGGTTTGGCTTGTTTCCCGATTATACACCAGTGCCGAAGGAATCAATGAAGTCAGTTCCTCGGAGCATCTTCCATTGCAATACCGTTAGCAAGGATAGCACACCTACCTGACGCCTGTGCTCTAAAGATTGCAATCCGCTTGTTAAGAAAGGGAAATCTATCGAACAGATTGTCTGTTTCTGCAAAGAGTCAAGGGTTTTTTCTGATATACCAGAGTTGGCTGCCAAATTCAACAGAGAGGGGCGTACTTGCAATTTGTACAAGGTTAGCAGTTGTGTACTATCTGCAGTATCTGTGGGCTCTGTACAGTACGCCCAGTTTCTGAGAGGCTAACTTACCTCTGGCTTCGATGGAGCCCCCATACCTGAGCTGGTCACTTATAGTTCCACTAAGCATATCAATGGAGGGCCTGTTCGGAAGATTGCTTCAGTTGAAGGAGACTAGATTTGTCAGTTATCACTGTTTGCAAGTACGGTCAACAATTGATAAGAGAAATTACGACCGACGGTTGATAAATTTTAGCGCAGTGTCAGTTAAGCTGTCAATATACAAATCATTTTGAATAATACTATTCGTTATGCAAAAAAACTGACTTATTAATGAATGGAGGTTAACTAACGAAGCTCTTAGAATTGAAAGAAATCGTATATAACCATTTATTGAATAATCAACACCTCTGCCGTAGGTCACCCCAAGTGGTTCGCTACGTTTGGTGGCTTAGCAGGGGTGCCTGGGTGCCTAAGAAAAGGTTTGTGGGGTGAGGTTTATCAAGAACTTGGCGGCCGATGTCTGCTTTCCTGCTGCGTGGCGGGCCAGATCGAGAGAGACTGGTTGAGAAAGTATTTTGATCTCCAGCCAGAATACCTCGACTCATCGTCTTGCACCGCAGTTGAAGGGATGGATTCATACATCCGTCAACTCCTGGACACTGGAAACCCTCAGGTTCCTATCCACCCCTCATACCCTTTCCTTTCCAGAACTTCCTCTTCTTCCTTTCCTTAAAAAAAACCCTCCACATAGCATTCCCTCAGATGACATATGCCTTGAGGAAAATTTATTTTCCTCGGGGCCACCTGCGTGGAGCTAATGTAAAAAAAAAGTATACCCGATCAGTTTATTCTGTTCAATCTTGGAGAAACAAAGTGGTTTAAATGTAGTATTCCACTTATTTGTATTTTGTTGCAACATGAAAATATTTTGACCTGACAAAATAGGCCCGAGGCCTGAGGAATTATGTACACTTAAGACAATTTCTAAGAAAATACATGCCAAAAGTTCATTTTTGCAATCTGTGCACACTTTTCTGTTATAAATGAAAATCAGCAATATTGCAAAAAATATCATAGTCTAACGTCGTGATTTCTGCGAAAAACATTGTGCAATTGTGTATCGTCAGCATTAAATTCACGTTGTAGATTGCAAAATTTACTTTTGACGTGTTCGTTTAGCGTCGATGCGTGCCTAGTCATGTATTTAACGTCAGGCATATCGGTTGCGATGGAGTCTTTCCTGCAATTTTTGTATATTACTGTAAAATTCGCCAGATGTTTTTTGAAATTTTGTAATGTAAGTCTTTTATTTTGAAATTTAATAATTCAGGTACGCTTCATACGTCATACATATGAATAGTAATGTTAGATTGTCGTGTAAACAAGCTAATGGGTCCAAGTGGTTAAATGGGTCGCGTAATTTTAGAATTTACCAAAACAACACTCATTGAGGTTTGCGTGTATTCTTCTTCTTGTGCCCTGTCCGTTCAACGGACGTTGGCTATCATGTTGGCTATGCGGACTTTGTTTACTGCGGCCCGCCACTGTAGACTGGCCAAGCCACTGTCTCAGGTTTTTCAGCCATGATGTTCTCCTTCTTCCAGGGCCCCGTCTTCCGGCAATCTTTCCCTGCATTATGAGATGCAAGATCTCATACTTCTCTGGATGTCTCATCACATGTCCTAGATATTGTTTTAATAACTTATTTTTCTTTATTCATCCAAACCATAACATCTTCATTCGTAACTCTGTCCATCCAGTTTATTTTGAGTATTCTTCTGTAGATCCACATATCGAATGCGTCAAGCCGTCTTATCAGTTCTTCAGTAAGCGTCCATGCTTCCATTCCATAAAATAATATTGAAAACATGTAGCATCTGACTGACCATTCGCATTTGTAATCCAAGATTGAGATCATGACTGCAAAACATCTTTTTCATGCGGATAAAGTTGCACGAGCTTGCAATAGAAGATGCTGTGAGGAACTAGCGTCATTAATCCCTTCAGCACCGGTGCACATGGTTAGCATTTGTCACATGAGAACGGGTCGCTTCTTCGATTCATTCTTGTGTTCAACAGCTCGGCTATGCAATGATTTGCCAGCCTCTGTATCCTCCTTCTTACACTACTCTCTCAAAAAGACCCTCAACACAGCAACCTCCACAAAGATGACATAGGCCCTGAGGGAAATTATTATTGTTTGTTGTTGCAGATGATGCAGGACACCAACCCGTTAGCCGGGGGCCTTGGAGTGGCGGGTCCGTCGCGCGAGCACCCCCGCAAGACGGACTCGCCTTCGCGCAAGCGCCGCCGCATCTCGCGCCACCAGCACGGCGGCTCCTCCATGACGGGCGGCTCCCTGACGGGCGGCAGCGGCGGGCTCATGTCGGGGGAGGGAGGCCCCGGCTTGGAGGACGGGCTGGGCGGTGCACACTCGCCGCCCGCCGCTCCCCCTGTGCCTCCGCAGCCCCACCAGCACTATGTGCGGCCGATGCATCACATGCACATTCACCAACAGAACAGGTAATTGTTTAGTTTATTGTCTTAAAATAGTACATACAATATATATTTCAAATGATCCATCACAAAACACAACATTAACTCATTCATTCGAGAGGTAGATCTGGATACCGCCGCCCCGAGAACCATTTATTGGATAACAAACAACTCTTCCATAGGTCACCCCAAGTGGTTCGCTACCTTTGGTGACTTATTGCCCGGGTTCATGGGGTAAGGTTTGCCTAGGTCTTGGCGGCGAATGCTTTTGCTCACCGCGTGGCGGGCCGGATTAGGAGATACTGATTGAGGGAGACCTAACGAGACCTCTTCAGCATGACTCTCTCAACCCGACACCTTACATCACAGTGGGAGGGATGGATTCATAGATCCGCCACTCTTGGACACATTAATCTCCAGATTCCTAACCACCTCTCATACCTTTTTCCCCTCTCAGAACTTCCTCTCCTTCCTTTCCCTAAAAAAACCTCCACATAGCATCCCCAAAGATGACATAGGCCCAGAGGGAAATGTTGGAAAAATCAAATGGAAACCCCTGCTAAGTTATCAAATGTAGCGAACCGTTTATAATACATTGGTTTAACCTGTCACAAGCCAGGAAAAACATGGAAATTCCCTAACAAAGCACCAATTTCAATTTTGAATTGAATGTTTTGTGGATTAATTTTGAGCTATTGTATATTTTATTGACCGAAACACATTCCTAGAACAATAAACTATGTACCAAAACAACATTACTTGCGTTAATTACGTAAATTGATAGGTTTTACAATGTTTTCGTTAAGTCACATGCATCGACTGAAAGAAACGCGGCAAATTTGACATTTTGAAGCCACAGATAAAATCATTTAAAAATATTCTGGGGTTGCCAGGTGAATGAAATTTTTGCCCATCTTATGGGTAAATGTTGGCGCAAGCGATTCTGACCTTGTCCTTCATACAAATTCTGTACATAGAAGGGTCAAAATCGCAAACATATTTTTTTCGAAATTTTTTCCGCACGCACACATGCGCACAAACTGCGCGTGGATTCGCGTCTCCGGCTGATTAGAGGTTAATAAAATATGGGTGCTTTTTTTTACCAGTAATTTTACTTAGAAAAAATGTAAGATTTAATGATGCATTTTTAAAGCTTTTTTATGTTTGCCTTGAAAATTTTTATATTTAAAAAATTATATGTTTATTTCGAATTATAAAATTTGAAAGCGTATTTTTTCGTATTTCTAAAATAATTTTTAGTTTTCAGATACGTTCAGAAATACTCAATATATTGGGATTTTATTGGAGAGCCGAAATATTTTGACCTCTGAAAGAATAGGCTCGAGACCTGAGTGGTTAAAGCTAATTTGACCCAGAGGTGCAGCTACCATTGTGTGCTTTGAAACAACAAGGTTCCATCTGCAAATCCACAACAATTTTATGAAATAATGGGCCTTGGAGAGTACAACTTCAGAGAGAGACCTTATCGAGACCTTATTGTTCCAAGAGCGTAAATACTGATAATTGTTTGACTGTGTATTCATTGTTTGCAGTCCCCCCGTGAGGTTTGGAGGTCGCGGCGTGGAGCGTGCGTGGGGCGCAGAGGCGGCGTACGGGGGCCCCGTGCACCACGCGCCCCCGCAGCACTTCCTGCCCTCGCCCCCGCCCCCCCCCTCCTCCGCAGCCCCTTATGCTCGACATGAACCAGGTAACACTACCTTCAACCTACAAAACCGACAGATTTTTTGAGTTTTGGTGATATTTTTTGTTTGTTGAGATGTAATGTATGCTGTAACATTATTTTCTTCCAATCCGTACTGTACAGGGCCATCAGATACTTTAATAGTACACAACTGCTAACCCCTGTACAAATCACAAGTGCGCCCCACGGTTGAATTTGTGGAGCTCCAAAATACCCAAAAAATACCCTCGAATCTGTGCAGAAACGGGCGGTCCGTTTGATAAATTCTCCCATCTTAACAGATGGATTGCAATCTTTAGAGCACAGGCGTCGGGTGGGAATGCTGTCCTTGTTCTACCGGTATTACAATGGAAGATGCTCCGAGGAACTAGCATCATTGATCCCTTCGGCACTGGTGCATAGTCGGGAAACATGCCAAACGCGTGCCCAACATTTGTACACGGTTGACATTTGTCACATGAGAACGGGTCGTTTCTTCGACTCGTTCTTGTGTTCAACAGCTCGGCTGTGGAATGATTTGCCGGCCTCTGTGTTTCCTCCTTTCTACAACTTGGGTCTCTTCAAGACCAATGTTCATTCCTTCCTCTTCTCAAAAAGACCCTCCACACAGCATCCCAGATGACATAGGCCCCGAGGGAAATTATTTTCCTTAGGGCCTTCTGTGTGGAGTTAATGTAAAAAAAAAAAATCCAATCCAGAGGTAGGTGGCTTGAATGCAAGAGAAAACTTAAATCTCATCTTTTCAGACAGTCGTATCCATAAAGTCAAAACACTTTCTCCCTTACTGCCCGCGACATTGTAAATAACTAATTGTGTAAAAATGTAAGTATTAGGGCTGCCCGTAAAATAAGATCTCTAAGGCGCTGCAGTCGCTAAAACGTTTTTACACGCAATCTTTTAACACTAGCGTGTAGCCTGGTTTCTCCTTGCCAAATCCCCACCACGATGCACCCTATGTGACGCTTAGTCTCGGCGTGGCAGCCGTTCGCGATGGAGCTTCCACTCACCGCATCTGCCAGGTGTGAGTTACTCTGTAATTTGTTTTTAAACTTTGCTTTGGCGAATCTGAATTAAGCCACTGGGATTGTTCCTTTGTGTGTGGTGTCATGTAGTGTATCCGGGTCTCGTCCCCAGTCACAATTGAGTTCCAGAATTCTGCGCCATCGATGTCGTAGCACTCAAGGAATTCGCGGGTTGCTTCAATGCATTGTTTTTTGTGATCTTCGGTGAGCATTTTGGGACCCACCTTGGGCAGACTTTGTGGTCTCCCAAATGTTCTGTCAAAATCTTGTCAACAGTGGTCTTATCGACATCAGGGATCATATCACAGAGCTCCCAAACCGTAACCCGTCGATCTGCAATCATTGTTTTTTCCACTTTGGCAATTTTTTCATCTGAAACTGATGGCCGTACGGCACGCTTTTAAATTCTCTGCACCATTAGTGCACGTTTTCACACTCATACACGTTTTCACACTCATACACTGTTTTCACACTCATACACTGTTTTCAGTACACTTCAAGTAGCTGAGAATAAATTTCTACCAGGGTTTTTGTTTTTCACAAAAAACTAATTATCCTGTAATCGGCCGGAGACGCGCGGGCGTCATTTTCGAAAAAAATATGTTTGTCTGCGATTTTGACCCTTCTATGTACAGAATTTGTATGAAGGATAAGATCAGAATCGCTTGCGCCAACATTTCCCCATAAGACAGGTAAAAATTTCATTCATCTTGCAACTCCAGAATATTTTTTAACGATTTTATCTGTGGCATGAAAATGTCAAATTTGCCGCGAATTTTATCTGTCAAAGTCGATGCGTGTTCCTCGACTAAAACATTGTAAAACCTATTAATTTACGTAATTAGCGCAAGTAATGTTGTTTTGGTACATAGTTTATTGTTCTAGGAATGTGTTTCCGTCAATAAAATATATGATATCTCAAAATTAATCCACAAAACATTCAATTCAAAATTCAAAATGGTGGTTTTTTTAGGAAATTTCCGAATTTTTCCTGGGTTTTGATGGCCTTTGACAGGTTATAGAGCGTAATTCACCCCTGGCGGGTGCGGCGAGCGCAATCTCCACCGCGAACGACTGCCACGCCGAGACTAACTTCACAGAGGGTGCATCGTGGTGGGGATTTGGCGCAGGGAAACCAGGCTACATGCCAGTGTTAAAAGATAGTGCGTAAAATCGTTTTTCGCGACTGCAGCACCTTGGAGACCTTATTTTACGAACAGCCCTCGTAAATAAGTCTTTCAAAATCACTATCAACTCTACTTTTGCCATTAACCTCCTCATAAATGTAATACCAACAGTATTGGGGGGTAGCAAATGTAAAATCGTTTTAGATATAGTCTTAAAAGTGTTTTAAATATAGTCTTCTCTGCGTGCAAAGTCGTATCTTCGTCAAGCATAAATTTTCTGATAATTATGTGTTTATCTAAAGCAGGGTTTCCCAACCAGTGGTCCGCGGACCACTAGTGGTCCGCAAGAGGCTAGAAGATGGTCCGCCGGTCAATAAGCGAATCAACGCGCGGGCGGTCCCTGATCGAGAAGTCTGAATAAAAAAAATCGGGACAATATTCAGTTTATGATTATTGTACCTTGTGGTCAGTGGCCATTATGGTATTCCGTTTCGCCCTACCCCATCCTACCCCGCTCTACCCCCTCCGTTGTGGTAAATATTCTGCTAGAACCTGTCCCACCCTATCCCATTACGCCCCTCACAACGTGGTGTCACCCCCCTGTAGAGAATTGTGCTCTTGGGGGGTGAAACTCAATCGGGCGGCACCCGGGGCGCCACCCCCCCCTCTATGGCTATGCCACTGCTTGTGGTTCCTGTCAAACAATAAACGTACAAGTGGTCCCGGGTCTGAAAAAGGTTGGGAACCATTGATCTGACCTGCCAGGTAAGTATGTTTTTTTTATCTACTTGTAAATAATAAAATTAGACATACCCTAAGAACTCTCATAAATTGTGCAGCACCCTTGAGGTGATTTTTCACAAAAACGATGCTCTACAAATTTCTAAGGTTCGACCGAGACAGGTTTTTCGTTCTCGACCGAGACCGAGAATAAATTAAAATCTCGGCCGAGACCGAGAGCCGATACCGAGAATAGATAAATTGAGAAAAAAAATGAAAATGCGCTATTTTTGCATAATATAGTATATTTAAGAATGTAATAATAATTTGTATAGTTTTAATAATCATAATTGAACAACATGATGTTGTAGCACATAAAAAGCAATTTTTCTGTGTTTTCAAAGTATAATTGATTGAATTGAATTGAGTTGTATAATTGACCAGCCTAGTGATTCCATATTTTTTGTGAGATCGTTATTGGATAACGGACGTAATCTCTTGTCAGATTTGTGTGATTTTTATGGCTGTTAAATGAGTAAATAATCATGTGTACTTGCAGGAATTCATGTTTAAATCGATCTATAATAAAATATGTGACGTAAAAACCACACAAATCTGACAGAAGATAACGTCCGTTATCCAATAACAATCTCACACAAAACACGGAATCGCTAGGCAGCTCTGCTAAAGAGCTGTTCACTTGTTGGCGGTGCTGATAAAAACTTTCATCACAATCGACAGCTCTCTCACGCATTGACACCAAGTGACGAATGTGGACGCGCGCGGTAGTTTTGAATCCCATTATCCTATACCGTACCTTCTTGCAACGGGCTCTGCTATGGCCGAGAATCTCGCCGATTTTTAGCCGAGAACCGAGACAGAGTTCTCGGTAGAATTTGTAGCCGAGAATGCCGAGACCGAGACTGAGATCTCGGTCAACCTTTACAAATTTCCCAATCATTATTGAGAAAAATGCGATTTATATGCGATCGGGGGCATGTTTTTGTCAGCAGTGAAAAAATATCAGACTCAATATGTGGTTAGGTTAGTGTTTGATATTATTTGCTGACCACAATCAATACCTCTGCCAAAGTTCCCGAGTGGTTTGCTGCGTTTGATGACTTAGCTGGGGTGCCTGGGTTCGTGGGGTGAGGTTTGTTCAGAAGGTGTTTTCAAAGAAATAATAACCTATAAATTATTCTGAAAACTACAATATTTCTGTTTTCTGAAAACTACCGAGGTGGCAGGAATTCAGTCAAATTTTGATTACTTAACCCATTGGCCACAGAATTAATGAGCTAAAAAGTTGGCCTTCACCACTGAATTAATTTTGTACCAAAAATTGAAAACCTGCATTGGTGTACTAAATCTATTGTTACTTTTGAACCGTATATTCAAATTAAATAATTTCTTTAAAATTGTTTACATATTGGATTAAGGTAAAGAAAAACATAAAAAAAAATATTTTTTTAAATATTAAAATATGTGTAAATAAGGTTACAAATATAACCTTCCCTTTTTTCGTCAGTTTTTTTCCACATTTTTATTCAAAAAGTTACAAAAAAACATAGGATTCTTAGATCGAACAATAATAATTTTTGATTTTTATATACATGTATACTAATAACTATTAAAATAATTGTCTATGATAGTCCTCAAAGCAATCAGGGACGTTCAGGGTCACTACCAAAAGCCTAGAACCACTCGCAATTTCGAAGAAATTAAATGGCGGCTGGCTGCATACAAAACTTGGAACACAAATATCAGGGAAAAAACATAAGAAACATATTATTGCCAATTCTATGAAATTAAAGATTAATTATCTACAGAGTGTTCGGCATTTAAAATTTTATTGAAAAATGTCACTATTGTGCTCGTTTTCTGTTTTTTGACGTACCTACTCTAGCCCGTCAGCGTGCCGGGGTTTGTGGTTAAGTACCTGAGTCGTACACCCGGCAGGCTGTCGGGGTTTGTGGCCAATGGGTTAATCTTGTAAGAAAACTTTACCTAAATGAATTTTGACATTCATAGATGTGGTATATAGGATTATACATGTGATTTCAACATCCTTCAACACATGTCGTTAGTATAGACAGTTATATGTAGTTTTTAAGGTGTCTCAACAGATGTCAGTCAAGAAGTACCTTAGAAGAGTGTCGACTATCGTCGTTCGTGTCTAATGTACGAACGGTTACGGAAATAGCTAGAAATGATACACAATAGACAATATTTGGGAGGTGGGTATGGGTACCGCCACCCCGGAAACCATTTATTGGATAACCAAAACCTCTGCCATAGGTCACCCCAAGTGGTCCATTATCAAACATGATGCCAAGATCTTTCATAGTGGAGACACGTTGTAAATTTCAGGGGTTTATCCAAGAATGGGGTTGTCCAAGAATTCAAGACCTTTCCCCATTTTCGACGCTGACATTTCTCAAAATATGGTGCACTAGCGTGTAGCTCAGACTTTTCCCTAAAAAACAAGTGGTGATCCGGCTTGGTAGCTGCTTCAGTGCAATCGTTGCATCTGTTTGAGATGGATGCTCCTCTGCCGCTTGCGAGGTGTGCTCAGTTATTCGCTTTCAGAACTAAAAGGGAGTCCGCCCTGTTGAAGTAAGCTCGCAATTTTGAACCCAGATGTCAGTAAGTCTACCGCATAAACGATTTGGAGGGGCAAATGACGTATGCAAAGTGGGTGCTCGTTGGGTTCCCAAAATGCTAAAGAGCAAAATCGTGTGGAAAGCGCTAAGATCTTTTCGAACCGTTTTTCCAACAAATGCGCGACTTTTTTTGGATTGAAACGTGAGTTCACTCACTAACCCCGTAATCAAAAAGGCAATCAATGACATGATTAGCATCTTTTTCTTCACTGAAGCAATATTTGAAACACTGAACACCTCTGCCATAGGTCACCCCAAGTGGTTTGCTACGTTTGGTGATTTAGCAGGGGTGCCCGGGTTCATGGGGTGAGGTTATCTACGTCTTGGAGGCGGATGACCAGGATTCACCGAACCCCAGATTCCTACCCACCCCTTAAACCCCTTTCCTTCCCAGAAGTCTCCTCTCCTTTCTTTCCCTAAAGAACCCTCCACACAGCATCCCCAAAGATGACACAGACCCTGAGGGAAATAATTTTCCTCAGGGTCTCCTGTGTGGAGCTCTTGTAAAAAAAAAAAGGTCACGGAGGGAGAAGTGAGAGCAATTTTGGTAGCGGTTTTCTGCGATAAGGGAATCAAGGACCTAGTGCCACAGCTCACCAAGTGCTATGTATCTACAATGTCATACTTTTTTTTTTGTACATCTATATATTTTTCCCGATTTTTCTAAATTAGAAAGGTCTTTAATTCTTGGGCAATCCTCGTATACCAAGTATGACCCCCCGCCCTTGTGAAAGAAAGATTGAAACACTTGGAGACGTTCCATCTGATTCCATTTACTTCAGTCAACAATTCTAACAATGTCCAATTGGAGTCGAATGCAGTCTTCTAAAGTTTGTTTTCCAAGAATAATTTTAGATCATCAGCGATAAAAGTGAGCCTGAATGCAGAATAATTTCTGTTGTTATATCATTTATACAAATCGAAAAGAGGAGGGGTCCTAAATTAGAGCCCTGAGGAACTCCCGAGTGCACAAGAAATGATCATTCCATGTCTTCTATATCTTTCAAATCTTCCATTTGGATACACCCCGTGTATTTATGCCAACCATTGAAATGATGGCCATAACTGATTGTGTCTGTCTTTCTGTTGACGTTGTTTAGGTGGCGGTGAGTGTGCCGCTAGGAAGGGCGCGAGAAGTGTGGCCCTACCCGCCTCTCTGCACACCCGCGCCACCCCTCTCCTGTCAGGTACGCCTTAAATAAATGCATGCATGACACCTCTATATATCATTTTTGAAGTATCTATTGGATAACATAAACCGGTAAACTCTGAGGATAAAAATTTACCGCAAGATCTATCATCTTTAGGGATACTGTGCGAAGATCCGGAAAGGAAAGATGTATGAGGGATTGGTAGGATTCTGGGGGGTCAGTGTATCCAGGAGTGACGGACGTATAAATCCATCACTCCCACTGCGGCGTAAAGCGATGCATTGAGTCTGGCTGGAGTGGTCAAAGGGTCTTTCTCAACCGGCCTCTCCCGATCCGGCACGCCACGCAGCTGGTGTAAGACCTGGACAAATCTCACCTCATAAATCACCAAAGCGAATCACTTGGGGTGACCTATGGCAGAGGTGTCTGTTACTGTATCAAAATGAGATTCAACTCAATTTAATTTATTCATTTCAAAAACATTACAAAATTATAATTTCGAGGCGTTTTTAAAAGAGAAAAATATTTTAGACGAGATTAACAGATTTACACAAACAACAACAAAGCTTGCCATTTGAATTTTGCTTCATTGATGTTAAACATATTGATATCCGAAGTGATTCTATTTAACAACAAGACAGCTCTCCCGACTGGCATAACCATTGGCAAGTTAGTTCTCTAAGCAGGTAGATAAAACAGTCTATGCTGTCGGTGAGGGAGATAACCACCGGGAAGATAGAAACTAATGAATAACAAAAAAAAACTAAGATGAATTATAAAGTTTGAAAATATATATTGATATGTCATGGTTTCAGGTTCACGGAGTTTACACACACGGGGGCACACAGCTGGCACTCGGCGGTTATGGCGGAGGCTTCCCCGCCCCCCGAGGGTTCCCCTCCCCGCACCACCATTACATGCACCATCCACAGGTAACTAACATCACCATGTATATCGTTCGGCTGTGTTCGGTGGTCGTTTTCAATGGGGGGTTTTATTTCACGTTTTTTTTGTTTTAACCCCAGCTGTAGTTCGCTCGCGGGCACTAAATTTTTTTTTGTTTTTTTTTTTATGCGATTTTAACCCTTATGTATATAGAAACTCTATGAAAGATAAGCTCAGAATCGCTTGCGCCAATATCAATCTGGGACCTATGTTCTATTTGATTATTGTAGCTTTTCTGAATGATTTTAAAAGAATTTTCTATGAAATTTGCGGGTGACTTTTAGCAGCTGTCAATGAAGGAAATATCGATATTTTACGTTTTCAAATGAGTATAATGTTCATTATTTTTCTTTGAAAACTCTATTAAATGTGTTTTTCATGTTGGGTATGTATTCAGGTTTGGGTGGAAATATTAAAATCAGTTTACATTTGTTTGAACATATATTTTTGAAAATCGTTTCCAAAATGCGAGATTTATTATTATTTTGGGTGAAATTCAGATCCGGGCACAGTTTGGAAATTTAATAAAAAGGCACTTTCTAGATGAGAAAAGTGTGGAGAAGATGAACAAAAAATAAATTAAGGCGCGCTCGGCAAAATTGAGGGAGATACAACCGTTCAAAGTATTTAAAAATTCACTTCGCGAATTGATATTGACAGTTCGTTGTTCGTTCGCCATGTTTTCACTGCTTAGGTATGTTGGATCCCAGACCTAATACAGAATTAATAGTACGCCAGAATCTCAAACCATGTTACACAAACCTAGCGTAGCCGCTAAAACACTTGAAAACTGGGATGTTTTTCTTGCCTTGACGTGAGCAGGCATTATAAAGGGGCACTTTTTTTGTATCTCAAACCATGTTTAGCGTATTAGGTTATAAAAAAAATGGCGGGCGGACTGTCAATATCAGTTTGTGAAGTGAAATTTTAAATACTTTGAACGGTTGTACCTATCTCCCTCAATTTTGCCGAGCGCGCCTTAATTTTTGTTTTATTCAGCTTTTCCACACTTTTCTCATCTAGAAAGTGCCTTTTTATTTAATTTCCAGACATTGCCGGGATCTGCATTCCTCCCATTATTTTTTTTACATAGTAATAGTAGCTATTCTGGAAAAACTTTTAACCTCCAATCGCCGGAGACGCGCGGATGCGCGCAGTTTGTGCGCATGCGCGCAAAAATATTTAAATAAAATATGTTTGTCTGCTATTTCGACCCTTCTATGTACAGAATTTGTATGAAGGACAAGGTCAGAATCGCTTGCGCCAACATTTACCCATAAGATGGGCAAAAATTTCATTCACCTTGCAACCCCAGAATATTTTTAAATGATTTTATCTGTGGCATCAAAATTTCAAATTTGCCGCGATTCTTTCTGTCAAAGTCGATGCGTGTTACTTGACGAAAACATTGTAAAACCTATCAATTTACGTAATTAACGCAAGTAATGTTGATTTGGTACATAGTTTATTGTTCTAGGAATGTGTTTCGGTCAATAAAATATACGATAGGTAAAAATTAATCCACAAAACATTCAATTCAAAATTCAAAGTGTTGCTTTGTTAGGGAATTTTCATGTTTTTCCTGGCTTGTGACAACAGGTTAAAGATATTATCATGTAATTATACATGAATAATAAGATATATTGAGACGCCCTTGAGGTGATTTTTCACAAAAACCGTGCTGTGCAAGTCATCCAAATATCATTATTATTATTATAACAGGGGAAACATTGTCAATAATGGTGATTTACACTATTTTTTCTTTATTTTTATGTGAATAATATCGCACATCCATAGAAAAGTGTCATAAGTCAAAATTTCCTATTTTACATTTCACCTCTGAAAAGTATAGTGATTGTGATTATCTGTGCCCCATAAAAACCGTCCTTAGCCGGTCAAAGGCCAGGCCATTTCACGAATATTCACGAAAAAACACTAAAAAAGCACCATTTTGAATTTTGAATTGAATGTTTTGTTGATTAAGTTTGAGCTATTGTATATTTTATTGACTGAAACATATTCACAACACAATAAACTATCTACCAAAACAACATTACTTGCATTTATTACGTAAATTAATAGGTTTTACGACGTTTTAGTCGCGGAACACGCATTAGATGCGACGGTTAAAATCGCGGTAAATTCTGACAGGTGATTGTCATAGACGAAATCGTTTTAAAAATATTCTGGGGTTGCAAGGTGAATGAAACTATTGGCTATATCATCTATGATGTTAGCGCAAGCGATTCTGACCGTGTTCTTCATACAAATTCTGTACATAGAAGGGCCAAAATCGCAGGCCAAAAGTTTTTTGTCGAAAATATTATTCAAATATTTGAATTATTTTCTCGCGCATGCGCATACGACGCGCGCGCCGGCGCGTCTCCGGCCTGTGACCGGTTAAGTTAGGTCACTCCATCTCCGCAAGATGTCACTAGTATCTCTTTTAGACGGGACTGCTTGTTTATCATTCATTTGTTTTCGCTCGCCTGTAAAATTTTCTGTTTTTGACGACCCTTTTCTATGGAATGCGCGAAAGATATGTAATAACTGAGACCGGCTCAGCTTGCCCTCCGTTGAACTCTACTACTGCGTCACCTATTGTCCAAGCTTTATATCAGCATATCGTGGGCATTGCTTATTGAAAATAAAATCCTTTGATTTCAATAAGTGAAGGGAAAAAGTTTGTGTACTGTCTGTTGTTTATGGATATTGTTGTTGTGAGGTTACCCTCCATTGAACTCTACTATTCCGTCGCCGATGGTCCAAGCATTACATCAGCATATCATGGCCATTGCTTATTGAATTCAGTACAGCTTCTTTATTGAAAATAAAATCCTTTGATTTCAATAAGTGAAGGGAAAATATTTTGTGTTTTGTCTGTCGTTTATGGATATTGATGGTGTTGTCATGTGTTGCAGCGAGGGGACGGCTCCGATATGAGCCTCGGCATGGGTTCGGCAGGGTCCGGCAGCGACTCCCCGCTGCTGCCCCCCCCGCAGTCCCACCCGGCGCTCACTCCGCCCATGCACCCGCACTCACACCCGCTGCTCGGTCCAGAGGTGAGTTCTACCTTACCATACATACCAGTTAACCAACCTAACCTAACCTATAAATAATATCATCGGTCCTGAAGAACAATGCGCCCTTGAGGTGATTAAGCGCCCTTGAGGTGATTTTTCACAAAAACGGCGCTATACAAATTATCCAATTATTATTAATGACGGAACTGCTAAAAATTGAAAATCGTTTTGTTGGATTGTTTTAAATTCATTTTGATGTTTTGACCTATCACTCAAAAAAAAATTTTTTTAACCCTTATGTATAAAGAAACTGTATTCAAGCAGAAGAAAAAAAAATAGGAAAGTAATTCCCCTCGGGCCTTATATATTATCATCTGTGAGGGTGCTTTGTGATGGGTATTTTAAAAAAGAAAGAAGAGGAAGTTTTGGTAAGAAAAGATGTTTGGGTGGTGGGTAGGAATCTGGGGGATCATCTGTCCAGGAGTTACGGACATATAAATCCAATCCCACTGCGGTGCAAGGCAACATTTCGAGATAGATGTTGGATAGATCAAAAGTCTCCCTCAACTAGTCTCTCGATCCGGCCTGCCACGCCGTTGGTGGGCAGATGCACCCGCCGCTAAGACCTGGATGAAGCTCACCCCGTGAACCCGGATATCCCTGCTAAGTCACCATATGTAGCGAAACACTTGGTGACCTTTGACAGAGGTTTTGTATGTAATAATGGCTGGTATGTTGTAATAATCTGTTGTACTTGTGTTGCAGAGAGAGAGCAGACGCGCAGTGCGGAGACCGCGTCGCTGGGCCCCCCCTCCCCTCCCCCTGCAGCACCCCCCTCCCCCCTCGCAGCCCAGCCCGCCCCCCCCTCACCCCCTGCTGCACCTGCCCCCGTTACACCATCACCATCATCACGGTGAGTATAGTCACCATGGTGAGTATAATCACCACACATTATACATTTTTTAAAAGAAATTTCATCCAAAAACATTCCAGGGTTATGAATAACTTACATTTAATAAGCACATCGACTCTATCGTTCACAGGTCATATACAATGCTTGGTTTTGTTCTTCGTATAGGTAAGGTGTTCAGTAGCTCGCGTACACTAGTAATGTTATATTTTGCATTAGTCAGAAGTACACTGGAATATGCCTCACCAATTTGGAACCCACAGTACAAAGTATACATAGATAGCATAGAACATATTAAAAAAAAAAAATGTCTTATCTTCAAATTCAACAATAAATTTGAATGCACATTTCAAACTTTAAAAAAAAAAATCTTTTTAAGTCTCGTAGAAACATTTTAAACATACAAATCCCCCATCAAATTTAACCTCCCCGTATTGCAGTCTGTTCCCTTGCAAATAATTTTTAATAAACAACAAATTATTTAATTTTTTCAACAACCAAATAGTATATGTAAGCTCGTGATAATAATAATAATAATAACGTTATATTTATAAAGCGCAGTTTTGTGACATTTCACTTCAAGTGCGCTTAACTATAATAAATTTTAAAATAACCCTACAGTGCTCATTAAAATATTGAGAAAATAATAAAAGAATATACAGTATTTACAAAACAATGACAATAGAACAAAATATTTAACAAAGTCAAAATTTATATAACTGTGATGAAAGAGATAGCCTTTTTGGCCCCGAGCTCTGTACGCCATTACATCAAAAGTTAGCCATCCGAGAAAATGAACACACCACGCCCGGGTGGAACCTAAACGCGATGCCAACTCGGCCACTGACCGGTCACTAAGGACACATGACGCCACTCATTCTAATGATTTTCCTACATTTATTTTTTTTACATTGAGGTTAGCACTCAAAAATGCCCCTAAATATCACTTTATAGTCCGCAAACTCAAGCAATATATATTACAAGTAGTTAAAACCCGCTCCGCAGGTTTTTGTTGATAGGCCCTGCGGGGGGCTTTTGGTTCGGCTTCGCCTAGTTAGTGTTGGTGACCATTTTATAAATCCGATAGGAACTGGTTCCAAAAATAGCCCATTCCTCAGGTCTTCTGTCATCCAGTGTCAGTCACCGGAACAAAGTAACCACGACAGGCAATGACTCATATGTAATATATAGCCGCGTGGTACTATTATTCGCAACTGCCAGTTACAATAATAATCATATTATCGTCAATCTCTCCATATCTGGAGAGATATACAAAATTACAAATCCGTAGTACTTAGCCTGCCAGGCGATGCTAATCAAGCAAACTGCCATCTTTTGGCATTGCCTTAATTCGGTTCTATTACAAAAATACATTTGTATACAAGCTCCACGGATGAAAACGGTTATGCGTAAGACGCGGCATCAAAGTTGCATTCTTAGCTGGATTCTTAAATTTCAACCGTGCAATCTCTCGCCTATAATACTGGATACTAATTGTGTGAATAACTGGGACGTTTGGTAGAGCAGAAGAAACCCGCAAAGATTCAATTGGGCACTAGGGAACAGTTTATAAGACTAAGTGCTAAGATGTGTAATAAATATGAATTGTTGTATTGCAGGTTTATTAGCTGGTCTGGGCGGAGGTCCCGTCCCCATGCCTCCGGGATTCTTCCTCAATTTCCTGTAAGTTTGGCATTCTGTCCTCTATTATATAGTTATATCATTTATCCACAACTTATCTGGAATTATTAGCTGTTCTGGACGGTGGAATTCCCAGATACTCAGTTTTTGCTGTGCGGTCTTCCCAGACACTCAGTTTTTGCTGTGCGGTCTTCCCAGACACTCAGTTTTTGCTGTGCGGTCTTCCCAGACATTCAGTTTTTGCTGTGTGGACTTCCCAGATACTCAGTTTTTTACTGAGTGGACTTCCCAGATACTCTGTTTTTACTGTATGGACTTCCCAGATACTCAATTTTTACTGTGTGGACTTCCCAGATATTCAGTATTTTACTGCGTGAACTTTCCAAATACTCAGTTTTTGCTGTGTGTTCTTCCCAGACACTAAAGGACAAGTTGTTTTCACAGAATTTTCACGGAACACAATTCATCAAACTTAAAATTCAAGTTCTGTTATTATTTCATCATGGGTATATTGTTTCACAGTGCTTTGATAATAATATAACTTGAATAAGACTTTCACAGAACTTGAATATTAACTTTGAAGTGTGATGAATTGTACAACTTCTGTGAAGTAACCTATCCTTACATTTTGTTGTGTGGACGTCCCAGACACTAAGTTTTTGCTCTGTAAACTTTCCAAACACTCAGTTTTTGCTGTGTGAACTTGCCAGACACTCAGTTTCTGCTGTGTGGATATCCCAGACACAAATTTTCTTACTGTGTGAATTTGCCAGACACTCAGTTTCTGCTGTGCGGACATCCCAGACACAAAGTTTTTACTGTGCGAACTTGCCAGACACTCAGTTTTTACTGTGTGGATATTCCAGACACAAAGTTTTTGCTGTGTGAACTTAATCATGTCTAATAAATCCTTAGACGCTGTAATATAAGACAAACCCCTAATCTGTTGTTGTGGGGTTGATTGCAGGGCCATGTTCCCGCTGTCTCCGTACGGGGGCGCCGAGGTGTCGGGGGCTGAGCCTGCTGAGACAGAGAACTACGAGGCGCTGCTCAGCCTAGCGGAGCGCCTGGGGGAGGCCAAGCCGAGGGGGCTCTCCAAGCCAGAGATCGACCAGCTGCCCAGTTACAAGTATGACTCCACCACCCACCAGGGTAAGTCCATACCTCCTAGTTGGAGAACATACATAGATCCGGATGTTCTTGTTAGAGAACATACATAGATCCGGATGTTCTTGTTAGAGAACAAACATAGATCCGGATGTTCTTGTTAGAGAACATACACAGATCCGATGTTCTTTTTAGAGAACATATAGTTTCAGGATGTCCTTATTGGAGAACACACACACAGATCCAGATGTCCTTGTTGGAGAACACACACAGAGATCCAGATGTCCTTGTTGGAGAACACACACAGAGATCCAGATGTCCTTGTTGGAGAACATACTGTAGATCCGGATGTCCTTGTTGGAGAATACACACACACTCTTGTTGGAGAACATATTGTAGATCCGGATGTCCTTGTTAGAGAACATATAGTTTCAGGATGTCCTTGTTGTAGAACACACACACAGATCCAGATGTCCCTGTTGGAGAACATACCGTAGATCCGGATGTCCTTGTTAGAGAACATAAAGATGCGAATGTCCTTGTTGGAGAACTCGCACATAAATTTGGATTGGAGAACTTACATAGATGTTGGAGAACTCACACGTAGATCCGGATGCCGTTGGAGAATGCACACATAAACTGGGTGTACTTATTGGACAACATACTGTAGATCCGGATGTCCTTGTTAGAGAACATACAGTTTCAGGATGTCCTTGTTGAAGAACATTCACAGATTCCAATGTCCTTGTTGGAGAACATACACACAGATCCGGATGTCCTTGTTAGAGAACATACATACAGATCCGCATGTCCTTGTTCCAGAGCATTACATTAACTATTGTTTTGTTTGTATGTTGCAGGCGACCAGAGCTCGTGCGTGGTGTGCATGTGCGAGTGGGAGGCGAGACAGCTGCTACGCGTGCTGCCCTGTTCGCACGAGTTCCACGCCAAGTGCGTCGACAAATGGCTGCGGGTGAGTCCACCTTAACTTATATTCTCTGTCAATTATATTTTTAAATGTTTATATAAAGTTATATGTTTATTTTTTGTTGTAAAATTTGAAAGCGTATTTTATCACCTTTCTAAAACTGTTTTTAGTTTTCGGATACATTCAGAAATATTTCATTTATTTGGATTTTATTGCGAAGCGGAAATATTTAGACTATTATATTACTAAACCGTACTATATGTATATAGAAATATTTATTTGATTTAAATAATATTCTCATTGCAGACGAACCGCACGTGTCCCATATGCCGCGGCAACGCGTCAGAGTACCTGGTTGGCAGCGACTAGGGTTCGGGGGGCGCAGGCCGGGCCCCCCCGCGCCTCGCCCCGCAGCCCCCGCCGCCCCTCTTCCCGCTGCCCCCCGTGCCCTGCTACGTGCTGCGACGTCCCTTCTGCCTGCGCCTCGTGGCAGCCATCGCTATGTAGGGGCCAGATCCAGGTGTCCTTGTTCAAGAACATTGATCCGGGTGTCCGCGTTGAAGAAATATGTGCGCAACATAAATCCATGTGTCCTTGTTGAGGGTATAACGTGATGAAAACATAGATCCAGATGTCCTTGTTGAAGAAATAAGTGTATAACATAGATCCGGATGTCCTTGTTGAAGAAAAAATGTATAACATAGATTCGGATGTCCTTGTTGTAGAAATACGTGTACAATGTAAATCCAGGTGTCCTTGTGAAGGGTATAAGCTGATGAAAACATAGATCCGGAAGTCCTTGTTGTAGAAATACTTTTATAACAAAAATCCGCTTATCCTTGTTGATGATATAATATGATGAAAACATAGATCTGGATGTCCTTGTTGAAGAAATAAGTGTATAACATAGATCCGGATGGGAATTTGGCTATCCTTGTTAGAAATCATATGTATAAAACATGATGAAAACATAGATCCGGATGTCCTTGTTGAAGAAATACTTGCATAACATAGATCCGGATGGGAATTTGGCTATCCTTGTTAGAAATCATATGTATAAAACATGATGAAAACATAGATCCGGATGGGAATTTGGCTATCCTTGTTAGAAATCATATGTACAAAACATGATGAAAACATAGATCCGGATGTCCTTGTTGAAGAAATACTTGCATAACATAATTCTGGATGGGAATTTGGCTATCCTTGTTAGAAATCATATGTATAAAACATGATGAAAACATTGATCCGGATATCCTTGTTAGAAAAAATATGGGTATAACATAGATTCAGATGTCCTTGTTGGAAAACATATGTATAACATGGAGAAAGCATAGATCAAGATGTCATTGTTAGATAACATATGGGTGTGACACAGATACAGATGTCCCTGTTGGAAAACATGTGTTTTACATGATGAAAACATAGATCCAGATGTCCTTGAGGAACATGCGTGTGACAAGGTAAAAACGTAGATCAGATGTCCTTGTTGAAAAACATACGTGTATACCACGATGAAAGCACAAACCTGTGCCGTGAAAACTGTAGAATCGGAACAAATTGCCGCAAATGCCACGTTATACAGGCAACAACTTGGCGGAACTGCGCTAGTACCAGTTGTGCAGATTTAAAAAACGGAGATCTTCGTTGTAAGGTGATGAGATGTGCATCACACATGGCCAATCAAATAAGTCACTAAACGTAAGCTGAATCACAAATACCTGGAAGTGTGATTTAAACCGATTTGAAAGAAAAAAGAGTCTGATGAAATCGATCATCTGTTAAAAGAAAGAATTTCGATATTTGAAAATGTCTGATTTTATAAAATATAAGACGTCCGCATCGCACGTGTCGCATCTCTCGTGGGTAGGTAGTGTCGAGGAGTGTATCGGTATCGTCATGTATAAGCTCCGTGTTAAGTATTTTTGTATTAATGTTAGCGAGAGTGAGGTTAGGTTAGACTGTATTCGGTGTGAGTTTTATTGTACGCTACACGCTCAATTGTAGGTTTTAACGCGAGCACGCCGTCACATTGAAGAACACCTTTTTAGCGGACAAACAACGATGGGCAATAAACAAACAACTTCTAAAATACTATTAACTAGTTAAAATAAGCTGTATTATATATAATATGTGTACGCGCGCATCATTTTAAAATTTACAAATATTTTAAATAAAGGTTTTCTTCGATGCGGCGAAATGTTCGACGGCTTTTATATTTTTTTATATAAGGTTTTGTAGACGAGAGATGCGATGACAAAACGGCGTTCTTTTAATGCTCTTACGTTTACAGGGTGTTTGGCGGTTTGAGCGCAACGACAGTGCTAGTTTCGTTATTCGTCGATTAAGAAAGAGAAAATTATATTAACACACTTTATGCAGGCGAAAATTAGGGTACCATTCGAAAAAATTGTTATTTTTAAATCATTATATCTTTGAAAATAAGGTATAATATACGGTGTCTGGAAACTAGTGGTACAATTGGGGAATTTGTATCACAATGTAGAGAACACAAAAATTTACTTTTATTCTTGGTTTGGGGCTCTTTGTGTTATCTCCTCATCTCTTACAGTACACAACTGCTATCCCTGTACAAATGATAAGTGAGCCCCATGCTTGAAATTGGCAGACACCTCTGGTCTGGAGCTTCAAAATACTTGAAAAAAAAACCCTCGATTGTGTAGAAATGGGCGATCCATTTGATAGATTCTTATATGTTTTTTTTTTTTTTTTACATGAATACCGCACAAGAGTCCCAACTGCTCCCGTCTGGAGCTAGTGAGACTATGGCATCCCCAATTGGGGTATGTTGTGAGGCTGAGGGTAGTGGGGTGGGAAGGAGATAGGGAAGAGGAAGATGGGGAAGTACCTGGCTATTCAGATTTGGTCACCAAACACGGCGAAAGCCACTTCAGGCAACGTTTCAATTCTGAATGGTGGTCTTACACCAGGGCGATACTGAGAGTATCTTCCACTCTGGAACGTGCGCAAATATACTATATATTATTTTAAATGAATAAATTGTGAAATACACAAATTAATCAAATAAAATTTATTTGCGATGCCGGGATTCGATCCCGCGACCTTCATAATGCTAGTCAAGCGCCTTACCGCTGCACTATGCCGGCCGAACAAATTACAATCTTTAGAGCACAGGCGTCCGTTGGGAATGCTATCCTTGTTCTACCAGTATTTCAATGGAAGATGCTCCGAGGAACTAGCGTCATTGATCCCTTCGTCACCGATGCATAGTCGGGAAACACGCTAAACGCATGCCCGACATATGTGCACGGTTGACATTTGTCACATGAGAATGGGTCGCTTTTTCGACTCGTTATCGAGTCCAACAGCTTGGCTGTGTAACGATTTGCCGGCCTCTGTGTTTCTTTCTTCCTACAACATGGATCTCTTCAAGACCAATGTTCATTCCTTCCTCTCCTCAAATCAGACTACACACAGCATAGGGCCTCCTATGTGGAGTTAATGTAAAAAAACTCCCGTTTTACCTCATTCCTTTGACAGTAATCCTATACCTTTGATAAAGTTCACCAGGATTGTCTCTGGATATGTGGCTATATCTTCTGGTTCCACAATGTGTCTTCCCAGGTATCTGAGCCTGGTTCCCATCGGAGCAGGATATTGGCATCATAGGTGGATTGGAGTCTCTTCATCCTCTTCACATTTCTTGCATCTATTGGTGTTTTCCACTCCCACGTCTCTGAAGGGACAGTGTCCCGTTAGCAGCCCTACCAGTTTCCTCATTGGGTCTGATCCGTTTGCAAGAACTTTGGATAGTCTCATTCCGGGTGCCTTCTCCCATTCTTTCCAGTGTTGGGATTTAACTTACAATATATAATTTGCTGTTGCAAGCCGTCAATCCAACAACTGGTGTTTCCGCCCCTTTGTCCATAAGGGCATGCAAGAGAAATGGCAACGCCGCCTTTTTTTTTACAAAAATTAATTTTTGATTTGAGATCAAAATACCCAATCGAATTAAACAATTATTTTTTTAACCAAAAGGTATTATATATAGCAAACAATTATAATTAACTTGCATAAAAACGCCAAAGTAGCCACTAAAATCAAAACACAAAATTGATTTGTTTAATGGTCTATATTTTATAATTTAAATCATAAATATATAAAAAGCACATATCCGTACTAGACATTTGCTATATTGTTTGATTAAAAAAAATATTATATTCAATTTGGTTGTGTATTTTGGTTTCAAATCCAAAATTAAGTTTTGTAAAAAAAATGCCGTGTTGCCGTTTCTCTTGCATGCCCTTTTCGCATTGTAATAAAGTGTGTTAATAATTTAAGTTTTATATGAGTTTGTCGTTAGAACTGTTCTACCGTTGACCGCTTTGTAAACGTATAAAAGAAGATTGAAGTAACATTGAAATGTGAACATATATGTACATATAACACTGGATGGTGAAAAGTGCGTAAAATACAAAATGGACAATGCATTACGTCATATTTCACGAGTGTGGAGAGGAGTGGATAAAATATTATCGGGAAATATGTGTAATTAATAATATTTGGGGGAAATTATTAATATTATCGAAAGATTCGGTAATGTACGTAGATTATTTTTAATATTTACGAATATATTGTAACATTAACAATGATTAATATCATATTATAGAGATATATTTCTTTTGCTTTGGAGTTTTGGGCCGTGTGCCGTATTGTCGTCTGGTTTGAACGTTTGGCTTTTTTCTCATTTGTGCACGGGGTTCGGTGGACGTTTTGGATTCATTATTGTTCCCACAGAAAAGGGCATTGAAAGGGACTGTAACAGGCTATAATCTGCACGTGCCCTAAGAAAAAAACATAAAAATTCTTTGTACATACACACTTTTACGTTGGTTGTGTCAATCTTTCGTTAATCTGTGCCATTTTGAATTTTTGAACTGTCGCTGCTAAACGCTGATTCTCATTTACAACTCTTGGTTAAACGTAAGTGGCGGTGCAGTCATTTTTTGTGTGACTGCCGAGGACTTATAAAATAAGCGCAAAGTTTTTTACTATATACACTAGCTTTTGGCCGTTGCACGCGATTAATTGGTAAAAGTATGCCACCGCTAAACGTTTCAGATTTTGAACAAATTGCGATCAGCTGTCAAGCATAACAACATGACCTTTACAATTGGAAGCCGATCGCAATTTCAAAAGCTTAAACGGGCTGAGAAACTGCGTTTAATCGGGATCGTTCAAAATTGGAAATTGCAAAATTTTTTAATGAAATTTTTATCAGTAAAGCACAACGGACATGGTACACTCGATGACTGATTGTAGTTTGTTCAAAAGCTGAAACGGGCTGAGTGTCGCTTTTATAGACATCAAGTGAAACTTTCCAACAATAATAATTAATCAAATTAAATAATGTCTGATCTAAAATCGAATAATATTTTTGTCGTGGCATTTTTTCGTTATGCGTTTGGCGCCAGAATCCGAAATGTCCACCGTCCCCGCAGTGATACGCGAAATGTAACTTGAAATAGCTTTAAATATTTAGAGTGTACAGTAGTCGGTCCATATAACCTTCGGTCGTAGACGATTTTCTTACGTTTCGTACTCCGCATGGAATCGCACACGAATCATTTTCCAAATGCACTGTACTGAATTGGTTTCCCGCCTCGAGCGTGGCGAAATGTAAAATTGCTTTGGAAAGTAATAACCTGCAAAATTATTATTAAAAATTGCAATAAAACTGCCTTAAAATGTGTTGCGCAATATTTGAGTTTATTGCGCCACCGAAGACTCAAACAAATCATTAAAAATCTTAAAATCAACTCTGCTACATCTAACATTAATATATTTTTCTAATCATTTTCTATGTTCTAATTTATATTCACAAAATACCTAATAACTGGTTTATGAGTTGTCCAAGAATTAAAAGATCTTTCCTCATTTTCAGCGACGCTGACATTTTTCTCAACTAAGAGTAAAACTACTACTGTTGAAGTTCGTAAGCTTGCAATTTTGATCCCAGACGTCAGTAAGCCGTATGCTAATTGCGTTCTCGTTGGGTTCCCAAAATGCTGAAGAGCAAAATCGTATGGCAGGCGGTCGGATCTCTTCAAACCGTTTTTTCCAACCAGGGCGAGGCTTTTTGGGTTGAAACATGGGTTCCCCACCTCAACCTAGAATCAAAAAGTCAATCAATGACATGATTTGCACCTTTTTCTTCACCTGAAGCAATATTTGGTCGGAAAACCTTTTGAGGCCGACTAGGACGCAGAAGAAGTGGTGATAGCATTTTGGTGGCAGAGTTCTACGATAAGGAAATCAAGGATCTTGTGCCGTGGCTCATCAAGTACATTGATCGTGACGGGGACTATGTCGATAAATAAAAAAATAATTTTTCGTGATTTTTAAAATTAGAACGGTTTTTAATTCTTGGACAACCGGTACGTAGTGTTATATGTTATGTACTCGCCATGGTGAAAGACCGCCATTAAGAGTGGTGTTAAACTGTTATTTGCTGGAGACGCGCTATTGTGAAAAAAATTCAAATAAAATATGTTTGTCTGCGATTTTGACCCTTCTATGTACAGAATTTGTATAAAGGACAAGGTCAGAATCGCTTGCGCCAACATTTCCCCATAAGACGGGTAAAAATTTCATTCGCCTTGCAACCCCAGAATATTTTTAAATGATTTTATAGGTGGCATCAAAATGTCAAATTTTATTGTATTTTTCCTGGATTTTGAAAAAGCCATCAAAATCCAGGAAAAATACAATAAAATTTGACATTTTGATGCCACCTATAAAATCATTTAAAAATATTCTGGGGTTGCAAGGCGAATGAAATTTTTACCCGTCTTATGGGGAAATACGGAAATTTCCTAACAAAACACTATTTTGAATTTCGAATTGAATGTTTTGTGGATTAATTTTGAGCTATCGTATATTTTATTGACTGAAACACATTCCTAGAACAATAAACTATGTACCAAAACAACATTACTTGCGTTTAATTACGTAAATTGATAGGTTTTACGATGTTTTCGTCAAGTAAAACGCATCGATTTCGACAGAAAAAATCGCGGCAAATTTGACATTTCGATGCCACAGATAAAATCGTTTTAAAATAATCTTGGGTTACAAGGTGAATGAAATTTTTACCCATCTTATGGGGAAATGTTGGCGCAAGCGATTCTGACCTTGTTCTTCATACAAATTCTGTGCATAGAGGGGTCAAAATCGCAGACAAACATATTTGTACCGAAATATTTTTTTCGTGCACTCGTGCAAAGCGCGCGCGTCCGGCCAATAAGAGGTTAAGGGGACGGCTGAGTGGCCTTTTTCATGCAAAACTTAAATTTGAATTTTAGACCAAAATATCCCAAACCAACTGAATTGTATGAATGTGAAAATTTATTATAAATTAGAAAATTGAATTTGATAGAATAAACATATTTCTAATAGGATGGCAGAGTTATATATAAGATTTTTTTATGATAGTTAGTTGTATGCAGCACTTTTTCATTGATGTCGATCGTCTAGTTGATTAGTCAGACATCTCCAAATACTAAGTTTTGAGATAATAATGAGAAAAGCAGTATTCAAATGCTCACCATAAATCAAATATTATTACACTGTTTATTTTACATATTAAATGTGCTATAAAATAACACGGGAGGCATAATAGTCCGGTAAATTGATATGAAATTTTGAAATATCCTATTAGTGACCCAGAAAATATTCGCTACAAGTTTGAGTGCATGTCTAATAGATGTTGGAGGTGTTTATGAGTAATCTGAGTATTGTACCAGATAGAGGTTATACTAACACATACAACTTTTTTTTTACATAAGCTCCACATAGGAGGCTCTGAGGAAAATAATTCCCCTCAGGGCCTGTGTCATTTTTGGGGATGCTGTGTGGAGGGTCTTTTTAGGAAAGGAAGGATAGGAAGTTCTGGGAAGGAAAAGGATATTAGGGGTTTGTAGGAATCTGGGGGTCAGTGTGTCCAGGAGTGACGGACGTGTGTATCCATCCCTCTCACTGCGGTGCAAGGCGATGTTCCGAAAGAGTACGGCTGGAGAAGTCAATGGGACACTGCATCAACCATTCTCCCGATCCGCCGCCAAGACCCGGACCAACCTCACCCCATGAACCAGAGCATCCCTGCTAAGTCACAAAACATAGAGAACCACTTGGGGTGACCTTTGGCAAAGCTGTTCGTTATCCAATAAATGGTTCCCGGGGCGGCGGGACCCATACCCGCCTCCCAATTGTAACTGCATACCCAACTCAAAACTCGATTTTTCGGAGATGTCTGACTAATCAACATTACGATCGACGTATTCACAAGACAACTGCTGCGACGTCTGCGTACGAGTCAAATAATACATTGCTGATATAGATTTCACCAGCCATTAACAAAGTCAATACGTAAAAGTTTAGTTTTGGGACTTAATGCTAGAAGTGCCTCCTTCCCCGTTCTGAATCCCCACTTGCACAATTACAAAAGTGCAAATGTTTATGGCCCACCCTATACAATTCTTTCTGGTACCTAAATCAAATTAAAAAAAAAACTCATTTCGTACATCCCACAGAAAAGTGTCATAAGTCAAAATTTTCTATTTTGAGTTTTGTCTCTGAAAAATGCCCCACGAAATCTGTAATTAACCTGTCACAAGCCACGAAAATTCCCTAACAAAGCACCTTGAATTTTGAATTGAATGTTTTGTGGATTAATTTTGAGCTATCATATATTTTATTGACCGAAACACATTCCTAGAACAATAAACTATGTACCAAAACAACATTACTTGCGATAATTACGTAAATTGATAGGTTTTACAAGAATCGTGGCAAATTTGACATTTTGATGCCGCAGATAAAATCATTTAAAATCATTTAAAAATATTCTGAGGTTGCCAGGTGAATGAAATTTTTGCCTATCTTAACCAGTTAATGGCCGGAGACGCGCCGGCGCGCGCGTCATATGCGCATGTGCGAGAAAATGATTCAAATATTTGAATAATATTTCCGACAAAAAACTTTTGGTCTGCGATTTTGGCCCTTCTATGTACAGAATTTGTATGAAGAACAGTGTCAGAATCGCTTGCGCCATCATTACTCTAGGAGACGCTAAAAGTTTCATTCACCTTGCAACCCTGGAATATTTTTAAAACGATTTCGTCTATGACAATGTGCTGTCAGAATTTGCCGTGAATTTAATCGTCACAACTAATGCGTCTTCCGTGACTAAAACATCATAAAACCTATTAATTTGCGTAATAAATGCAAGTAATGTTGTTTTGGTAGATAGTTTATTGTGTTGTGAACGTGTTTCAGTCAATAAAATATACAATAGCTCAAAATTAATCAACAAAACATTCAATTCAAAATTCAAAGTGGTGCTTTTTTAGTGTTTTTTCGTGAATTTTCGTGGAATGGCGTGGCCCGTGACAGGTTAAGGGTAAATGTTGGCGCAAGCGATTCTGACCTTGTCCTTCATACAAATTCTGTACATAGAAGGGTCAAAATCGCAGACAAACATATTTTTTTCGAAATATTTTTTGCGCGCATGCGCACAAAGCGCGCGCACCGCGTCCTTCATTCAAATTCTGTACATAGAAGGGTCAAAATCGCAGACAACCTTATTTTTTTAGAAATATTTTTTGCGCGCATGCGCCCCGCATGTTTCCAGCCGATTAGAGTTTAAGTTACATCACTCCATTTCCACAAGATGTCGCTAGTGTTTCTTTTCGACGGAACCACTTGTTCATTATTCATTCATTTTTTTTTAAACTTTAGATCCACACAGGAGACCCTGAGGAAAATAATTTTAGGGGCCTAAGTCTCCTTAGGGGACGCTGTGTGGAGGGTTTTTGTAAGGAAAGGGAGGAGAGGAAGTTTTGGGAAGGAAATAGGTATAAGGGGTGGATAGGAATCTGGGGCTTAGTGTGTCCAGGAGTGACGAACATATGAATCCATCCCTTCAACTGAAGTGCAAGGCGATGGGTCGAATGATTCTGGCTGAAGGATAAAAGATCTCCCTCAACCAGTCTTTCGATCCTGCCCACCACTAGCAGCAGGTGGGTATACGTATCGGACACCAAGACCTGAACAAACCTCACCTCGTGAACCCGAGCACCCCTGCTAAGCCACCAAGCATAGCGAATCACTTGGGGTGACCTATGGCAGAGGTGTTAGTTATCCAATAAATGGCGGTACCCATACCCGTCTCCCAAATTGTATTGTTTTCGCTCTCTTGTAAAAGTAACTTTTTTGACTTACAACACTTTTCTACGGAATATAGGCACTTCTAGCAGTGGCGGCTCGTGACTTTTGGTTGTGCTAGGGTGCTAATATTAAAAAAATGGCATCATGGATGTTGTCGTATGTGAAAAATATTTTTTTTTTTTTTTTCAAAAATCGGTGTTTTGTATGAAGATTTTTCAGGAAATCGGTGCGGCGCACCACCAAACTGAAACTAACCTGAAATTTTTCATACAAAAAACTGATTTTCAAAAAAAAAAAAAAAAATTTTTTTCGGCTACAACAACGTCAATAATGCCATTTTTTTAATATCAGCACTCTAGCACACCAAAAAGTCACGAGCCGCCACTGACTTATAGCATTACTCCCGGAGTTATTACGATGGAATTGCAAACTGTCTTCTGGATCAAAAGTATATTAATTTCTTTACTGATATTTGATGAATTTTTGTATGAAAAATGCTTTAATTACCTTTTTTTTGAATCAGTTAATATTATTTATCTCAAAAATGCTGAAGTATAGAAAATTGGTAAATTTTTTTACGAATTTTTCATATTTTTTTTATACGTCGTAAAAATTATGTTTCACAAGTTGATGTAAAAATAATAACACCGGTGAATTTATTATTGTAGTTTTGTTTTGAATTGAATTTGTTCAGAGAATTTCATTGTCCTATTTTTATGTGCGGCCAAAATTATTGATTTTAAATGTTTAGGGGTGATCACGATGAAACTATGAAATTGAAACTGGTTAAATTATGAATTGATGAAATATTGAGAGGAATGGCTGCGCAACCTTTTTCATGCAAAACTTAATTTTGGATTTGAAGCCAAAATACTCAACAGAACTGAATAATTTATTTGTGTTTTAAAATATAACATATATAGCCAATTAAAAAATTCTTTATTTCATGATTTTAAAGGCAACTTTGACAATTTTTTGTGAGTTAATAGTGATCGTTTAAAAAATAATCTTATTGTGTTAATATAATGAAACAAAAAATAAATCATTGTCGTTTGTGTTCAACGTAAATCGGTCATTTGTAGTTTAAATTTAAGCCAGTCACGTGCTTTTTAAAATTTTTATTTGATATCTAGCGAGTTCACGCCATGCAGTGCAATGCCACTTAAATAAAATGGTTTCTCTCTGCGTGTCCTTTCCCATTCGACTGCGTTCCCCTTTCGCCTCCCCTAACCCTTCCCTCCCTGTTAAATTATATGAAATACACCCATTTTTCAAATAACTCTCGCGTCACCTATTGTAATATTTTTATACAAATTTCACAATGCCAGAGCTCACTTTTGTAAATAGAAACATTCGCGGGTGTGCGCATAACATATCACCAAAGATTCATCGCAATCGGATGAATGGTATAGGAAATAATTTCACAACGCTAGAGCTCATTTTTACATATAGAAACCTTCCCGGATATGCGCACTACAATACACCAAGATAATATTTGCTAAGTACATAGGACTAACGATTAAAAAAATTAATTATTGTCATTAAATTATTGCCAAAATTGCCTCTAGAATCAGTAACAAATTCTTTAATGGCCTATTAAATTATAATTTTAAACAAATATAAATAAAATTGCTCACATCCGTACTAAATATTTGCTTTATCTGCTTTTTTATTTTTGAAAAATTATTCAGTTTGGTTGAGTATTTTGGCCTGAAATCCAAAATTAAGTTTTGAAGAAAAAAGGTCTTTACAGTCGTTCTTTTTCAAAGGTGATTGTGATGAAATTTTAGCTGGTTTGATGCAATTATATTTGGTAAAATGATGAAGTGATGAAATTTTAGGGGTGGTCATGATGAAAGTGCGAAATTTCCTCTCGGAAAATATGAAATTGATGCAATTATTGTTCTAAATAATGATGAACTGTTGTGCAATTTCTCTCCTGAAGAATCGTTGGTGAAATTTTAATAGTTTGGTTTGAATGAATTTAAATTTAAACTGATTTGATGCAATTGCTTTTGATTAAAATGATGAAGTGATGAAATTTTAGGGGTGGCAAAGATGAAAGTTTGAATTTTATGCTGGGAAAATATGGAATCGATGAATTACTGTTCTAAATAATGATGAACTGTTGTGCAATTTCTCTCCTGAAGAATCGTTGGTGAAATTTTAATGGTTTGGATGGAACGAATTTGAATTTAAACTGGTTTGACGCAATTGTTTTTTTGTAAAATGATGAAGTGATGAAATTTTACAAGTGGCCATGATGAAAGTATGAAATTTATTCTGGGAAAATATGGAATTGAGATGCGTTCTGAATAATGATGAAATATCGTGCGATTTCGCTCCTGGAGAATCAATCATCGGTGAAATTTTAATAGTTTGGTTTGAATGAATTTGTATTTAAGCTGGTGTGATGAAATTGCTTTTGATAAAATGATGAAATTTTAGGGGTGGCCATGGTAGAAGTATGAATTAATGCAATTATCGTTCTAAATTATGATGAACTGTCGTGCAATTTCTCTCCTGGAGAATCATTGGTGAACTTTTAATGTTTTGAATGAATTTGATGGTTTGTTGCAATTGTTTTTAGTAAAATGATGAAGTCCTGAAATTTTAGGGGTGGCCCATGATGAAAGTACGAAATTTTTGCTGGGAAAATATGGAATTGGTCCAATTATTTTTCTAACTAGTGATGAACTATTGTGCAATTTTGCCCCTGGAGAATCATTGGTGAAATTTGAATGGTTTAAAACAATGAAGTGACACTTTAATCTGCTCAACTCCACTAAGCACCCAAGTCCATCATGCTATCTACCTTATTCTCAATAACTTTAATAAATTTCACCAGGTTTGTTGTAGGATAGATCACAAAATACATAGATCTGAAACTATGTTCAATTAAATTTTCTGAACAATATCCTTTTTCCAAATGATTTGAGATTTTCACTGCCAAAAGTATCATTGTGATAAATTTTTGTGTTGTTATGTCGTGCTGCACTTCCTCCTTCTTTAGCCGACGTTTCGGACAGCATTGCAGTGTCCATCATCAGGGCAGATTAATGGATTTTTGCAAAGTGTTTGATAATGTATGTAGAAGTGACACTCTGTTGCATGCGTTAATCCTCTTACGACCAGATATTTCGGTACACTAATTATAATTATTATTCAAATTAATGTCGTTTTTGTCGTTTAGTTTTGGTGTAGCCGCCAAGTACTGGATACAAGAACTATTTAAACACACATTTCACCGTTATCTACACGTCTGCACTGATAATTGACACTGTAAGGCTGTCAGAAATGTTGGCTAACGAAGGAGGAAGTGCAGCAAGGCATAATAACCCAAAAATTAATCATGATGATATTATGATATTCCAAAGACATTATATCGAAAATTGCCATTAATTTGCCTTCCGAACGTGAAAAAAAAATGCATGTATAAAACAGCTGTACAAATCAATATTGTTATATTATCTTGTGCGCATTTACAGTTGAAATCCTCAATACTATTGTATTATTTCGTGCACGTTTATAATTGAAATTCTCAATATTGTTGTATTATTTCGTGCGTGTTTAGAATTGAAATCATCAATATTGTTGTATTATTTCGTGCGCGTTTACAATTGAAATAATCAATATTGTTGTATTATTTAGTACGCGTTTACAATTGAAATCATCAATATTGTTGTATTATTTCGTGCGCGTTAACAATTAAAATCCTCAATGTTGTTGTATTATTTCGTGCGCGTCTACAACTAAAATCCCTTTTGTATTTTAATCTCATTTTTTTACCCGTTTGCGGTTCATCTTTGTTTCGACTCTTGTGCGCTATATTATGCACCCAACAGTGAGATAATTCGTGTAGAAGTGGCGCCAACTTTACCATAAAAAATTATTGTGTATGCATGCAAGGAATACCAAATGATGAATCTCAATTTTATACCTTTTTGATGATATTTTAATGTGAACATAATTTATACACTAAAATTTTAAAAAAAAATTACATTATCTCCACACAGAAGGCTCTAAAAAAATAATTTCTCTCAGGATCTATTTCATGTTAGGGAATGCTGTGTGGAGGTATTTTTTTTAAGGAGAGGAAATTCTGGGAAGGAAATAGATACGAGGGGCGTGTAGGAATCTGTGTGTTCTGAATGAACGTATGAATTCATCCCTCCAATTACAATACAAGGCAATGTGTCGAGCGATTCTGGCTGGAAAGTTCGAAAGATTTTCAACCAGTCTCTCTTGATCCGGCCCGCCATGCAGCAGGTGGGCAGTTGCTCGGCCGCTAAGACCGGGGCAAACTGCACTCCATGGGTTAGTGTGTCCAGGAGTGACGGACGTATGAATCCAACGCTCCAACTGCAATGCAAGGCGATGGGTCGAACTATTCTGGCTGGAGAGGTCAAAAGGCCTCCCTCAACACCAGTCTCTCTCAATCCGGCCTGCCATGTAGCAGACGCATCGGCCACCAAGACCTGGACAAACCTGCTGAGTTGCCAAACATAACAAATCACTTGGGGTGACCTATGGCAGAGGTTACAGTTATCCAATAAATGATTCGGCATTTCCCGCACCCGCGCCTCCCAAAATTTTTCAAATTCTGTTTATTAATTCTGATGGGTGATTTTATAACACGAGAGTCTTTATTTTCGTTGATTTTTTTTGTCTATGTTGGGAGTTATTAACTTTTTTTATACACTAAGGCCCTCCGTTCACGGAGATACTTACAATCTACGTAATTGTGACGAAACCACAAGTACCCTGCTGATATACCACTTTTTAATGCTAGTCTCCGTACACGGCGCCATCCGAAATATACTGAACTTGATCATTTTTCACATGCAACCGTGGAGTTAACACGCTGTCAACCGATATCAAATGACTTTTTTTTCAACATCAATCCATGCCTTCTCCACTAAATCCTTTCTTACATATACTGGTAACATATAGTTATATAAACATTGCATTTTTTCCACTTTCAGAACAAATTTAACATTACTTTCATGTTCCGATGCGATTTCTGTCAAACGTCAAACGAATAAGTATCAGGCACAAATGATGCGTCGCGTGCGATCAGCACTGTCAGTATCGTGATACTGATTGGAAACCGACAGCCACCGCGTAGCGCCGTGAACGGGCACTAGCAAAATCGTACGGGGGGTACTTACGATCGTCGCGTATGATACGCACATGAGGATCGAGTATCTTGTATCTCCGTGAACGGAGGCACTAACAATAATGGAAGAAAATCACAATCAAATATCATGTAATTATTATTATTATTATAATTGTTGTTATCTTTCGATAACTTGAAATGGAGATCTCGTTTTGGAAGAAATCACAGAGTGCTTTACAAATTCTTAGCCACAATAAATAATAAAACATGATAGCCTTCTAAATACCTAATATATACATCTACGAAATAATAAAATAAATCTGTATTTTTTTATTTGATTGAATGTTTAAATATTTCAACCATTTTGCTGTTGTAAATTAATTAATGTTTTTTAGCAGTACAAACAATGATGTATGGAGAACACACGGAACTGGGTAAAATGTATGAATGATTTTTTCTTCTTCTTTTATTCTGTGAAGTATGTTTAGTTGGATTGGTGTAATGAAATTCAAAATGAATTAATTTTTTTATACAAATTTCGGGTCGGTTTAGACCTCTGTTTTACTTTTTAACAAATTATTATGCCAATTTGGGTGTGGTAATTTTTTATGTGAAAACTTATGAAAAAAAAGCCTAAAAATGTTTCAACTTAATTTTATGGTTTCCGTACTATGGCAATATGACATTGTTTCCTGTTCCCACTTGACATTGTTACAATGTGGCATTTCGACTTGTGGAAATGTGACGTTGCTACATTGTCCCCAAGTGATTTTATTATAATTGTTACAATGTGGAAATGTCACATTCTTTTGATGTGAAAAAGTTTCCATATGACAATGTGGAAATTGTATCAATGTGAAAATGTACCCATGTGACATTAATACAGTGTTGAAATGTGACATTGTTTCAATGTCAAAATGCTCTCATGTGAAAATGTTCCCATGTGATATTGTTACAATGTGGAAATGTTTCCATATGAAATTGTTACAATGTTCCCATGTGATATTCTCACTATGTGAAAATGTTGACTTGTGACATTGGTACAATGTGGAAATGTTTCCGTATGAAATTGTTATAATGTTCCCATGTGATATTCCCACAATGAAAATGAAAATGTCGACATGTTATATTGTTACAATGTGAAAATGTTTCCATATGAAATTGTTACAATGTTCCCATGTGCCATTTGCACAATGTGATAATGTGCACATGTGACATTGTTACAATGTGGAAATGTTTCCGTATGAAATTGTTATAATGTTCCCATGTGCCATTCTCACAATGTGAAAATGTTCACTTGTGACATTGTTACAATGTGGAAATGTTTCCGTATGAAATTGTTACAATGTTCCCATGTGATATTCTCACAATGTGAAAATGTTCACTTGTGACATTGTTACAATGTGGAAATGTTTCCGTATGAAATTGTTACAATGTTCCCATGTGATATTCTCACAATGTGAAAATGTTCACTTGTGACATTGTTACAATGTGGAAATGTTTCCGTATGAAATTGTTATAATGTTCCCATGTGATATTCTCACAATGTGGAATTGTTAAAATTACAATGTGGAAACGTGACATTTTGATATTGTTACAATGTGGAATTGTAACATATTGACATTGTTACAATATAGAATTGTGACTATTTTATATTGTTACAATGTGGAAATGTTCCTGTATGACATTGTTACAATGGGAAATGTGAAAATGTAATCCTAATGTAACAATGTTCCGATATGTTGATTGATAAATAAGATGTATAGTAATTTTAAAAAAAAATTCACATAAAAAATTGCCATACTTTTTGGTTGTTACATCCGCACTGTGATTTATTTTCTGTTTTTTTTTTATACACGTGTTTTAGTGTTAATTTCCTTTATTTGTGTCATTATTAATTATATATAAATATATTGTTTTACACTTTACATATCTGAATATATATATATATACAAACATATATATATATTTTGTAATGTAAACTGGGTGGCTCAAAAGTCAGTTAACCAAATTTTAAAAAATGAAGTCGAAAATGTATTTTTTTGCCGATTCCACGCTCAACGCTTTAAAAACTAGTATTAAAATTTAAATGTTATTTTTTCGAGTAATTTAAATGATTTTGTTAGTTGAATTTTGGGTCATATTGTTGTGTTTTTCTTTTAGTCTCCAATGGACATTTTTTATGTAATATTCTCTTAATTAATATACCTCCAAAAGCAATACTGAAGACTTGCGTTAAATTTTAAGGCTATGTAATTTTTTCTTACCGCTTTTGACCCACCGCATAAAAAAAAGAGCATGCAAAAAATCATTAAAAAATTCTACGCAAAAAAGGGAGCAATTTTGTTTTGAGTAATCTATTCAAAAAGTTTGTTACATTTAAAAAAATTAAACGCGTCGTTTTGTGCGTCAGCAGGTAAAAAAGCGGTGAAAAAGAATTTTTCAATGTCCAGGATATAAGTATTTTCTAGCACAGAAGCTTTTTCCAACCATTGTGAAAATAATAAAATAAATTTCTAATAAATGTACCTTAATAATTAAAAAAAATTAAACGCACTCGCAATTGTTGGCGGACAAAATTGAAGTTTTTATTTTTCAAACAAACCCCAAACACATTTTATAAATTGTTTCCGATTACGTGAAATATCACACAGCATTTCTTGTAGGAATATTTGGATTGTATCAGATATTGTAATGTCTGGTGTTTTGTGTTTTTCTTTGATGAACAATATTTTTTAGGTGATAGGGAGTTTCAATGAACAATACTTTTCAGATGATCGGAAGTTTCAATAAACAATACTTTTCAGATGATCGGAAGTTTCAATAAACAATACTTTTCAGGTGATAGGGAGTTTCAATGAACAATACTTTTCAGATGATGGGAAGTTTCAATGAACAATACTTTTCAGATGATCGGAAGTTTCAATAAACAATACTTTTCAGATGATCGGAAGTTTCAATAAACAATACTTTTCAGATGATCGGAAGTTTCAATAAACAATCTATGGATAACCGCTAAGGAACAACACCTCATTCTGACAGCTCCAATTTTTATTGCAAAATAAGTGACAATTAAGCAAAAAACACAACAAAAACACTAAAAAAAAACAAAAAAACCAGTGATTCGTTAAATACAGTGAGTTTATTTGGTAGTGGCAGTGCTAAATATTTAGAAATCTCGTCAAAAAAAAAACGAAACAAGACATTATAAACCACAGACAATTTATGTGTTTTTGAAAAAAAAAAAAAAATAAAATAAATAATAAAAAAAAAGTCATTTCTGTCATAGACAACACAACAAAATTATTAAAAAAAATAAATTATATGGGGCATCTGTGAACAAACCATAGAATTTTAACTACAAGCAAAAAAAAAAAAAAACGCGAACAACATGTCTAAATCTCGCAGTAAATTCTCCAGTGCGAAGAAAACCACATCCTCACCCCTATTAACTGGCACCATGGACTCACCGTCGGCGACACACCAATCTATGATTAATATAGACAGTGAGTCAATATTTGAATTTATCAATACGAAATTCGAGGAAATGAAGACAGTGATGCTCAATAAAATTGAAACAGAGCTGCAAGAAATAAAAACTTTCACGAACTTCATTAACGACAAATATGATGACATTATACAAAAACTGCAACAAATTATGGACATTCCAAACAAAGTCAACAAACTCAAGGAGGAACTGGCGGAAAAAGAAAACAGATTGGCTACGGTAGAAATCCACCTAGCGGATATAGAACAATCGGCCCTTTTGAAAAGTATAGAAATAAGCGGTCTAAAACTACAGGACGACACATCCCTAGCTCATGCTGTTGCGCGGATCGCTGAACTCGCAGGCGTTACGATTACCCCAGAGGATACCTACAAAATCACAAAACACAGACCAAATGATCAGAAAAAAATTACAATTAATTTTGCGGATATAACAAAAGCGGATACCATATTAGCAGCCAAACACAGTGACGCGATAAAAAAATTCAACGGGGAAGGAGCCCAATATGTTTACGTAAATGCGGCTCTAACGCAATACTATAAAAATCTGCACTGGAACACCAGAAAAAGAGCCCAAGAAAAAGACTATAAATATGTATGGATAAAATCCGGAAAAATACTTGTAAGAAAAACTAAGGACTCAAAAGTTATAGAAATAAAACACTTGAACGACATAACTAATAAACTGACATAAAAACTACTGTACACCAAATACAACCTCACATCATATACTTACACAAATACACACCAACATGGCTGATTACATGAAATATATAGACTCGAACAATCAACACTACTGTATAAGTACAAATGATTTTAATCTATGGACCAACATCACAAAAGAAAAAAATAGAATCAAAATATTGCACCAAAACATTAGATCGATCAATAAAAATTTTGACGAATTTATAATATACCTCCAACAGATTGACAATAATTTTGATGTCATTGTGCTGACAGAATGCTGGTTGAATGAAAACTATATCCCAAAAACAATCAAAAACTATCATACACACCACACAAATATACACAAAAACCAAAATGATGGTATAGTTACGTACATCAGTGATAAAAATAACATAAGCGTTCAGGAAATAAACATCATAGACTCCAACTGCTTACAGATTACATATGAAAAAGAAACATGTATCCTAGCTATGTACAGATCTCCATCCAAAAACAACATTACAAACTTCCTAACAGAACTTAACAATACATTAAATGACCTCAACAAATACAAAAATATCATCATCATAGGAGACCTTAACATAAACATTCTACAAAACGGACACCCACAAAACATAGAATACCTAACAATACTAGCACAGCATGGACTGGAGCCAACGATAAATGTCCCAACACGAGTAACACAAAACACTAAAAGCTGTATAGATCATATAATGATCAAGACAAAACTAAAAACCAAAACAGTAGTACTTGAAAGCACAATTACAGATCACTACATGAATATGATAGCAATAGACACCGAAAACACTAATTCGAACCAACATAAAATATTTACAAAAAAAATAATTGACTACTCAAACTTAAAAGAAAAATTACAAAAAATAAACTGGAATACAATATACCAAATAGATAATGTCGAAGAGGCCTGGAATAAATTTACAAATACGTTAACGCAAGAAATAAAAAATTACACTTCAATAAAACACATAAAACTTACACACAAAGCAAAAAAAATTAAACTATGGATAACACAAGGAATATTAAACTGTATTCGTAAACGAGACAAAATTCACAAACAAATTAAACACACACCGTATGACATGGAACAACTTAATAGAGAACTCCAGTCCAATTTTTTTATTTTTTTTTATGAATAAAGACCTTCAAACTTAAATAACTGCATTTTTATTTTTATTTTTATAGTTAGTTTTAATAGTTAAAATAATTGTCAAAGTTTTAATTTTTCTAGACCATCAGAAAAGCACCATATCTATGGTAAATTGTTAATATGGTGATATGGTCTTCACCCACCGATATTTTATTTACCTTCAAGTTGTCATATTGTATCAGTGATATTATGTCGAGGAAAATTTCCCTATATCTAGGGGAGAAAAATATTTTTTAGGGATAAGGGAAATCAGGACAAAATCTAGGGAAATTTCGAACTCTGGCAAAATGTTTATTACATATGACAATATTACTGGTATTATTTTATATATATATTATATACGTATACATATATATTTTTTGGAATTCCTATGAATCTTAATTATTGTTCATGTACTTACATGCAATGCTATTTTTAACACTGACAACTCAAAATGATATTATATGTTTCTGAAAAGATAAATGGGACCTCTGAAAAAGAATTTAATTTATGTTTTAAGTTCTGTTTTTTCGGTGATTGTGGTTAATTTTTATTTTGCAAAGTGTTTTTTTTAATTTGGAATTCAATTTCTAATTCAGTGGTGAGTGCATTCGTACTTTTAAATTATTACTTCTTGTAGCAAAAAGTGTTTTATTTGGAAAAGCACAGTATTATTAGTATATTTACCAAGTTCCGATATCTTTCCAATTAATTAACATATATAACAGGATTAGTGTTACACAATCAGGTGGCTACGTAGGTAATTGCGTAAATGTGAAATTCTAGGGAAATTTCACTTCGAAATCTAGGGAAATAATTTTTTTGGGCAGAACATCCCTGTTTTAAATGATAAACAATATGGCGGAATCATGAGGCTACTATGAAATTTGGTGATGTTTAGGTGTGGGAAATCGTTTTTTATTCAAGATTAACTGCTTTTAATATTGAAAAACATTGGTAAAATGTCCACATTTCACCGCTACTGTTATTGTATTTAATCAAAGTGCAATATAAAAACAAATCTCTCTCCTTTATTGCAAATACATCTGACATCGTGTTTTGTGTTAGGCGTTACTTTGTAGGTACATTGTTTTATGTAACACATACAGAAACACTGGTATTTAGGTATAATACACTGATCATGACGATTGTGTGTATAAAAAGCCCTTGATACTAAAAAGAATTTGAAAATACGATCGATGTATCGTCAACCAAATGTCAAAAATGACACGACTCTAACCTCAAATAGGCAAAATTTATTCCAGATTGTCCGCAAATATAGCCCCTTTCGTAAATTGTTGAGGGCCTAAATTATGTTTCAATAAACACAATAACTATTATTTATCTAAATCTCTATAAACAGTATGAAAATAAACCAAAAACACGAAATGTTGAACTGCATATTCAAATGTCAATACAATAATACTGACAATACAATACACGCGATCACCAGGTGACAGTGGGTGAGTGTGACGCGTGACGTCACCATTCACCATTTCAGTAATGCCAACTTAACGCTGTGTTTTCAGGAGAGGTTTAAAAATGCACTTTTTAATAATTTTTTAAAAACTCTGCGTTTAATATTATGAAATAAAAGTTATATATTCAGAATCAGCGTTTATTGGTCTATATGAACATATTTTTTTAAAGCCATAATATTTTTCACTGGAGTTCCTTATTACTATAAAAGATATAGAAACATCTGCACGAAAATTATTAGAGTAGCTAAGGAGTTATACTACAGAGAAAAACTTAAAGAAAATAATAACCCGAAGGAAATATGGAGAATTTTAAAAGAAGTTACATACACACAAAAATACAAACAGAAAAATACTATTGAACATCTAAATATTAACTCAAACAAAATTGATGCCAAAACAAATACAGAATTTATGGCAAACCATGTCAATAACTTCTTCGCAACTATAGGGAAAGTTTTAGCGAACCGTAAAAAACATAGCACAAACAAAATAACACAAACAAACATTTCAAACATCAATTCTCAACCGACACAACACAGATTTATAATAAAAACAACTTCGGAAAAGGAAATTGACAAAATAATAAACACATTAAAAAACCGGATTGCTCCTGGATTAGATGAGATAACAACGGATTGCATTAAAATAATAAAAAATGAAATATTAAAACCTATAACACACTTAATCAACCTTAGCATAACACACGCCTTCTTTCCTAGTACTCTTAAAAAAGGACTGGTGATACCTATTTATAAATCCGGAGACAAAATGGAAATAACTAACTATAGGCCAATCACATTGTTAAACTCGCTATCAAAGATTTACGAAAGAGTATTAAAAATCCAAATTATAAAATACCTGGAAGAAAACAAATTAATCTCGGATAAACAATATGGATTTAGAGAAAAAAGAAGCACAAAAGAAGCTTTGGCAAGTACATTGGAGGGGACCCACCACTTTCCCACGGCTGTGTGAGGAAACTGATTGTTTAACCTCCTTAGCCGCACACGTCAGGACTCTAATTTTTTGTAAAAAGGAAGCTACATTTATTTTGAAACGAATCTAGACCCTCCAATGTCCCTGCATGCATGATTGTTAGTAAAAAAAGTAAAATGTATGCATACTTACATTTGCAGTAATTAAAAAGATAAAAAATAGTTCGCCTGTCGGTTCAGCATCTAGTTGAGTAAAATAATAAATAAAAAGAAAAATATTTACAGGTGTAAGTATGATTAAAACCAAAGAAAATATATAAAAAGAAAGATATTGGGGGCAGTTTGTCCCACTATCACGGGGCAGTCCCGGCGAGAATGAGCGGGCGAGCGGCCTGGTCGCAACGTGCCCAAACGCCCGCGTCCCTTAGCCAGTTTCCCAAAAGTACCCTTGAAGAAGTGTTTGTGGAGGGGGGGGGGGGGGAGATACTCCCAAAGACCCTGGGGAATGATGTGAGCCTCGGGTCACCGGAGGCAGGACGGAAGGGAACCGGGCTCGCGCAAACATTCCTCAAGCTCGCTCATGACGCCGGGGGAGGCACGGGCGTTAGTGGGACGGCCCTACCAGAATTCTGCCACCTGACTGGATGCAGGGACCGGGTCTATCCGCCCCCATGGTGGGGAGTTGGACAATACAGTACAATGGAGTTCAGTACATCAACCTAGTCACAATTCAAGAAGTTAGTAACATAATAAAAACAAATAAGACAGGTAAAAAGGCGTGATCAACAAAAAATTGAAGCAACAAAATAGAGAAAAAGAAAAAAAATAATATGAAGATTACGTAGCAGTAAAGAGCAAAAAAATAATAATGTATAACAGTAGTTATAAATAAAAACAGAATAATAAATACAGTGTAGTCATACCACCAAACAAGAAATGTAAAAACAAGAGTATAACAGAAATATAAAGCAATCGAGCATAGGCAATAATAAAATTGAGACGGAGGAGTAACCATGGAGAGACAAGAGCAATACGTTTGGCACCTGAAACAAAGATGATTTTAATCTAAGTCAGCAACTCTAAGCACAGGCCATCTCTCCACCCAAGACTTTACAAACTTTTTAAAGCATTCAAAATTATCTCTGTTCGACACCAGATCGGCATTCCATGCCGGTCTTGTAATTCCTCTCAAACCATCCAACATTTCCTCTCTGGCATCCTTCATCAACTCGCAGTGCCACAGAATGTGCTCGGCTGTCTGGTTAGTGTCACCACATGCGCAGTTCGGATGAGGAGACAGTGCCAGACTATGTAGTCGTCCCCTGAACTCCCCATGACCGGACACCAATTGCGTCATGTAGTGATCCAGTTTTATGTGCGCCCCTTCCATTCTGCTTTTAACTGAGGGGAAGAAAGAGAAAGTCAATCTACCCTTCGTCGACCTATCCCATCGCTCTTGCCATACACTCAGCGTTCTATCTCGCATAGCTTTCAATAAGCCAGGGAGGGATACCGCTCCGCCTGGTGCCAGTTCGACTCCCAGGTGGACAGCAACCCTACCTCTCGTCAATGCCTTTTTTGTCAAAACTTCCCTAATTTCCAAGTCAATCGGCAGTGTACCGGCCAGAACCGGCAATGCATCGTTAGCCACAGTCCTATATGCGCCCGAGAGCGCCAACAGGGGAGTCCGTTGGCCCCGCTTGAGGGCCAAGTGGATCAATGCATTATCTAGCCGGTGCTCCCATACAGCGGCGGCATACGAGACTTGCCCCACGTACACACACTTATATAGGAGGCGAAGTGCCGGAGTCCGCAATCCCCACTCAGCTGTTGAGAGCCTTCTCAATTTCAAGAAAAGAGCCTGGGCCCTGCTAGAAACGCTCTTTACGTGCGCTAGGAACGAAGAAGATCTATCTAAGATGACGCCTAAATACCTGGTGTTTTCAACAAAACGAATAGTGGAGCCTCCCATTCTGATGGAAGGGTTTCTGGTACGACTGAGCATACCCTTCATCAAGAGTCCCACAGTCTTATGGGGAGCGAAGTTCAGCCTGTTTCTCTTACCCCATTCAAGAATTTCACGCAGACATTCTTCTGCTTTGCTCTCCACTTCCTTTCTGCTGTCCCCTGAGACCAAAACAAACTTATCATCAGCGTAGTCAACCGATATGCATCCTTCAGGCAAGGGTAACCTAGAGGAGTCGTCAAAAAGGATGTTCCACAGGTCCGGTCCGAGGACCGACCCTTGTGGACAGCCCATGTCAACATCACGTACGATGAAAACATCGCCATACATCACAATTACCTTTCTGTTGCGTAAATAATCACTAATAATTTTGAAAAGTAGAGGCGGGCAATTACGACTTTTCAATTTAGTTAAAATCATCGGCCACCACGCATGATCGAAGGCACCCGAGATGTCCAAAAAGATTCCTATTACATACTTCTTGGTGCAAACCCTCACCCATTCAAGCGCATACTTAATGGCGTGCTCCGTGGACTTACCGGGGACGAAGCCAAATTGGCGGTCGCAGGGCGTTGACAGGGTGAGGCGGAGCCTATGTCTGATGATTCTTTCCAGTATTTTACCTAAAATTGGAAGTAGAGTGATGGGCCTGTAGGCCCCGATGTCTGTTCTCGGCTTACCATTCCCCTTTGGTATAATCCGGAGCACGCCTTTCTTCCACTCTGTAGGGAATACCCCCCTTCGCAAGCACGTTTCCAACACTTGATAAAACTCCTCTTTAGCGTGGATCCAAACATGCTTCGCTATTATGCCATTCAATCTGTCAAATCCCGGTGCCTTCTTCGGACCCAAACCCTTAATTATGATTTCAACCTCTGCTCGACTTAACGGTGGTACGCCGTCCCCCTGGGCGAGGTCTCTAGGTGGAAGCCGTGACAGGTATCTAACCTGTTGATGGTGAACACTTTCCCCAGTAACTGAGTCTAGCGGAACTAACTTGCCCAGAAGTGTCTCAAGAGTGGAGACTATATCAACACTCTCTACGTTCCCTTCGCTACTACCGAGCATGACGCTCGATAAGTATCGTTCTGATCCTTTTCCCGAGTTTTCAACAGCGCTGTGGATTTCCCACGGGTTGGCGTTACCCACTTCATTTACCCAACTATGCCATGCAGCTCGTTTTGCTGAGAGGACACACGACCGATAGGCACCACGGGAAGCCCTAAAACGGGTCTGAAGGGCAGCTGCTTCTTCAGGTGAGCATTCACCCCGCCTGACGACCACCAGGCTCCTATAGGCCTTTTTGTAAGCCCCCTTCAGCAAAGTCAGCTCTTGTGTCCACCACGGCGTCCTAATGACCTTCTTTGGGTTTGATCTGCCCAAAGAAATTTCAGCAGCTGATACCACCGCCGCGTTAAAGAAATTCCCCAAGTTGTCCGGTTCCCTAGCAGCTACGTCTTGAAAACCCCTTAAAGAATGACGGAGCGCATCCCCAAAGCTATCCCAATTCGCCCTAGTGGTTCTGAAGTTCCAAGATGATCTTGGAGCTTCTGTTTTTGCAATTCCCACTGAAAAAGTTATTAATCTATGATCGGAAGCTATCGCACACTCATGAACCGTCCACTTCGATATTTTTGCCGCAACAGATCCAGAGCAAAGAGTGAGATCAATGTTGCTTTCGCCTCCGGTTCCCGAAAATGTTGAAAACGTACTTGGTTCATTGATGATGAACAGACCTTGCGCTGAGATAAGATCTTCGACGGCATAGGATCTTTCCGTCCGATTTTCGCTAAAGTCGAACCAGAGAGGCGAGCGCGCGTTGAAGTCACCTCCAATAATAATGTTTCGGCCTTTTAATTTATGCAAGGCACGCGTGAGGCTCAAAATATGCGGTTCCACTAAATTACCATATTTAAAGTATACAGAGATCACGATGATCTCAGTATCGCCAAATTTAAAGGAAACACAGGTTTGGTATTCGTTCGAAAGCCCCTCGAGAAGGAGGGGGCTGATCAACGAGGTATTAACCAGAACACCCGCCCCCGGGGAACTGCCTACTTCGAGTACCGCCCCTGGACTAATGACACCAGGTGTTTTTCCTTGCCAAACGTATTGCTCCTGAATAAGCAGAATGTCGATCCCAAGGTCAGTCATGACCTGCTGGGCCTCAAGGGTGGCTACTCGAGATCTCTGCAGGTTGACCTGACCTATGGAGAGAGGATTAGCGGCGGCCATAATCGGTCATGCGGACTTGAGCCTCGATCGCAGCTCGGTACGCGGGGCAGGCGCGGTCGCCAGTGCAATGTTCGGCTGGTTTCTTGAACTTGGTACAGGTGGCGCAGATTGCGGCCTGTGCTTTCTTGGGGCACTCCTCGAAATCATGGCCGGCTGCGGCGCAGTGGCGGCAAGAAATGAACTCTTGGGTACAAGATTTGCTCACATGGCCGTACATGTGGCATTTGAAGCAACGGGTAGCTCCCAGATAGTCACGAACCCGACAGGCATTCCACCCAAGGTAGCAAAGACCGCTATCAATTAGTACCTTCCGGCAATCTGGGTGGCACGTGACAATCATATTCATGGTCCCACCTTCGCGTTTGCCAAATAGGGAGACCCTTCTCATTGTTCTTAAATGATCTTCTCTAGAAAGAGTTGATCTATCAGCGAGGTTGTTAATAAAAATTTCCTCAAATAGAGCAGTATCAGCAGCCGCATCTCCTCTGGGGACGTCGTAAATGACAATCTTGGGTAGCCGCCCCTGTGGGTTAACCATTTTTATTCCTTTGAGGGTGAGTTTTTCCGCCGCCTTCTGAATGTTCTTTACACCCCCCGGGCTATCAGTTTGCAGAAGAAAGCCTCCACCCTTCACCTTGCGTGACCTGACCACTTTGAAACCGTCGGTTTTGGGATCTAGAACAGACGTTAGCACCTTCTGGGTCTCCTCAGAGGTTTTGCCTTCAGGAGCTGTGGGGTAAAATAGTATAGTAGGCCTTAGGGGAGGCAACGCACGCTCCTGTCCCTCGAATAGGATAGATCCACTGGGAGGTGCTCCAGCAGCTACGCCCGCATAAGTTTTGGTACTTACCGCTTTTTCAAAAACTTGAGCCTTAGGGGACGGACGTTTAATAAGCTCATCTATTTTTTCTGTTAATCCCTTCTGTGAGTTTATAATATCGGCAAAGGCACCAGCTCTCGCGTTGGCGGCGGCGCAAGCTATTGCCAGGTTTGATAGCTCCTTACGAATTAAATCAATACTCACCTGCACAACTAAACGGTCCTCCTTTTTCATTTTATTTTTCATCTCGTATACCTTATCGGCGATCTTTGAAAGAGGGCTCCAAAATGGGGCAAGATAGTCCTTCTCGATTGCCGGATCGTAGTCGTCACCTGAAATTAACGGATCCTCAATCCTGCCACGCTTCTTTTTTGATTGGTTCGGCGACGGGTTGGCCATGTCACCAGTGCCAGTAGAAGTGATTCCAGTGGTAACGATGTCTGAAGTGGACTTTTGGGCGGCTGAAGTGGATGCTGCTACCTCTTCACGGAGTAAACTGCCATGGATGCTGGTAAATGGTGAAGTGGACCGTCCGGACTCCTTGTGGCCTCTCATACTATCCGTGAGCACACGGTACCTCGGAGAAGGTTCTCGGCTCTTTTGTGCCTCTTGTCTTATTTCTTTACCTCTCGCCTGCGCAATAATAATAACTTCCTCCTTCGATAAATGATGGAGATCAACCTCCTCCTCGTCAGAGGAGTCCACGGAGGACATTTAGATATAAAAAACGAACTTCTATATAGGAACTCAGTTGTATTCCGAGATAAAAAAAATATCAAAACAAAATGCACGATGTGTGGGTACTTTTCAAAATATAATCACCACAAATGTATGTAAACCTTATTTTTTTATTAAACACTATTAAAAAAAGGAGAGAATAAAAGGATAGCCCATGTTTTGTTGCTTACGAGATCACTCATTACAGTTCGCACAAATTGTTCGTCGCAGTTTTAATTTGACACTTGGCGTAAATCAAAATATAAACACTTAACTTCTTTTTGTATTCGTACACTTTTAAAAAATTGTTTTTGTGAGTCTTTCCGGTAGAAAACAGGAAAAAAAACTGTTATGGGGCAAAAGTCCTCACAAAACACCATATGTAAACATAACTTATTTAGAAAAAAAAAACTAATTAACTTAACAAATTTTTTTTTTTTTTTTTTTTTCTTTTTTTTTACAGTGAATACCGCACAAGAATCTCAACTGCTCCCGTCTGGAGCCAGTGAGACTATGGCATCCCCAATTGGGGTATGTTGTGAGGCAGAAGGTAGCGGGGAGGGGAAGGAGGTGGGGAAGAGGAAGGTTGGGAAGTACCTGGCTATTCAGATCTGGTCACTAAACACGGCTAAAGCCATTTTCAAGCAACGTTTCAATTAACCTAAAAACAACAATAGCACTTAGTCCGTTTGACAGTTTGACTTAGTACTCTTTTAAACTGTCTTTTTTCAGCCTTCCCGGTAGATAACCGGAAAAAAAATATTACGGGGCGAAAGCCCTCGCAAAACACTTTATGTAAACACAACTTTTCGTATTTAAATTGGAATAAAAAATCACTAACAAACTGAAATACGAGGAGTGCAAAAAATAATACAGCCGCACCGTAGGTAGGTGTAACTGAACTGGCAAGTACAATAGATTATATACATAGCAACTTAGATCAAGGGTATAAATGCATAGCGATATATCTAGATTTAGCTAAAGCGTTTGATTCAATCTGCCACAAAACACTTTTTAAAAAATTAGAAAATATGGGTATCAAAGATAAAGAACTCCAACTATTGAAAAGTTATATGAGCGACAGAACACAACAAGTCAAAATTAATAACCATACTAGCAAACCACTGCCGATTACATACGGAGTTCCACAAGGAAGCATACTAGGGCCCATTCTTTTCACCATTTATATAAATGAACTTTGCAGCATGGAAATAGACGGTGAAATAATCAGTTACGCAGACGACACAGTTTTACTCTTTAAAGCTAAGGATTGGAAAAATGTATATAACAAAGCAAATCTAGGAATCACGCAAGTGAAAACATGGCTGGACTCTAACACACTTACACTAAACATATCGAAAACAAAATTCTCAACGTACAGTATAACTAACACGGGACAGCCAAAAAACGATACAAATACCATAAAAATACACGAATGCATTAACACAAACATCTGCGATTGCCCTCCTCTAGAAAAAATGGAACAAATAAAGTAATTGACCATAACCTTAGATGGACACATCATATTAAACAAATCACAAATAAACTCCTCAGAACAATACACATTTTCCTAAACATAAGAAACATATATAAAATAAAACAAATGAAAACAATATATTTCGCACTTTGTCAATCAATAATAGAATATGGATTAATTGCTTGGGGAGGAGCAACAAACGCAGCTATCGCTCAAATAGAAATCGCACAGAAAACGATCTTAAAAGTAATACTTAAAAAACATAGACTAACCGATACAGATCAAATATATAAAAGTTGTGACGTACTAGATATACGCCAATTATATGTAAAAACACTACTGAACTACATTTTTGACCAAAAAAACACACTCCAACAAACCCCAAATATCACTAATAGACCAGTTAGACAAGCGTACAAAGAAAACATAAAAACTCCGACGGTAAACACTACCTTTGGAAAAAGACACCATAAATACCAAGCTATAAAAGCATTCAACAGTCTTTCACTTGAAACAAAAATTGAGGAAAATAAAAATAATTTCAGACACAAAATAAAAAAATGGATTAAAGAACAAAATAGACAATTTTACCAAAATTTCATAACATAAAAGAATAAAACGTATTCTCCCAACACACAAAACCAATATAAAACACGTAACACTCACAAACACATAAAACATAATATACGCCGATTTTCATTTAATTACTTTATTTTTTTAGTTTATTAATTTAAAATAATTTTAATTTTTGATCTCTATTTTTAGTTTAAAATTATCTTTATTTTAAATGATTTTTTTGTTTGTTTTATCACCAACTTTGTATATTTCTTTTTTTTCAAACTATAATGTATAAAGCATTATATTATAAAATGGGGGCCTCAGCACGGGTAAACAACCCAGTGAGGCCAACATTACTGGTTTGTACTATAAAAATTTGTAAAATAATACTGTATCAACAATAAAAAAAAAAATAAAATAAAAAAAACAATACTTTTCAGGTGATAGGGAGTTTCAATGAACAATACTTTTCAGATGATGGGGAGTTTCAATGAACAATACTTTTCAGATGATCGGAAGTTTCAATAAACAATACTTTTCAGATGATCGGAAGTTTCAATAAACAATACTTTTCAGATGATCGGGAGTTTCAATGAACAATACTTTTCAGATGATCGGAAGTTTAAATAAACAATACTTTTCAGATGATCGGAAGTTTCAATAAATAATACTTTTCAGATGATCGGAAGTTTCAATAAACAATACTTTTCAGATGATTGGGAGTTTCAATGAACAGTACTTTTCAGATGATCGGGAGTTTCAATAAACAATACTTTTCAGATGATTGGGAGTTTCAATGAACAGTACTTTTCAGATGATCGGGAGTTTCAACGAACAATACTTTTCAGATGATTGGGAGTCTCAATGAACAATACTTTTCAGATGATCGGAAGTTTCAATGAACAATACTTTTCAGATGATTGGAAGTTTCAATTAACAATACTTTTCAGATGATCGGGAGTTTCAACGAACAATACTTTTCAGATGATTGGGAGTCTCAATGAAGAATACTTTTCAGATGATCGGGAGTTTCAACGAACAATACTTTTCAGTCATGCTATTCTGTATAGTTTATGGAATCGATTCCATACGTAATCTCCTGTCAAATATGTGTGATTGTCTATGACTTGCAATTGCTTTTTGTAAGGACTGATAAATGTCAGCGGATTGGTTTATTTATAATAATAATAATAGTTTATAATATCAGCGATCATATATTTCAACTAGTAACACGTAACGCTGCAAGTATGCATGATTATTTATTAATTAAATGTACGTTTCTGGTCAGCAACTTAAGCAGATATATGCGTTAAAAATAAGATAGCAGTCAAGTACAATAAGCGTGTTTATACATCAACGTGTCTCCATAGAAATCGTTCTAACTCCGTTATTGTTTTACACCCGCGCACACCCAGTGCGCCGACCCACGTGATCGCATTCCCATGCATTCCCGCACGGTACCCGTTGCTCACCGGATGTACGTTTGAGTTCGCGAGTCCGTGACGCCATTGTTGCAAACTCTCATTCTGAGAACTTTATTGAGGGAATCATGTTCCGTTTGGGGTGAGCTAGGCCCCGTGCCGCCTGGATAAGCGGGACGTACTGCCTTTCGCCCCCTTTGCGAGAATATATCCCCGGGAGCCGTTCGACGGATTAAACCCAGAGACCGCTTCCGAGACCCCGGCGCCAGAAGAGCATGTAAGCCGACCCTCAATTAAATCCCTTTTGTGCTGACCACTGAGTAAAGCCCCCTGTCCCGTTGGCGCAAACCTTTAGGGCCAGAGAGAGGTTAATGACAGATTATGGTGTAGAAATCCCTTCTAGTATTCTGTTCTCTGCTTCATGCCAATATGTTTTGATAGAATAAACCTTGTGATAGCACACTCTGTTTTACTTAACTGATTGACCTGAAGTACCCACCCGTAATAACCTAGAGAGATGAGGCTGTTAGCCGAACTGTGGACCTGACAAAAGACTTCTCCTCTGCCGGACTGAGCTGGCCGCCGCAAGGAGACGGGTGAAGGGGGTTGAACCCTAGCCCCGGACTCAGGTATTGACCTATAGTAATGTATTTATGACCTCGTCCCAACGCCGAGACAATTGCATTGGAAGCTCTTAAAGGGGCCCAGCGCATTGCACAATATAGTGTAAAAAATTAAAGATTTGAAGGATTTTTGCACAGTGGGTATTAAGTCTTTCAACAAACCTTCCATTGATATGCTTGGTGTAACTCTAAGCGACCAGCTCAGATACGGGAGTTCCATCGAAGTCGCTGCTGGCCCCGTACAAAGCGGAAGTGCACACCAAAGATAAATTTGGCAGCCACTTCTGGTCTGAAGCACCAAAATACTTAAAAAAAGACCTCGACCGTTTGACAGATTCCCTTTTCTTTACAAATGGATTGCAATCTTTAGAGCACAGGAACCCTATCCTCGTTATTTATTTATTTACGCCTATTTAGGCTTTACATACATATAACAATATTTACAAAATTATACTCGTAAATAGTGCAGGAAACAACTGTTTAAAACACTTGCACAAAAATAAATATGTATAAAGTAAAAATATTATTGAATCTGATTCACAGTGTATGTAGGTATAAAATATGAAAAAAATCATAGACATATGAATATTAGTAGACCTGCCCTAAGTTATTTGAAGAAAACCTCTGAAAGCCATCTGTTCGAATTACGAAGACAAGACTTCTGAGATAACATCTGAAGCCTGAAATCCTACGGACCGTCCGAAGACACGACATCTGAGATAACCTCTGGAAGCCTGAAATCCTATGGACGTCCGACGATCCGAGCAGATGCATTGCATGATTGCATCATCCCAGAACCAAACCTCCCGAGTCGCCGGATTACAGGGGTTGCCAGATGATAAAAGCGTATTATTTCCCCCTCCCCATTCCGGTTCCTTGGAACCGGCTAGGATTGAGTATGGCTTCGCGTGAATCTAAAAAATGTGACATCATCATTCGAGCGCTCATCGGTGCATTTTACGAAATAACACTGCAAAAAACATGGTTTGTGTTTTGAAAACGAGTAAATATATACTATCACTCGAGATACATGGCGTGTGCTCGTCGATGTTTACTGGGGTAAGTAAATTATGAAACATTTGTAAGTGTCCTAACTAAATACGGCAACAAAATATTGGAGTCTGAAAATAAGCGAACTTTACTTTGCCGAATTTAGATTTCGCAAATTTGTTCATTACGCGGCGAGCAATTCGTGCTCCCATGTAAAAAGGTCTGTTCATTCAAAAGCAGAGTTTACTTTTAAGAACTAAATGGTGATATTATAATGCGAGATGCCTATATACTGTCAGATTGAGTTGTCGACGAACCACTTATCTCCAAAGTCATCTTCCCGCTCTGCGCCCCGCTGTAGTTGTTGTATACCCCTCACCTTTATGTTCTGGTCTACTAATATTCATATGTCTATGGAAAAAATCCAAAATAGTTTTTTTCTTTCAGTCGACAAAATACTTTTAATGTGTTAGTCAATTTAAATAGCTTTATTAAAATGTTCCCCTACTTGATGAAAAAAACTTCAATACGGTATGCTTATATACGAGTATTAAAATTGATGTACTAAATATATCAACAATATCGGAGTATTTGTTTCCTAGGTGTTGAATCCGTCGCATAGGAGTGTAATATTGGGATGTTGATGTCGAATTGCTATATTGTAATGGATACGCCGATATTGTAATGGAAAATGCACTGAGGAACTAGCGTAATTGATCCCCTCAGCGCCGGTGCACAGTCGAGAAACACGCCAAACATAATGTGTCCATAGTTGACGTTGATTCTGAATATATAACTGTTATTTAATAATATTAAACGCAGAGTTTTTAAAAAATTATTAAAGACTTCTTCGAACTTTGCAAAATAACTTTGTGGTATCATTTTTCATATAATGAATAAAAAATCACTTTGTTTAAACCACTATTTTTAAAACAAATCAACATGTTTCGACAACAATGTTGTCTTCATCAGGATATGTTACTATAATAAATGACTAATTATTAAAGAGTCCATTTTTAATCGGGTCGTAAAAACACGCTGTCAAGTTGGCATTATTGAAATTTTAGTGGTGACGTCACTGTTCGACGTGTTGTGACGTCACCGTAAAGTCCTTGTATGGGAATGTATGATATGACACAAGCCATCGTATTAATTTATTTGTTTATTTACATACTATTTAGAGATTTAGTTGTTGTGTTTATTGAAACATTATTTAGGCCTAAATAATGTTTAAAAAATAAAGGTATCTCTTATTAGTTTATCTCTATTATTGAAAATATTCAAAAACTACTTCACAAAAAAAATAGTAATGCTACTTCTAGGGAGACTACTTCGAACAATGGAATTCAAAATGGCGGCAGTTGATCAGCTGATTGTCCGATCCTATACAAATTTTTCAGGAGAGTGATGACGTCACACGATTCACCATACATACGGTGGTTTTTGGGGGGTCTTGAAAAATTAAAACTTTGACAATTGTTTTAACTATTAAAACTAACTCTAAAAATAAAAATGCAGTTATTTAAGTTAGAAGGTCATTATTCATTAAAAAAAAAAATTGTACTGGAGTTCTTTATTGAAACATTGCTTGAAATAGCTAGGAACTTCCCCACCTCCTTCCTCTCCCCATTACCTTCAGCCTTACAACATACCCCAATTGGTTATGCCATATTCTCAAATTGGCTCCAGACAGAAAATTTAGGTAAGATCAAGAAATAATAAAACAGTTTAAATATGTATAATATTGTATAATTGGTATACGATGCAACTATTTCCTCTTGCTGGGCTTGGCGGGTCCTTCCTTGATCTCCTCGGGCAGTTTGTGCGAGGTTAGCGTGTAGCGCTTCTTCTTGGCCGCCTTCAGAACGTGTGGGCTGGAGACGGGAGCGAGACCGCGGCGCTGCAGAGACGTCCAGTGATCCAGCAGACCACCACCTGACAAGCAGACAGACACCACGTTAGTTACAGTAGACCATGTATTTAAAAAAATATATATATATATTTCTATTTCTATATATATATATGTATATAAAAATCTCGCGTCACAATGTTTGTTCAAGATAAACTCCGAAACTAATAAACCGATTTTGATTTGTGTGTGTAATTTGGTCCAACTTAAAACATAGGATTTTTTTACAATAGCTCCACACCGGAGGCACTGAGGAAAATAATTCCCCTCAGTGCCTATGTCATCTTTCAAGATGCTGTTTGGAGGGTCTTTTTAGGGAAAGGAAGGAGAGGAAGTTCTGGGAAGGAAAAAAGGTATGAGGGGTGCGTAGGAATCTGGGAGTCAATGTGTCCAGGAGTGATGGATGTATGAATCCATCCCTCCCACTGCGGTACAAGGCGATGTTTCGAGAGAGTTGTTTTTAGGTTACTATGGAGATCCCTTTGATAGTGAAAATTCAAATATGTATAAAATACTAATCTACACTAAATAAATGTCTATACTAATATTATAAATGCGAAACTGCGCGTGTTTGATTGTTACGTTTTAATAGGTGGCTCGCGAGCTGTTTGAAAAATGAATGTAATGGGTATGGAGTGGTGGGGCGGGGGGAGGGGGGGGGGGGGGTAAGGGGGTAAAATGTAAAAATGACTCACGGGATGTTTTTTTGTGAAAATGGTACTAAAATCACTGATTATGTAAAAAAAAAACACTTATTTTATAGTACAAATGTATAATAAACAATTTTGTCACCTCACTTTTCTACCATTACATACAAAGATATTTAACCAGTCAGCAACGTAAGCAAGTATACACGTTAAAATAACGAAAGCAGTCAAGTACAATAAGCGTGTTTACACGCAACACGTGTGTCTCCATAGAAACAGTTATAACTCCGTTATTGTTTTAGTTACATCCCTAAAATAAAAAGCGAAAGGTCGATAGTGAATCATGCTGCACATCTCTATTCAAGTTGTCCATAGAAATACATAAAAATAACATTCTGTCAGACGCGCAGTCTGACACAAAATTTATCCCGCCAAATTTCCTACGGGCGCCCGACATTGTTAATTTTTATTAAATATTTTTATATGAAATGATAAAAAAGTGAAGTGACAAAAGTGTTTATTACACATTTATACAATAGAATAAGTATTGTTGTTTACATAATCTGTGATTTTAGTACTGTTTTCACATAAAAACATCACGTGAGTCATTTTTACCTATTTTTAATGTTTGCGTTCTAAATTTTAATATTTACAAATGCTAATATTTATTTGTAATATAATAATTTTGTAACCTTTCTAAAACAGTTTTTACTATTCGGCTACGTTCAGAAATGTTTCATTTATAGAGCTTTAATTGTGAAGCGGTAATATTAAAAAGTTTTCGTAAAATGTCATTTCGTTTAAGACACCAAAAGCGAATATTCTCGAAAATTCGGAGGGGTTAATAAAAAATTAACAATGTCTAATGCGCGATTAATATGCGATTTAGCGGGTGAAAACTGTTTCTACAAAATAAGTATTTTTTATGGACAACTTTAAATAGAGATGTGTAGGTTGTTTTATTATAGATATTCTCCTTTTTGTCTTAGGGTTGTAACTAGAACAACAATGGAGTTATAACAATTTCTGTGGGAACACATGCGTTACCGTGAAAACAAGCTTATTGGACATGACTGATATTGTTATATTACCATGTTAACAAGCTTAGGGGTTCAAGTGGTAACCTCTTATTGGCCGGAGACGCGAATCCACGCGCAGTTTGTGCGCATGCGTGCGGAAAAAAATTCGAAAAAAATATGTTTGTCTGCGATTTTCACCCTTCTATGTACAGAATTTGTATGAAGGACAAGGTCAGAATCGCTTGCGCCAACATTTACCCATAAGATGGGCATAAATTTCATTCACCTGGCAACCCCAGCATATTTTTAAATGATTTTATCCGTGGCATCAAATTGTCAAATTTGCCGCGATTCTTTCTGTCAAAGTCGATGCGTGTTACTTGACGAAAACAACGTAAAACCTATCAATTTACATAATTAACGCAAGTAATGTTGTTTTGGTATATAGTTTATTGTTCTAGGAATGTGTTTCGGTCAATAAAATATATGATAGCTCAAAATTAATCCACAAAACATTCAATTCAAAGTGGTGCTTTGTAAGGGAATTTCCGTGAAATGGCCTGGCCTTTAACCGGTTAAGTAATAGAATGTTTAAATTTCCGAGGAAATTGAAAAAAAATATATTTCAGAAAATTAAATAAAACTTTTTGAAACTGAAAAATTCCAAGTTTTGTAAATTTTCTTTGACATTTTCTCATCAGGAAAAAAACTGTTTTAAAACTTTAATGGTTCTTTTTAAAAATAAAAGAGGGCGCCATTTCCGCTTACGAAAACCCTAAACTGTATAGTCATTAAAATAATAAAACTATCAGATGTATCTAAACTGACAACTTCTTCATGGGGATAAATTTATATAATTGAATATAGATATTTAATTTCTTGTGTTTCTATGCCCACGAGGGATACGCCAGCACTCAAGCGGTTAAAATTAAAGAAAGCTGTGGCTGGTTGGTGGCTTACCCTTTGGCGTCAGATTCCTCAGGTTCCCCGACAGTTCCTGTGCCTCGAGGAAGTCGGGCGGTGGCTCCCGGTAACCCACGGAGTTGATGCGGGGCTGCGGGGGCGCCTCCAGTCGCTTCTTCACTCTCTGCGCTTTCTCCGTCTTCTGCTGCACCTCGCGCGTTACCACGGCCTTCTGCAGGAAACGCAACCTGAACACAACACAGAATCCCTTTATTTACACTATATTATATTAGTCAATTTTCGACATCTAAAAAGTTGCCGCGTCATAGAAAAAAAAAGGACTCAAGGTTAATTAGTTCAAATTATCTGAAAATCGATACTCTCAGTATTGGTGAAACATCATAATTGGCTTAAGCCATGTTTGGTGACCAGATCTGAAGAGCCATGAAATCCACCGCGGCCGGCCCCCTAAATTCAGTTTCAAATTCAGTCAAAAAAAATTTGTACATATAGCGCATAATTTGCACACAAATAAAATTTTGCAGCCAATTACCGGCACGATCGGTCCTTCAAATTCAGATATTTAACCTGTTGAGGTCCCGGCTTTTTCCAGAAAAACACGGAAATTTCACGATCTTCAATTGAATGTTTTGTGGATTAAATTTAACCTATCGTATATTTTATTGACTGAAACACATTCCTAGAACAATAAACTATTTACCAAAATAACATTACTTGCGTAATTACGTAAATTGATAGGTTTTATGATGTTTTATTCGAGGTACACGCATGTCACGCGGCCGCCAAAATGACAGTTGGAGATGCCCACAGACAAACATTATTTTTAAATATTGTGTGGCTACTAAATGAATTAAATCTTTACCCATACCATAGGGAATGTTGGCGGCAGTGATTCTGACACTTCCTTTACCGATTTTGTACATAGAAGGGTCAAAATAGTAGAAAGGAGATATTTTTTTTTCGCGCATGCGCAGAATCTTTTTACATCCCGGACTACGGAAAATTTAATATAAATTATTCGAAGTGACTTGTCTCATTGCGGGTTTCTCTATGGTAAAGTACTATAATAGAGCAAGCGTTTCTGACATTGTTCTTCATACACTTTCTGTATACATAAGGGTCAAAATTGCATTTCAAAGTGCCGCGCCACCTCGCGGACACCGGTGTCTGAACGGCCCACAACGAGTTAAAGTAAATTTGTAAAATTTCTTCATAAAACATCGTAAAACCTATCAATTTATTAAATTAATGCTAGTAATGTTGTTTTGGTACATAGTTTATTGTTCTAGGAATGTGTTTCGGTCAATAAAATATATGATAGCTCAAAATTAATCCACAAAACATTCAATTCAAAATTCAAAGTGATGCTTTGTTAGGGAATTTCTTGTTAGGAACAGGCCCTTGACAGGTTAAGACCAAAAATCTACACAAAGGCCATAGACCCAAGTGGTTAACACTTGTCACTAATCACTTGCTACTAAGTGTTAATCGGCGACTGTTCACAGCAAAACAACACCCAATAAGAATCCAGTTTGGTTGAATTGTTGTCAGAAATTGCCATTTGCCAAACGGCCCAACTTTGCAATATTACTCACTTGTAGACGTCCGAGTGCTTCTTTTTCTCCTTAGCCTCGACCAATCGGGTGACTTGCGCGAGTTTCTCTTCACGCATGTGCCTCTTCTTGCGCAGGTCCTTCTTGCGGCGCTGCGCGGGCGGGTTGACCGCGCGGTAATCTTGTCCATCTCCCTCCGAATCAGGCCCGTTTTCGTCCAATCCCTGACGCAGCTCTTTCAGGTCTTCTTCCTGGAATTAGATAAATTAATATAACAGAGGAAAACCTCTAACTATCGGTTTTTAAGGGTCTTATTGAAATAAATAATAGATATGGGAATATACAAAAAAGCTACACAATCATCTCTACATATTATAAATTTAAGTCCTCCGTCACGTCTGACCGTCTGTTCGCAATAAACTCAAAAACTACTGAACAGATTTTCATGCGGTTTTCACCAATTGACAGACTGATTCACGAGGAAGGTTTAGGTATATAATTCGTCAAAGTTTTGTGTAAATTGGTTGAAATATATAATACAAGCAGACCCGGCCACACGTTGCTGCGGTTAATGAAACACAACGCCATGCCATTACCCAACCTTTATAACCAATGCCATCTGTTAAATAAAATCCACACCGCCTGTTTGTCAGCCCGCTGCTGTTTGGACAGATATATTATATTTTCAACCAATTTACACAAATTGACAAATTATATACCTAAAAACCTTCCTCATGAATCTTCTTAGCTATCTAATCTATTGGTGAAAACCGCATGAAAATCCGTTGCGTGGTTTAAAAGATCTAAGCGCACAGACAGCGGGAGCGACTTCATTTTACACTATGTAAAGAAGATTTAGAGGAAACGAGTACTCCTCAAAGAAACCTTTCACACAGCATCTCTGATGACATAAGCCAAAAGTTTCATTCACCTGGCATCACAAAAATATTTTTAAATGAATTATCTATGGAATCCGGATGTCAGTTTTTGCCGCGATTTCAGCTGTCAAAGTTCGAATGTAATATGTAGTTGACAAAAACATCGAAAAACCTATCAATTTACCAAATTAACGCAAGTAATGTTATTTTTATAGATAGTTTATAGTTCAAGGAATGTGTTTCGGTCAATAAAATATACGATAGCTAAAAATTAATCCACAAAACATTCAATTAAAAATTCTAAATCGTGTTTTGTTACGAAATTTCCGTATTTTTCCTGGATTTTGATGGCCTTTGACCGGTTAAAGCAGGATCAGCGCAAAAGGAGGATCTAACCTTCCCGTTTAAAGTGAGTGGAGTTGTCAAGTAGTCAGGGAACATGCTTACCGCTTTCTCTCTGGGGCTGACTCTGCGGAACATGGCGGAGGTGACCCTGTTGAGATGCTCTTCTTCCTTCATCACCTTCAGCTCCTGACTTATCACATCCTGCAGCAGTTCTTGGTGGTCCTGCAACACACACATTATTATATCTTTATATATATAAAAATCACACATCACAAGGAGAATATACACCTTTGCCATAGGACACCCCAAGTGGTTCGCTACGTTTGGTGATTTAGCAGGGGTGCCCGGGTTCATGGGATGAGGTTTGTCTTGGAGGCGGATGACCAGGAAACACTGAACCCCAGATTCCTACCCACCCCTTAAACCCTTTTCCTTCCCAGAACTCTCCTCTCCTTCCTTTCCCTAAAAAAACCCCTCCACACAGCATCCCCAAGGATGACATAGGCCCTGAGGAAAATATTTTCCATCAGATACTTGAGTCGGGCCATGTAAAGAGTCGGAATAATAGAAGAGCATGTATGAGACGATGTATGAATGTGAACGAGGCAAGGAGTGTGTGCCAAGATCGAGTTTTTGGTGGTCCGTCCTCTCTGCCTACCCCTGCGGGAAACGGCGTGATGGTTAGTTAGTTAGTTAGTTCACACATTACGACTTTTGTTCGAGATAAACTCCGAAACTACGTAACCGATTTTGATAAAATTTGGCTTAATGTGTGTAATTTGGTCCAACCTAAAAGACAGGATAGTTTTTATCTCAATTATTAACCTCAATATTTAATATTGCAAATTAAATGTTTGTTATAGGACGACGCTTTGTAATGACGGCCGGCGTAGTCCAGCGGTAAGGCTCTTGACTCGCATTCCGAAGGTCGCGGGATCGAATCCCGGCGTGGCAAATAAATTTTATTTGATTAATTTGTGTTATTTCACAATTTATTCATTTAAAATAATATATAGTATATTTGTGGCACGTTCCAGAGTGGAAGATACTCTCAGTATCGCCCTGGTGTAAGACCACCATTCAGAATTGAAACGTTGCTTGAAATGGCATTAGCCGTGCTTGGTGACCAGATCCGAATAGCCAGGTACTTCCTCACCTTTCTCTTCCCTATCTCCTTCCCCTCCCCACTACCTTGAGCCTCATAACATACCCCAATTGGGAATGCCATAGTCTCACTGGCTCCAGACGGGAGCAGCTGAGAATCTTGTAAAGTATCACTATAAAAAATAAAATTATTCATAATATAAGGTTATCTCTCTCTCTCTCAGGTTATGTGGGTCCTAGCGATCCGTAATGTAGGAAGGTTCTGCTTTTTTTTGTTCCAGAATAAAAAAAGAACAAGAATGTTTGGGAATAAACGAAAACAGGTTTCTACTTGTGAGGTTAAATTGGTTTCAGTAATAAAAGAGTTCATTTCCAAAACAACCAAAGCCCAGTATAATTTTATAAAGAACATAACAATGTTGCCCTTTTGAGGGGCCGGGTTTCACATCCCCAAAAACATAACAGATTCTGAAACATAACAGATTCATAACAGATTTGACAGGAATATAATTAAGCAGAAAGAAATATCGTACCTGCGGACCATGGATCTTTATCTAATTCTACACTGACACGAACTCTTAATTTACTTGAATATAGCGCGTTGATGAACCGCGGGCCATATTCTCTCGCAATCTCCAGGATGGGAACCAGGAAAGACCCCCAGGAAGGCCAGAGAATGAGGACTCCCCGCTAGGGAGCAGCATCCAAGATCAGCACCAGCGCTCCGGTTGAGCCCACCGGATGAAACACGATTTCCGTCAGCACACCTCATCAGGAAATGAACGCCGAGTGACCATCCGTCACAAATATGAGCAGCAATAACCGTACCAGGTCATAAGGACTCTCCCTCGCAAAGCTTTTCAATATGCCAGTCGCGATTATGTAGGTAATTTACAATACCGTTATTTCGCGGATAAATATCGGTCCCAATGGCGGCGACCAATCACATTAGAAACAGCGTTCCGATCACATCAGAAAGAAGCGTTTGCAAAATGTACATCGCCCGGCTCGCGATTAAAATCGTTTAAAACAATTTGTAACGAAGAGATTATCCCATTTTTTAAATCCAAAACTATCACTAAAGTGACAAGTCGAATCAACACCGGCTTCCCGTACGGTGCGAATTCAAAAAGTAAAAACCAGAGAGAAAAAAAAAGTGTTGCCAATCCATTCCGTGCTGTTCAAATTATCAGGTTAGTGGTCAGGTAAATAATTATATCACAAATTGATAATTATTTACGTGACAATTCCCCCCTTCTCACGAAAATGTTTGGCCCCAAACATGAAATCCACGGTTCCGATGTAAAAAAAAAATAAACAAATAAAAAAATAAAGGTACACTAACTAACTAACTAACTAGAAGATAGGTCCATCAGGTATCTAGAAATTTTACAACAAGTAACCATTAGCAATCATAAACAATAAATCATATAAATCTAGATAGATTGAAAGAACAATGAGAATAGGATGGTACGAGAATAAGGAGTCTACAACACCTTCAGCAACGATGGAGCTGGGTGCTGGCATTACTGGCTGAAGTCCAGACCTGTTATTCTCATGACATCCTAACATCGGGAACATCTTAAAAATAAAGAACACAATCAATGAAAAGAAAAAAAATTATGCACAAAGCATCACTTTTCCTTCAGCAGGAAATTTTGCCATTAAAAAAGAGGCTTCACTTTAGGGTGGTCAACCATCCCTCACTTCACTGAATTTAGGCTATTTATTAATAGCGAAAAGGTAACTATTCTATCTACCTAGGTCCAACAGGTCTAATAGGTTAACATAGAATTTTATTCAACAAAATACAGAACAGACATTAAACCTAGAATGAGGAATATCTTTCACAGATATTTAACTTAGTTTAATTAAGTTTAAAAAAAAGATTTATAACAATGTAGAACCATAAGTATATGAGTAGTACTTGTGTATTAATGAATTAGTTAGACCAAGATTGCAAAACTTGTCTACTAAAAGTGGTTAGATTAGGGTTTACATTTTTTAGAAATACCTATCCGTACAGGTGGTTACAATAGGGTTTACATAATAAGAAATACCTATGTTTCAAAATTAAAAAATTAGATCAGGTTTTACAATACCAAAGATATACCTGTCTACAAGTGGTAACAATGAGTATCAGTAGGAACACAAAGACAAGCGAAACAGAATCTAGAATGTTTAGCTGAATGCATAGGGATTACAATTTAACAAAAAAAACCTAGCTAATAGTAGTGAACCACTATGAAAAAATATATAGAGTACAAGCCATTTTAATAACTAAAACAGTGTACATAGTTTGCACAAGAAAAAGACTGAGATCACACCGTAGACGGAGATCCTTCAAAATATTACTTCAAAAGTAAGCAAAAGGCAAAATTTCTTGAACAGACAATATGTATTGGTGATCGAATATATTGTGATAATCGACACTATCTAAATTGGTGATCAATCAAAACATTTGAATGACACTAGGTACAAAATTGTGTAGAGAAACACTGGTGTTTCAGCAGTAAGACTAATATAAATATTTTACTTATGACTATAAGCTATACAAAAATACGCTCTCCTGTGCTAGAGGTAGAGTATTATATATTCCATGCTGGAATTACTTAATAGGAAAGTACGCCGAAGCAGTACTACCTTTGTTAGAAAGACATAACAATGTTGTTAATAAACTATGACTTAACATTATTCACTTTAAGGAAAGCTAAACCAAACTTAATTGTAACAAATACTAGCTAAATATAATCTATTTATTATATAATAAAATCTATTTATGAAAATATACACATTTTGTATACCAGAAAGTTGCTCAAATCTCTGCTACACAAAGAACTACACTTAAGAATATATTTTGTTCTCTAGTTCCTTGGAGGATCTTTGGTTATAAGGCATGTCGGAGGGACGACAAAAATGGAAAGAAAGCTCCACTGAACTAGAGAAAAAAAATGGATTTAGATTTAAAAGTAGGGAACAATACAAAATATCCGTTAACTGACGGAGTAGAGATGCGATACCAATGTGTGCGTGTGTGCATTGCAGTGATAATACTGACAGAAATAATATAGACAGGGTGTCTACTAAAAAAAACGAGAAATACTCATATCCAATCTAATTATATATATCACTTGAGAGAAAAAAAAAAAAAAAAAGTCATGTGAAGGAGAGAGAAAAAAAAATAATGACTTAAGGTTTGGGCGCCACTGATCATCAGATCAGATTCTAGTTGAACGAGGGTAAATAACCGTTTATCATCAATAAACTAGAATATTGCGTTTACTCCGACCACATGCTTTGGAGGTACCAAACTCCAAGACACATAACCTGAACAAACACATAAAGAAACAAATGAAATGGAGTGGAAGGTTGGTAGTCTTACACACCACGACATTGGCTTCCTATAATGTACTTAAAGTAATAATTAGTCTAAACGAACGATATCCTTGACGTGAAAATTTCCTACTATTTTTCCTTTCATATCTGCCAAAGTATAAATTAAATCAGAGACTTTACCCTTTATGACATTGCGAACAAATCTAGGTGCCAATTTATGAGAGAAATAATCTGGTCCACTGGATTGAACAAAATTTTTCCTCCAAATGACGTCTCCAACATCATAAATAACCGACTTACGACGCAAGTTGTAGTGTTGGGCATTCTTTTTAAAAGCTTGTAGTAATGCATTAGAAACTTGCTCATAAATTGGAGCTAACTCTTCCAATTTTTTAGCAAATTCACTTCTAGATTGTTTTAGGGTAGTGTCTGCGACACCAGAAGAAATATTTATTTCATGAAATTTTCCGTCAATGATTTGTTCTCTTCCGTGCATGAGGAAAAAAGGCGTGAAACCTGTTGCGAAATTAACCGTATTATTCAAGGCTGACTGAATCTGAGGCAGAAATCTGGACCAATTACGATGGTCAGACTCGGTCAAGATAGACAAGGCAGTCCCGATAGTTTGGTTATACCGCTCAACTACATTGTTTTGCGGGGTGTAATAAGCGTTATAAAAAGGCATGGGAACATTATAATCTGATAACAATTGTTTAAATTCTTTTGAGACAAATTGTTTCCCGTTATCACATATAAAAGTTTGCGGAACACCGTGTACCAAGAAAATATATTGTTCTACATTTTTAACAATGCTTTTAGCAGTAGCATTTCTGAGCGGAAAAATCCAAGTATATTTCGAAAAAACGTCAACAACCGATAAAATGTACATAAATCCCGCGTAACTACGTGGAAGAGGACCAACAAGGTCGATAGACAACATTTGCATCGGTCTGTTGACTAATTTTGGATTCGTAGAAATGCCAGCCGGCGCAGATGTATTTATTTTATGTGCCTTGCACGTTTTACATTTATTAACAAACTTTTTGACATCATTATACATACCCGGCCAAAAATAACGGAGTTGAACTTTCTTATATGTTCTGAATACACCTGGGTGGCAAGAGCTAATAGACTCGTGTTCTTTACTTAAAATAGCGTTACGGTCCTTAAAAGGAACTACCAGCTTCCAAGCTGTATCCCCCTGTAGAGCGAAACGGGACTTAGAGTGACGAAATAAACAATTATCCTTAATTTGAAAATTATTAAAACGTTGAGGATTATTTTTACAATTAGTAAATAAGTTATTGTACCAATTATCCGTGCTAGTAGGAAGGTTGTCAATGGCTCCAATAGTTAAATCGTCTTTACGCGAAAGAGCGTCGGGTACAGTATTAAATTTACCCTTCCTGTGGACTACGTCAAAAGAAAATTGAGAAAGGCGGGTAGACCAACGTGCAAGTCTGCCTGTCGGATTTGATAAAGACACTAGCCATTGCAAACTGGAGTGGTCAGTTACTACTGTGAAGTGAACTCCCTCTATGTAGGGCCTGAAGTGATTCACCGAATCTAACACCGCTAAGAGTTCGCGCTCCGTCACGCCGTAGTTTCGCTCGTGAATGTTCAGACACCTAGAAAAAAAAGAAACCGGGTGTTCTTCTCCTTCAAAGACCTGTGTGAGCACTCCGCCTATCCCAACGTTGCTCGCGTCACAGTGTATGGTAAATGGAAGTGAAAAATCAGGACAATTGATAACCGGCGCGGAAGTTAATGCCTTTTTTAATTTTTTAAAAGAGTCTTCAGCCTCTGAAGACCAAGAAAAATTACTCACCCCCTTTCTTGAGCCAGTGAGTCTTGTTAAAGGGGCCGCTATTGTGGAAAAATTCTTGATGAAACGTCTATAATATCCACAAAGTCCAATAAATGCTTTTAACTGTTTAGAATTCCTAGGAGTGGGGTAAGTTCGAATAGACTCTAGCTTGACTGGATCTGTGCGAAGACCCTTTGCATCAACAATATAACCCAGATACTTCAACTCGTCCTTACAAAACTCACATTTTTTGAGATTAATTGTTAAACCTGCTTCTTTAATACGTGTGAAAACTTTATTTAACAATTCTAAATGTGACTCAAAATCTTCTGAAATAATAATTAAATCATCCAGGTAGCAGAAAACGTTTTCATCGAACTCTGGACCAAAAAGAGCATCAACAAGACGCTGTAATTCACTAGGTGCATTTTTCAGACCAAATGGCATCCTAACAAATTCAAAAAGTCCATGACCTGGTACAACAAAAGCCGTTTTAGAACAAGAGTCCTTATGTAAAGGTATCTGCCAAAAACTTTTCGATAAATCAATAGAGGTTATAAAGCGTGCACCACGTAGCTTGTCTAAAATGCGCGAAATATACGGCAAGGGGTACGAATCCCTTGTCGTGACGCTGTTAAGTTTCCTAGAGTCCAAGCAGAACCTTGCAGAACCATCCTTCTTAGGCACGATCAAAACCGGATTCGACCAAGCCGAACGCGAACGGCGAACAACACCTAAATCTAACATTTCCTTAAGTTGTGATTCAAGTTGTTGCTGACGAGTTTGAGACAAAGGGTAATACCGTTGCTTAATGGGATCTCCTGTTGTATTAATTTTATGCTGCACTAAATGAGTACGACCCAGTCCACATTTTTCAAACGAAATTGACTTAAATTTATCAATTACATTATTTAGCCTATGATTGTCTTGAGGGGACAGTAGGGAAGCTGATGTGATCTTGCGAATTTCACTTAAAGTATTCTCAACATCACGTCCACTGTTGGCCTTTGAAAACAATTGAGGAGCGATGTCAAATTGTTTCCAAAAGTCGACTCCCAAAACAATCACGGGAGAAAGAGACGGAATTACAAAAAAAATTATATATTTCTTAATACTATTAAAAGTAACTAGTACCCGCATAGTACCAATTACATCTTGATGTTTACCATCCGCGGTGGTAACGTAAGAATCAAGCTTATCTAACTTAAAACCTAAACTTAAGAAAAACCTATACAGTGAACCACCAAAACAACTCACACTAGCTCCGCTATCCAAAAGAGCTGAAAAAACTAAATTGTTAATTGCAATATTAACATGAGGTCTAATATCTTGACCGCTGGTCCTCATCGGCATGAATGCGTCCATGTCATGGTCGATGGGACTGGTACTCGAGTTTGAAACTATCGGTGGTCTCCTAGCATCCTCGCTAGCAGAATGTGGGGGACCCCCGTCTAGTTTTTTGAATTATGTCGTTCAGGATTAGCTTGTCGCTTGGTATGATTCTTCTGAGAATCAAACTTCCATTTTCTACAAAACGGCTTGGAATGACCTTTTATATTACAATAAGCGCAAAGTAATTTATTTCTATAAAATTGTGCAGAAGGTGAAGAAGAAGAAGAAGAGGAAGAAGGTGCAGCATTATTATTCAACGGAACGGATGACGGTTTATTCTTGTCTTTGACCGAATTTGCTTCATCGTCGGAAATAGCTAAACTTTTTTCAAATCGCTTACAAACACTAATTAAGGAATTTAAATTTTTATCCTCAAAATAAGCAATAACAAGAGCATATTTCGGCAATAGGCTATTGCACACTAAATCCACAATTTGTTCTTCCGGAAGTTGAACGTTTAATCTTAAATTAGCTAATTGCACGTCTTCAACATAATCAACTACGCTTTGATTATACTTCTGTTTCATAGAGAAGAGAGCTTTTAAAGCTTCGGTTTGGTTAGCGATTGGATCAAAACGAGATAAAATTAGTTTTTTCAGTTCTAGCCAAGTTAAATTATCTTTATAAATGGTACGATACCATAGCAATGCTCTTCCCTCCAAAAGGTCAGCAAACGAAGTGACAACAAGCGGCAACTCAATATGACGACACCTAGATAACTCCTCCACACGTTGTATAAAGTCACGGATGTCTGAAGATCCGTTAAACTTAACACCCCAGCTATGTACGGAAGGATTTGTAGTTATATTCTGATAATAATTATTAGTTATGTTGGTATTTGTATTAGGACTTTCATCACTGCTTGTTTCTTGTTGAGAAGAAGTACCACTAGATTGTTTAAGGTTCCTGTTGTAAATTCGCGCTTGCTCTCTCATGGCGGACAAAGTGGGTTCTGGAGTAATATTAACGTCAGAAAGCATCTGAATCATTTCCTCTTTTGAGGCCCCGTTGATGTTAGACAACGACATTTTGTCAAATGGAATTTATTTATGTAAAAAAAACGAAGAAAAAATTCCAAATGATTCCATATAAAATAGTTAATATTTATGAAATAAACCGAATAAGTCCGGAAAATTAAGTCCGGAAAATTGTTTATAAAGTTATTACGATAACACAATCGAAGTATAATAGAATACCGTTTGACATCTGACACATGTCAACAAAAATCGCTATCAGCTGATCTGTAATAACAACTGACATAACCATAGACAAACTTGCCAGCCTACAAAAATGTCCCAAAAATATTATCCGAAAAAAAAAAGAACGAAGCTGTTCTAGTAGGTATATTTATGTTTACGTTACACAAAATTTGAGAGCGAACGAAGCTCAACCGGAAACCAATACAATTTAAAGCAAAGCAAAAAAATGACATAATAATATGCACAAAATTTCAAACTACCGCGAAATATTTCATATAATCCATTATAACATTTATAACGCATCTACACACACACACTGGTACCATTATAACAGTATGAAGATATTAATGAATAATACATATCCAACCTTGAAAATTCGGAAAAAGAAGCAGAAACTTAAAACATAACAGACCGTTAGAATATACGGGCACCAAAAGCAGAATATTCAACTTAAAACGTTGGGCGCCAAATATAAGGTTATCTCTCTCTCTCTCAGGTTATGTGGGTCCTAGCGATCCGTAATGTAGGAAGGTTCTGCTTTTTTTTGTTCCAGAATAAAAAAAGAACAAGAATGTTTGGGAATAAACGAAAACAGGTTTCTACTTGTGAGGTTAAATTGGTTTCAGTAATAAAAGAGTTCATTTCCAAAACAACCAAAGCCCAGTATAATTTTATAAAGAACATAACAATGTTGCCCTTTTGAGGGGCCGGGTTTCACATCCCCAAAAACATAACAGATTCTGAAACATAACAGATTCATAACAGATTTGACAGGAATATAATTAAGCAGAAAGAAATATCGTACCTGCGGACCATGGATCTTTATCTAATTCTACACTGACACGAACTCTTAATTTACTTGAATATAGCGCGTTGATGAACCGCGGGCCATATTCTCTCGCAATCTCCAGGATGGGAACCAGGAAAGACCCCCAGGAAGGCCAGAGAATGAGGACTCCCCGCTAGGGAGCAGCATCCAAGATCAGCACCAGCGCTCCGGTTGAGCCCACCGGATGAAACACGATTTCCGTCAGCACACCTCATCAGGAAATGAACGCCGAGTGACCATCCGTCACAAATATGAGCAGCAATAACCGTACCAGGTCATAAGGACTCTCCCTCGCAAAGCTTTTCAATATGCCAGTCGCGATTATGTAGGTAATTTACAATACCGTTATTTCGCGGATAAATATCGGTCCCAATGGCGGCGACCAATCACATTAGAAACAGCGTTCCGATCACATCAGAAAGAAGCGTTTGCAAAATGTACATCGCCCGGCTCGCGATTAAAATCGTTTAAAACAATTTGTAACGAAGAGATTATCCCATTTTTTAAATCCAAAACTATCACTAAAGTGACAAGTCGAATCAACACCGGCTTCCCGTACGGTGCGAATTCAAAAAGTAAAAACCAGAGAGAAAAAAAAAGTGTTGCCAATCCATTCCGTGCTGTTCAAATTATCAGGTTAGTGGTCAGGTAAATAATTATATCACAAATTGATAATTATTTACGTGACAATAAGTTGCATAAGTTTTTAACAGATGGCGGTGTGAGTTAAATTATCGACACAACACTTGGTTATTTAGTTTGGGTAGTAGATGGCGTTGTGTTTTGTTAGCCACAGCAACGCGTGGCCAAGTCAGCAAATATTTATATAACTAACTACCCACGATAATTTATTCTGGCTGATTTTATATCCATTCAAATTACCAATTACATTCACAGCAAAAATCATTTTAACCCCTCAGACCTCGACGATATTTTGTCATAGGGTCAAAATATTTCCGCACATTGAAAAATAAAAACTGTTTTTGACAGGTGATAAAATAATTTTTAAAATTTTATAAATCAAAATAAGCATACAATTTTTTTTGCATGGAAAACATAAAAAAAGTTAAAATAATGGCTCATCTTACATTTATTTAAACTAAAATTAGTGACAACGAAAAAATCGGAAAAAAACGAAAAAACAGATACATATCTTATATATAAAAATGAATCGCTAAATGTGTTGCTAAGCGCAAATCTCGATATCAGCTGAACCGATTTCGCTAATTCTATTTTTAGAATATTCCTTGAAGTACGAGGATGGTTCTTACGGAGAGAAAAATTAAGAAAATTGCGCAGAAAATTGGATAATTTCAGAAAACCCATTACAAACCTAAACGACTATCGCACATTTGACAGTTCGCGTGTTTGAGAATAACATTTTGCAAAACAATGATTGTTAAATAAAATTCTATTTTTGAAAATCTTTAAGTTGATAAATTTATTTAAAGTAGGTACTCCCCTAATAGTTTGAATCGAATCAAGAATTTTAGATATTTTAAATAGGTACCTATGTTAGGTATCAAATTTAATTTACATGAAAAATGGAAATTTGAATAAAAATTGTAAAAGGTGGCAAGCGGGCTGTTTAAAAACTGAATGTACTGCGATTGAATATATGGAACGCGGGAGGAGGGTTGGCGGGACGAGGCAGCGGTAAAGGGAAGAGGGAAGGCGGGGAAGGTGGAAGGCGAGAGGGGGGAGGGGAACCTGGGAGGGGGATGGGAACCTGGGAGGGGGGAGGAGAACTCGGGAGAAGGGTTTGCGGGACGGGGGGACGAATGGGAAAGGACACTCAGGGAGAAACAATTTCTTTATTAAATGGCTTAGCAACGCATGCCGGGACCAGCTAGTTATTGATAAATGTATCACAAACGAAACTGTCATCTCACTTTTTTATCGTTTCATGTAAAAATAATTAATAAAAAATTCCCAAAGTTTCAATTTATTTTAAATTCTGATTTGAAATTTTGGTTTCATGAAGGTCTACATTTTACTTCTTTCGTGGTTTAATATTTAATATTTTGAATATAAAGTATGGTTTTTTTTCTCTTTCTAACACCGTTTAAAATCATATTTCTCACTATATATAATTTGGGAGGTGGGTATGGGTACCGCCGCCCCGGGAACTATTTATTGGATAACCAACAAAATCTGCCATAGGTCACCCCAAGTGGTTCGCTACGTTTGGTGGCTTAGCAGGGGTGCCCGGGTTCATGGGGGCGGATGCGTCTGCCCACCAGCTGCATGGCAGGCCGGATTGGGGGAGAATAGTTGATGGAGTCCCGTTGAATTCTCTACTTCTACTCTCTCGGAACATCGCCTTGCACCGCAGTGAAAGGGATGGATTCATACGTCCGTCACTCCTGGACACACTGACCGCCAGACTTCTACCCCCCCCTCATACCCTTTTCCTTCCCAGAACTTAACTAAAAATACCCTCCACACAACATCCTCAAAGATGACATAGGTCATGAAGGGAATTATTTTTCTCAGGGCCTCCTGAAGGAGCTAATTTAAAAAATATATATATTATTATTATATGGCTTATCATACATTCCGATTGGGATTGTCTGGCGAGCGATATGGTGATGGTGGCAAATACCACAGAAAGCGATCATGCAATTAGCGTTAAGAAGAAGAAGAATGTAAGAGAAGCGGGCTCACCTTGAAGTTGGGATTGTAACTGGCTCCTGGATGTGGGGCGATGACAGGCTTGGACTTGGCGGCGTGTCGCGGAGGACGCGGCGGGCGGATCTGCAGCGTGTTGCAGTCGCGCGTGTCTCTGGAGAGCCACTCCGGCTCAGGCACAGGGGCCGTGCGTGTTACCTCTGCAACGGAAACAATTCACATTAAGAGATCTTTAGGGACAAATGATGTGAATGCTTGGAGCTGGTGGATGAGTTTGGGAAGTATGTTTACGAGAGACGGAAAGGCTAATATACAGCCCCCCCTCTAAATAAATATCCTCTGTTCTATTAAGCGATATCTAAAATTGCCTCACCTCCATTCAACATCTCTTCTCTTCTAAGTCTAAACTCAATTCGCTGGTTCGCCTTTTTTTTTTTAGATTTCAAAATTCCCCTACGTGGTGCCATAAACATATATGTTTAGTTTCTAAATATATTTTTCTGATGAACCGTATGGCTTAATCGCTGTCAACCACCGAGCAGCAATTTCGTCAGAGTGTCCTGTTGAAAACGGCGTACACCGCAAACCATACTTTAGATTCGTGTACAAAAATTTGTATACTGTCTTCTGTAGGTATATATTGACTATGAGTTTTAAAAAAAAGTATTCCATTCATCGTTTGCTTGTAAATAATTACGGAAAACACACACTTTTACCGCCCACGCACAGTGGGCTGCCCTCTAAGGCCCCCCGTTCATGGAGATACTTACAAACTACGTGATTGTGACACAACCACAAGTACCCTGCAGATTTACTACTCTTTAATGCTGGTTTCCGTACACGGCGCTACCCGAAATATACATTTTTCATGTGCAGCCGTGGAGTTAACATGATGTCAAGCGATGTCAAATTACTTTTTTTTCAACATCAATCCATGCCTTCTCCAATAAATCCTTTCTTACATATTATGGTAAACACACATCTTTTTCCACTTTCAGAACAAATCTAACATTACTTTCATGTTCCGATGCCATTTCTGTCAAACGTCAAATGGAATACATAGCAGACACAAATGATGCAACGCGTCGCGTGCGATCAGCACCGTCGGTAGCGTGCAACAGATTTGAAACTGACAGCCGTCGCGTAGCGCCATGTACGAGCACCAGCAAAATCATACGGGGGGTACTTACGATTTGCGCGCATGACACGCACACGAGAATCGAGTAGCTTGTAAGTAGCGTCATGTACGGAGGCACTTAATATTTAACCATAAGCATAGCTCACGAAACATGTTGTTTTTTTATAAATAATAAACGTGGTTAAAACAAAGAAATCTATTAACCACTCGAACCTATAAGATTGTTTTCAAGCTACCTACAACATTGCCAGACATATGTAATGAGTAGTATCCGGCTGACAGTGGCAAAACGATTGGGAAAGTATGGCGAGTGATATGCCCATAGACATCCAAATTTATTAGACGAGAAAATACAGATGAGGGGGTAAAACCAAACTATGGGGGGCGAAGAGGGGAAAGAGGACTGTGATTCGTTAAAAAATCAATCTGACAGTATATAGGCATCTCCCATTATAATATCACCATTTAGTTCTTAAAAGCAAAATCTGCTTTTGAATGAATAGACCTTTTTACATGTGAGCGTGAATTGCTCGCCACGTTATTAACATATTTGAGAAGTCCAAATGCGGAAAAGTAAAGTTCGCCCTTTTTCACAGAGGAATATTTTGTTGCCGTATTTAGTTAAGACACTTTTACAAATGTTTCATAATTTACTTACCCCTGTAACCAGCGACGAGCTCACTGGAAAAACGCCCACATTCGCTATGTTTACATATATTAGGGTATAATGTATAGCACAAGCTCTCATTTTTGTTCGTAAAATGTACGATGTGAGCTCGGCGCTGGTCAGGACAAGAATGATGATGTCACATTTTTTAGATTCAAGCGAGGCTCTCGTAAGCCCAGCCGGCTCCATGGAACCGGTATGGGGAGTGGGAAATAAAAATGTTCATGGATATGCCAAAATACGCCAAACCAAATGATCTTTTATAGCTGTCTGTTTTTTTTTTTACATTAACTCCACACAGGAGGTCCAGAGGATAATAATTTCCCTCAGGGCCTATGTCATTTGGGATGCTGTGTGGAGGGTCTTTTTGAGGAGAGGAAGGAATGAACATTGGTCTTGAAGAGACCCATGTTGTAGGAGGGAGGAAACACAGAGGCCGGCAAATCATTCCACAGCCGAGCTGTTGAACACAAGAACGAGTTGAAGAAACGACCCCGTTCTCATGTGTCAAATGTCAACCGTGTACAAATATTGGGCACACGTTTCCCGACTATGCACCGGTGCCAAAGGGATCGATGATGCTAGTTCCTTGGAGCATCTTCCATTGTAATACCGGTAGAACAAGGACAGCATTCCCACCTGACGCCTGTGCTCTAAAGATTGCAATCCTTATCTTAAGATAGGAGAATCTATCAAACGGACCACCTGTTTCTGCACAGACTCGAGGGATTTTTTTAAAGTATTTTGGAGCTCCAGACCAGAGGTGGCTGCTAAATTCAACCGTGGGGCGCACTTGTGATTTGTACAGGGTTAGCAGTTGTGTACCATTGAAGTAGCTGCCCCCAGTTTGCCCCATAAAACAAATTTGACCGGTTAAATAAATATAATTTAATAATTTTGCCTTAATGAGCGGCTCTGGAATTTTCATTTTGCCATACTAGTAATGGCGTATGAGGAGTATATTACTTATTAATTTTGCCATACTAGTAATGACTAGTAATGGCGTATGAGGAGTATATTACTTATTAATTTTGCCATACTAGTAATGACTAGTAATGGCGTATGAGGAGTATATTACTTATTAATTTTGCCATACTAGTAATGACTAGTAATGGCGTATGAGGAGTATATTACTTATTAATTTTGCCATACTAGTAATGACTAGTAATGGCGTATGAGGAGTATATTACTTATTAATTTTGCCATACTAGTAATGACTAGTAATGGCGTATGAGGAGTATATTACTTATTAATTTTGCCATACTAGTAATGACTAGTAATGGCGTATGAGGAGTATATTACTTATTAATTTTGCCATACTAGTAATGACTAGTAATGGCGTATGAGGAGTATATTACTTATTAATTTTGCCATACTAGTAATGACTAGTAATGGCGTATGAGGAGTATATTACTTATTAATTTTGCCATACTAGTAATGACTAGTAATGGCGTATGAGGAGTACATTACTTATTAATTTTGAAATAAACACGCTTACCCTGTTCCCCCCAGAGGTCCTGCGTGATGTTTGTGCGACATTCCTGCAACTCTTTCTTCTGTTGGCGATGTTGTGCGCGGTTCTTCTGCGCCGCTTCCCACTTCTTGCGATACGCACCGCTGCGCTGTCTTTTAAGCTCTGTCTGTTTGCCCACCAACACCGGACGCACGTGATTGCGTTTACCAGAAGGATCCCCGACCTGGAGACAATTACAAAAAAATACATAAATCATAAATAATTTTTTTTTAATCCGTCAAGCTAATTTATTCACTTTTGCGTTAACAACAAAATAATTCAAATGTACACCTTTATGCAACCAATGTTTCCAACTGCAATTTGAAAAAAAAATTATAAATATTTAGGAATTTTGAAATGAAAACTTCTTTAGCACTGTTGTGATTAGACACTCGATGAAACGGAAATGAGGGACACTAAAAAGAGACAAATACATAAACAAAAATCGGAGTAGAACTTACAAATCTGACCGATGCACTGGAGCGTAACGGTTACCCAGCAAGGCAGACAAGGCAAATCATAAGAGCCAAATCTGCACCAAACGAAGACAGAATTGAACAAGAGTCAAAGGGCTGCGCTTTCCTGCCTTACGTTCACAATGTGACAGACAGAATTGCCAGGCTATTGAAAAAAGAAAGCATCAAGACTGTCTTCGGAACCACGACAAAAATACGAGACTTTTTCAGGCCTGCAAAGAGCAAGTTTCCTCTAGAAACAGATGGAGTGTACAAACTCAGCTGTTTTGGATGTGACAAGGTTTATGTAGGCCAGACAGAGCGGACGATCTCCAAAAGGATATCAGAACACTTTCGTGCCTGTAAACTTGGCCACCCTGACAAATCGGCAATCGCCGAGCACTTAATCGAAACCGACCATTACTTTGGATTTGTCCCTGAGGTCCTGGGAAGACCCAAAACTCATAGAGCACGCCTGATTACGGAGGCAATTGAAATTCACAAAATTCCTATAAATATTAATAGAGACGACGGAGCTAAGCTCAATAGTTCTTGGTATCCGGTAATTGACGGTTACATCAAGGCTAAACGCAAAAAAACTTGTTGAAGTATATTGTAGCGCCAGCTCGTAGAGGAGTGGAGCTGGCGACACGGTATCGCTCCTAAGTAGATAAGTGCAAACATCACCCCTAGCTATTTCACATCTGCCCTGATGATGGACACTGCAATGCTGTCCGAAACGTTGGCTAAAGAAGGAGGTAGCGCAACACGGCATAATACCCCAAAAACTAATAACAAAAATATTTTTGGCTGTGAAAATCTAAAATCATACCTTTCAAGCAAAGTTTCAATTCTGAATGGTGGTCTTACACCAGGGCGATAATGAGAGTATCTTCCACTCTGGAACGTGCCGCAAATATATTATTTTAAATGAATTAATTGTGAAATGACACAAATTAATCAAATAAAATTATTTGCGCACGCCGGGATCCGATCCCGCGACCTTCGAATTGTGAGTCAAGATCCTTACCCCTCGACCACGCCGGCCGTCAAATATATCCATTACACAGTGAGGAAAGCATTCATCACCTTTACAGTCCACATTATTATTAATAATATCAAACAATAAGGAACTCCAGTAAAAAAAAATATTATGGCTTTAAAAAAATATGTTCATACAGACCAATAAACGCTGATTCTGAATATACAAGTTTGTTTTCATAATATTAAACGTAGAGTTCGTAAAAAAATATTAAAAAGTGCATTTTTTAACGTCTCGTTAAAATACACTGTAAAGTTGGTACGATTGAATGGTTAGTGCTGTCACGCGTCACCAGTCATTGTACCACATTATATTAAAATCAATTGACATGTAGGTATGGCACAAGCCATCAGTATTAACAACATTTCATTTTATTCTTTATTTCGTACTGTTTATAGAGATTTAGTTGTAGTGTTTATTGAAACAATATTTAAGCCTAAATAATTCAGTATCAAAAATAGAGGTACCTCTATTAGTTTATCTCTATTATTTAAAATATTGAAAAACTACTGCACAAAAAAAATAGTAATGCTTCTTCTAGGGAGAATACTTCGAACAATGGAACAACGGATTTCAAAATGGCGGCAGTAGATCAGCTGATTCCCCAATCCCATACTAATTTTTCGGGAGTGATGACGTCACACGATTTACCATATTTCCGGTGGTTTTCGGGGGGTCTCGAAAAATTAAAACTTTGACAATTATTTTAACTATTAAAACTAACTCTAAAAATAAAAATGCAGTTATTTAAGTTAGAAGGTCATTATTCATAAAAAAAAATTAAAAAATTGGACTGGAGTTCTCTATTATCAACTTTCAATCTATAAAACTAACCTTGGAAGTATTGACGAGAGGCTGAAAGCACTTGGGGGGCTCCTGTAGCGCTATCCTCTTGCTCTGTCTGGCCGTGAACCCCGGGGCTCTCTTGGCGAGGGCTCCCCTGGCGAGGGCTGCCTTGCTTGAGGCCTTGGCACTCTTGGAAGAAGGCAATGTGTCGATCACAAACAGTTCCGAATCATCTTTCTGAGCAAATGGCGTACTGGAATCAAACAAAACAACATTGTAATTCAATTTTTGATCTAATAAAGGTTTATTCTAAAAAAATATTTGGATTAAGCATTTGTCCAGTGATTTCGAAAGTTTACCCAAATTTGTTCACCGGATTTAAAATCAGGCTATACTTTTTTAGAGATTTCATGTAAGTAATATATTTTTTGTTTACATTTTAAAAAACAAATCGGGTGAAATGCAGATCCGGGCACCGTCTGGAAATTTAATAAAAAGGCACTTTCTAGATGAGAAAAGTGTGGAGAAGATGAATAAAAAATAAATTAAGGCGCGCTCGGCAAAATTAAGGGAGATACAACCGTTCAAAGTATTTAAAAATTCACTTCGCGAACTGATATTGACAGTTCGTTCGCCATGTTTTCATTGCTTATGTTGGATCCGAGACCTAATACAGAATTAATAGTACGCCAAAATCACAAACCATATTACACAAACCTAGCGTAGCCGCTAAACCACTTGAAAACTGGGATGTTTTTTTGCCGTGACGCGAGCAGGCGCTACGAAGGGGGCACTTTCTTTTCTATCACAAACCATGTTTAGCGTATTAGGTTATAAAAAAATGGCGGGCGGACGCGGGCGAACTGTCAATATCAGTTTGTAAAGTGAAATTTTAAATACTTTGAACGGTTGTATCTCCCTCAATTTTGCCGAGCGCGCCTTAATTTTTGTTTTATTCTGCTTTTCCACACTTTTCTCATCTAGAAAGTGCCTTTTTATTAAATTTCCAGACGGTGCCCGGATCTGCATTCCTCCCAACAAATCTTGATATCTATATATTAAATATAATCCCTGCCATGAACACCGCTGTTCACCGGTCCAGAAAATGTTTCACAATCATAGGACAGAATACTAAGGACGGTTTGTTAAAAAAATTACATTTCTTCACATTTTTTTTATATTTTGTGTAAGTTTAATTCAAGATCTGTTATTATATAACTATAGGCCAGTTGAAATAATCACAGGACTTGAATAGAACTTTCATAGAACGTGAAAATTGATGAATTGTTCAAATTTTTTGAAACAACACATCCCAAGTAAAAATAAATAAATACTTTTTTCGATATAAATGTTAAATGGTAGGGTGTAAAACACACGAGCATACAACTAAATATTAGAATTACATGGGAAATGACAGATTTATACATGAAAATTCACGAAACAAGATAATTTTCAACGTCGCAGCCACGATATAAAAACAAAAACATAACCTATAAATATGAGAAGTTTTCTCACCCGAGTCGCTCCTCGAGTCGCTGGTCCTCCAGGAAGTCCTCCACATCCTGAATGTCAACATTTTTACGCCAAGAAATCTTATTTTTCTTGGACAAATGTCTTCTTTTCTTCGTCGTTTCCACCTTTTCTGAAGAGACCATTTTGACACTTGACAGCACGTGCGTGTCAAAACTAAGAGAATGCCAGAGACAAAAAATAAAATAATATTATTAAAATTCTTCATCTACTGATAAAATTTAACTGCAGCTATTGCTCCAAACCGGTGAGCTGCGGATCGCGCGTTTTTTTAAATTTTAGTTATAAGTGCTTGGATAAATTGTATAAAAACTATAATATTTCGATGAGAATGATGTTATAGCTGTGAAAAAGCGGGTGCCACCCGAAGGGGGGTGCCACTTGACCAAGATATTGCATACACATGGTCTGTTATTTATATTTTCGTAACTCTATGGCTCCCCGTGGAGTGCCCCGAATTTTGTGTCGGTCGGTCTTTTATAGGCGGAATAGCCTATATTCTGAAATTCCACCCCCCCCCCCAGGATTCCAATTTTATGAAGTCGAGATTAGCTTTTTGAATTTCTCAAGTTTACTTTGATAGGGGAGGAGAGAGGTGACACTACGCCCCGGGGGGTGACATCCCCGAGTGCCACGAATGCTAGCTATGGTCGCCACTGGGTGTTTATGGGGGTAAGGTTTGTCTGGATCTGGTGGTGGATGACCTGGACACACTGAACCCTAGATTCCTATCCACCACTTTTATCTTTGCCTTCCCAGAATTTCCTCTCCTTCCTTTTCTTAAAAAGATACTAAAGTAGACAAGAGTGGGAAGGCTATGAAGAACCGCAAAAGGAGGAAACCGATTAAACTATCTCATTCTCTCGCAGGTTAAATCCTATAGATGTATCTGCTTGTCTCTTTTTAGTGTCACTATTTTTCGTTTCATCGAGTTTAAAATCACAACGGTGCTAAAGAAATTTTCACTAAAATCGGGTCCTCCAGTGGACTCCAGATACTAATATCTACAGCCTGTATGTCAGATGAATATCTACAGCTCATATGTTGAACTAATATCTACGAACTTCAGAGTGTTGACTAATATCTACAGAGCGTAGGTTGAACTAATATCTACAGAGCGTAGGTTGGACTAATCAGCTAAATGTGTCCAATAGTCCGATATAAGGGATTTTTACATATAAACACTTACATAAATTAAGTTTTTTAAACTGCATACGCAATATTAAATTATTCCAATATGCTACACATAATTGCAAATCCAACCTCTGCCAGTGCTGTAGATATTCGTCAACACTTTGGTTCACATAGATATTAGTTCGATTTTTTCGGTTTTTGGAATTCCTGTAGATATTAGTAGACGCCTCCCTCCAGTGGCAGCGTCACTGGGAGAGGAATATAGACAAACATTTTTTGGTAGGCAACCTTACAAAAAAATTGAATAGCCATAGAAAAAATAAGAACAATTCGTTTTGACGTTTCTCGGATTGTCATTTGTCAATCTTCTAATAAAATTCAAATAGCCGGGTTGGGTTATTACAAATTTCAATTTACCATTTAATAGAATAATTTGTTTTCGATGAACCGCGGAGCTGCTTTGGGAATTTGACGGCTAGGTTTGCGTCGTTCAACTCGAAATAACAATGAAGGTGAATTCAACTATTCTGCGTTTATATTTTCATTTGCAGAATTATTCTTGGTGCTTTTTTATTGTTTTCTACATCCCTGTGGCGTATGGGTTGAATCCTTTGCTGAAGTTCCACTTTATTATACTAGTAGCATTTTCCCTCCATAATGATTGTAGTAGAAATAATACGAATATTGTTAGGTTATTTGTATCCCAGAAATGTTTTTTTCTTTAAAAAAGTAAGCATCCATTTGTAATATTTTTCATTATGCTTACATAGGCTTGAGGGAGCGGACTTCGGATCGGCAGAAACGGGAGATAAATGCAAAGCGTCAGTCGATGTAGTGAGTAAGTCTTTTTTGGGCTACGTAGCGAAGGTCGAAGCGGAGCGGAGTGAAAGAGGTGCAGTGAGTGTTGCTGCTGTGTTGCTGCTGCGTGATGATGGTCAGGAAGCTGCGGGCGGTGAAGATCACTGGTCTTCAGGTAGCCGGCGTGTTGCTCTACACCGTGGCGGTGTAGAAGTGATGTTGGTCCAGACGGTCGATCGTCGACGGGATATGGCGGCTATGTGTCCTTTGAGTCGGAGCACACACGTGACGCAGAAAAGAACCTTGAGAGGCGATGAGGATGACCTCTGGCAGCGGAACGCGATGGGTTTCGAATGCCAGAGAACGGGTTGCACCTATGTGAACAGCAAGCGCATGCTTGGTAGTTGATAGGTCGGGTGACGTCTGATGTGACAGGAGATGGAGTCCTCGAAGGTGTTATGAAGATGTTCCTGGAGTCACACTGGATATGCGTTAATCACAAGTTGCTGACTACGCGGGCGTCAGGCCGTCGAGGGCTGGTACTACGTTGCGGCACTGTACTATTGTTATCACTGCTCGGTGTGTACGTGTCGGCCGGTGAATGGAGGCTAGACTTGAGACTGACTGAGCTAGTGCAGCGTTGAGTCGCTTTATTTGTGTGTACCTTAACCAGTGGCGCTGCGATGGATTTTACAATAGGGTGACGTTGCGGCAGTTATGTACGTGGCGAAGATTTATTCTGGTCGCCACAGGCTTTAATTTTTTCGGATTTACCAATCATAATTCGATCGTACGTGATTTATATCTTATTAAGTGGGTATATTTGTATAAATGTATTATAATTTTTATTTTTAACTTAACAGTCTATTTTAACTCTGCTAGTCTATTATAATGCACTAAAACTTGTAGTGAATTAACCAAAATGTTGACGTATTCTGGGTCACTAGTAGGGTATTTCTAAATGTCATACTAATGTACCAGACCGTTATGCCTCCCGGTGTTATTTTATAGCATATTTAATAAGTAAAACACAGACATGTGTAAATAATTTTAGAATTTTTGTATTTCTTGGGCATTAATTATGTAAAAATTTAATTTCTATACATTTTGTTTTGAAGAGTTTTACTTTCCATGAACATTTATTTGTTACTTAAATTTTAATTTATCTGCCACCGATTTCGACACAAACTTAACCCTTTGGCCCTCCGTTCATGGAGATACTTACAAACAGTGTGAAACCACAAGTACCCTGCAGATATACTACTCTTTAATGCTGGTTTCCGTACACGGTGCTACCCCAAATATACTAAACTTAGATAATTTTTCAAGAGTAGCCGTGGAGTTCACACAGTGTCAAGCGATGTCAATGACTTTTTTTCCAACCTCAATTAATGCCTTTTCCACTAAATCCTTTCTTACATATTCTGGTAAAGTAATTCTGGTAAACACACATTTTTTTCCACTTCCAAAACAAATCTAACATTACTTTCATATTCTGACGCCATTTCTGCCCTGATGGGGAAGATATAAATGTTGTTCCATGTAAAAATAATTAATAAAAAAATCCCAAAGTTTCATAATTTTTTTTTGTTATTTGTTTTTGGGGTATTACGCCGTGTTGCGCTACCTCCTCCTTTAGCCAACGTTTTGGACAGCGTTGCAGTGTCCATCATCAGGGCAGATCCGGTAGATGTGTAATTTTTAGTGGTGAAATGTGTGCTTATTTACTGGGAAGCGATACCGTGTCGTCAGCTCCACTACTTTCACCTGTACAAAATAACCGTGACGGTTGCGGAGCGTGAGCGGAATAGAAAGTTCACTAAATCGTGGTATTTATGCTAGCCAGGGGCACGTCCCTTTGCGAGTTGCCAACGGAAGTGGCTCCATCTTTTAATGAATTCTAAAATTATAAATCACAATGAGAAATTAGAATTAGAATTACAATGGTTAAAGCAAATTTAGCCAAGATAAAGGTGTAAAACAAAATGGTTTACCACGAGCTGGTATTATTACTGTACAGTATTTTGTACCGGTGAAAGTAGTGGAGCTGGCGACACGGTATCGCTTCTAAGTAAATAAGCACACATTTCACCACTAAAAATTACACATCTACCGGATCTGCCCTGATGATGGACACTGCAACGCTGTCCGAAACGTTGGCTAAAGAAGGAGGAAGCGCAACATGGCATAACACCCCAAAAACAAAAAACAATAAAATAATATTTGACTTATGATGAGAATTATTGGAATATTGCTTTCCTCATTATTTGGAAACTTAAGTGTTTGGAGATGTCTGCCTAATCAACTGGACGATGGATATCTGTAGCAGCTTTACGTCTTATAACGCTGAAACTCTTGCAGCTCCCCTGCCTGCTCCTTCTGGTGCTGGTGTCGAAAGTGTCCTGCGGTGCCCCCCCTGCAGCTGCCACCAGTTTCCAGCGCGACCTCACCGTAAATGTGGCAGCCGGAAGGACCGACTGCTTCTTCCAGCACGCCACCGAGGGGCAGCTCATCGACATTGAGTATCAGGTCAGTCCCGGCCTCCGTGGTCGAGGGGTAAGGCTATCGACAGGTCGCGTGTTCAAATCCCGGCATGTGCAAGTTTTTTATTGGGATAAGTTTTAAGATTTTCACGGCCAAAAGCATTTTCGTTATTTGTTTTTGGGGTGTTATGCCGTGTTGTGCTACCTCCTTCTTTAGCCAACGTTTCGGACATCGTTGCAGTGTCCATCATCAGGGCAGATCCGGCAGATCACACATCCACCGGATCTGCCGGATCTGCCCTGATGTTGGACACTGCAACGATGTCCGAAACGTTGGCTAAAGGAGGAGGTAGTGCAACACGGCATAACACCCCAAAAACAAATAATGAAAAAGTTTTTTATTATTTTTTTTATTTGAATACCTCATAAGAAACCCTTTTTTTTTACATTAGCTCTATACAGGAGGTCCTGAGGAAATAAGTCATCTTGGGGATGCTGTGTGGAGGGTCTTTTTAGGGAAGGGAAGGATGGGAAGTTCTGGGAAGGAAAAAGGTATGAAGGGTGGGTAGGAATCTGGGGGTCAGTGTTTCCAGGAGTGACGGACGTATGAATCCATCCCTTTAACTGTGGTGCAAGGCGATGGGTCGACAGTGTGGTTGGAATGGTCAAAAGGCCTCCCATCAGGTCGGCATATGCATCCACCGCCAAGACCTGGACAAAATCTCACCCCATGAACCCGGGCACCCCTGCTAAGTCACCAAACGTAGCAAACCAATTGGGGAGAAAAAAGGTTATCCAATAAATGGTTCCCGGGGCGGCGGTACCCATACCCGCCTCCCATCTGCTCCCGTTTGGAGCCAATGAGACTATGGCATCCCCAATTGTGTTATCTTGTGAGGCTGAAGGTAAGTGGGGAGGGGAAGAAGATGGGGAAGAGGAAGGTGGGGAAGTGCCCGGCTATTCAGATCTAGTCTAATTTTCAATAACTTTGACGTACCAAATGTACAGCAAATATATGCCAAAAATATATTATTGAAGCTCTTCAAAAATAATGAATCCTCTACTAGACCGTGTATGCATAACACTAGATCAAATAAAAATGATATAAAAAATATTCCAAGTTATAAAACCACATTTGGACAAAGAAACTATACATACTTTGGCACAAAACTTCATAACATACTTCCCCAAGACATAAAACTAATAAAAAATCCAATTGAATACAAATCAAGAATAAAAATATGACTTAAAGAGGTCAATGAGAAAACCCTAGCGAAGACGCTAAAAACGACATAGAAGACAAATGAACTATATTTAAATAACTTTAGTCCGCCTCGGCACAGGACCCCCTAGTGAGGAGGACTAAGAAATACAATATTTTATTCTTAATTTCACCATTATATTTTGTATGTAAATTTTTTTATATAGTTGCTATAATAAAAAAAATTAAAAAAAGTTACCACACACCTTAAGCCATTTCAAATGACGTTTCAATTCTGAATGGTGGTCTTACACCAAGGCTATACTGAGGGTATCATTCTGTTACGTGTTTCAGGCTGATAATTATTGCTTATAATAATTGTTACCCTTTGTGCTTTGCCTAAAAATCTTGTCTTAAACGTTAGTTTATCAATTAAAAAATAATAATTAATATTTGACAAGTTAAAGTATTTCCCCAAAAAAATGTAGACATAATTTGTCTCGACGCCACCTAGCGAGGGATTTAACACTAACAATGTCTCTCTCGCAAAAATAAAGTTGGTTGTTTTCAGGTGCAAAAAATGTAATAAACAGTAATTGTTGAATGAAATACTAGTACATATTGAATTATTTCGCGGGTATTAGATAAGCCGCCATAGCTCAGTGGTCAGAGCAATCAGAAGGACACGGGTTCAAGACCCGTTGGCGGCAAGTATTTTTTCTTGGAAGATTTTTTCAATGTAGATGAGTGTTTCAGGCTGATAATTATTGCTTATAATAATTTTTACCCTTTGTGCTCTGCGTAAAAATCTTTATTAAATTAAAAATAATAGAAAAATAAGGTATAATGTGCTGCAAAACAAATGAGAAAAGGCAGTCCAACCTCATATGCGCTCGCTGTAAAAAGGGACTACATGCACTTCACACAGATAACACACAATAGAGAACTCCAGTCCAATTTTTTTATTTTTTTTAATGAATAAAGACCTTCAAACTTAAATAACTGCATTTTTATTTTTATTTTTATAGTTAGTTTTAATAGTTAAAATAATTGTCAAAGTTTTAATTTTTCTAGACCATCAGAAAAGCACCATATCTATGGTAGATTGTTAATATGGTGATATGGTCTTCACCCACCGATAGTTTATTTACCTTCAAGTTGTCATATTGAATCGGTGATATTATGTCGAGGGAAATTTCCCTAGATCTAGGGGAGAAAAATATTTTTTAGGGATAAGGGAAACCAGGACAAAATCTAGGGAAATTTCGAACTCTGGCAAAATTTTTATTACATATGACAATATTACTGGTATTATATATATAAATATATATATATATATATATATATATATATATATATATATATTTATACCTATATATATTTGTTGGGATTCCTATGAATCTTAATTATTGTTCATGTACTTACATGCAATGTTATTTTTAACACTGACAACTCAAAATGATATTAGAGAACGTACCCATACTACGTAACACGTTCGGGGGGGGGGTCTTCAAAATACCACGCTTGGTACAAATGAGCGGTGGGTTGCTTAGGTTTTTGGTCACGGTGGGGGGGGGGTTAAAAAGTGCAAAAAGTTTGTCACGTAGTATGGGTACGTTCCCTGTGTATCTAAAAAGATAAATGGGACCTCTGAAAAAAAAAATTATTTATGTTTTAAGTTCCGTTTTTTCGGTGATTGCGGTTGATTTTTATTTTGCAAAGTGTTTTTTTTTTATTTGGAATTCAGTTTCTAATTCAGTGGTGAGTGTATTCGTACTTTTAAATTATTACTTCACGTAGCAAAAAGTGTTTTATTTGGAAAAGCACAGTATTATTAGTATATTTACCAAGTTCCGATATCTTTCCAATTAATCAATCATATTAATTAACATATAACAGGATTAGTGTTACACAAAAAGGTGGCTACGTAGGTAATTGCGTAAATGTGAAATTCTAGGGAAATTTCACTTCAAAATCTAGGGAAATATTTTTTTTGGGCAGTTCATCCCTGTTCCCTGTTTTAAAATGGTGGAATGATGGCCAATGAATACTATGACATTTCGGTGTGAGAATTCGTTTTTTATTCAAGATTAACTGCTGTTAATATAAAAAAACATTGGTAAAATGTCCACATTTCACCGCTACTGTTATTGTATTTAATCAAAGTGCAATATAAAAACAAATCATCTCTTTCATTGCAAATACATGACATCGTATTTTGTGTCGACTTTAACCTCAAATAGGCAAAATTTATTCCAGATTGTCCGCAAATATAGCCCTTTTCGTAAATTGTTGAGGGCCTAAATTATGTTTCAACAAACACAATAACTATTATTTATCTAAATCTCTATAAACAGTATGAAAATAAACCAAAAACACGAAATGTTGAATTGCATATTCGATCACCAGGTGACAGTGGGTGAGTGTGACGCGTGACGTAACCATTCACCATTTCAGTAATGCCAACTTGACACTGTGTTTCGAGGAGAGGTTTAAAAATGCACTTTTTAATAATTTTTTAAAAACTCTGCGTTTAATATTATGAAATAAAAGTTATATATTCAGAATCAGCGTTTATTGGTCTATATCATAGATTCCCAACCTTTTTTTGCCCACCGCCCACTTTGAGAATATTTTTTTTTCTAGCGCCCCCCAACTCGTAAATCTGGAACAGCAATTATCGTCACGATTATATTTACTTTATTTAGTTTATAGGGGGGGGGGGGGGGGGGGGTGATAATGGGATGGGGCAAGATGTTTTTTTTAAAATTTTTTTATTGTAGGTATATTTTTTTTGATGACCGGCCAACTCAGAATGAAACCAACTCACAAGCACCTCATAAAGGTCATTAAGAGTGACGATAAAAAATATTTAAAAAATGTTTAAATAAGTTAAGTTAGGTTAGGGTTACCGGCTATTTTAAAATTATTTTTCCATAGCTTTTAATGACCTTTCTGAGGTGTTTCTGAGTTGGTTTCATTCTGAGCTGGCATGGAACCTTTCTGAATTATTTTTATTCTTTTTACTTGTCTTTTATTGCTCAGAAAGATTACACTTGTGCAGTAATTCAAGTGACTCGCTAAAGTGGTATTGTAAACCAATTTCCGTGCTTTGATGTCTAACTTTCCCTTTATCCTACATAAGAAATTAAACTTTACTGCAATTATTTAATTTAATATTTCAAAGTTAGTGTTTAGTTTTAATTTGTTATCGATTATGATTCCTAAGTATTTAATTTCTTCTACTTCTTCAATATTTTGATTGTCTATATTTAGGGTAGTAATTTCGTTGAGTTTCTTCTCTACTACCATGAATTTACTTTTAGTTACATTTACTTTCAGTTATTTCGAAGAAAATAAACTTTAATATGTAGATAATACAGAAGTATTCTTTAATAGAAATTCGCTTTGTATTTTTGACAATGCATCTTCGATATTATTTGCTATAACATATAAAAGTGTGTCATCAGCAAAATTTTGATAGAACAGTACTTTAGGCACTTCACTATACTTAATAAATAGGAGCGGTCCCAACACAAATCCTTGAGGAACTCCTAAGTTTAGTTGTTGTTCCTCAGATATAGCATCTCTAATTTTGGTTCTTTGTTTTCTATTTCAATTTCATTTTCATTATTAGTAATTTCTCTGTCTGTCGTTTCAAAAACACGTCTAAAATCAAAGAACACTACTATTATGATTTTCTTCCTATCCATACTGGTTTTCCATTATGAATATTTATTTCTAAACCAAGATTGCTGTTTAAACAAGAATGTTATTTTTTCAATAAATTTACTCATCTGTTCTTTAACTATGGATTCTAGTATTTGTTCATATTTAGGTAAACCATTGATTGGTCTGAGGTCTTCGAAATTTTTAGCATTTATTATTTTGGACAGTTTTCCATGACTGCGGAAAAATTCCCTTTAACAAATTTATCAGTGCAACTAATCTGTCTCCTATAGATGGCAGTGCATCTTTAATTACGCCTATAGTAATTCCAGACATCGATGATTTTTGCGTTATCTAATTAAAATAATTCATTAAATACTCACTATTACCTGAAAATATTATTATTCTCTCTTCTTTCTGATGATTGAGAAGCAGTATCTATCTGTGACCAATGAAATGCTCTTATTTATGTTTTCGACACTTAATATTAAATTTGGATAATTTAGTTTTATCATATTCAACTCCATCGGGGAACCGAACTTCCTTAATGTTTTCCCCCTGTTTACCGCTTATAATTTCTTTAAGTTTAGTCCGCATTTTTCTTGAATCACTTTGAGAGGTAATAATTTTTTGCCTAAAATACGAATTTTTGGTATGTTTTATTTCTGTACTTAGGTGCTTTCCCACCTTTCTTCTGTAAATTGTATTTTACAGGCTTTATAAGCTGTATCCCTTTGTTTTTTTAGAAGATGTAGGATTTCGTAGGAATACCATTTATTTGTATCTTTTAATATACTACTAGCTGGTTCCCGACATGCGTCGCTATGCCATTTTCAAAGAAATAAATTGTTTCTCCCTGCATGTCCTTTCCGTGCGTCCCTGTTACCCTTCCGTATTCTCTTCCCCTCCCGCGTTCCCTATCCACCTTCCCCGCCTACCCCTTCCCTCCTTCCACTTCCCCGTCCCGCCAATCCCCCTCGCACGTTCTATATATTCAGTCCCAGTACATTCAGTTTTCAAACAGCTCGCGTACCACCTATTACAATTTTTTTATTCAAATTTTCGCTTTTCATACAATACAAATGTAGCAATGGAACGTGCTACGTAAACACAGTTAAAAGAAAGCTCTAGAATCATCGGTTGATAGTTTTTTATGTGCCATTAAAATTTTCACAATGTTATCAACATATGGAGTGTGACAGTTAAAAAAAATAAACAGTACAATTTGTTTCAGCTTGCTGTTCAAAAGAATTGGAATTTGAATTGCTTGAATTTGAATTCTTAAGTAAGTACTTCTCACAGCGCAGGTAGCTACAGTACTCCCTCCCCAGACAACGCAGACATGGCTGCGGTGGAAAGAGGAATAGTCAGATACCGAGGTGATCGGGAAATCGAACCCGCCTTCCAGAACGAGTGGTTGTGTGTGTCCGATCCTTACTGCCATCGAACAACGGAAGGGTTGGTTGTTATGTGGCGGCTGGTGACTCTGATGCGGTTTGCGAGTGTGATGTGAAACTCTCAAGATCTTGAGCAACGTATGCTGGTTTGAGGCGGTCGATGCTCACGGTGATTTCCTTCCCTTTTACCAGTATGGTATATGTTCGTTCGTGCCGACGAACGACTTTATGAGGGCCACTGTAGGGTTGTTGAAGCGGGCTCTTGACTGTGTCGTCCCTCAGAAAGACGTGAGAAGCTGTGGGAAGATTTTTGAAGACGAAACGATGTCCATAACCATGGCGGGTACCTTCAACTGGTCTCAGCTCGTTGAAATGTTTCCGTAGTTCCTTGAGGAAGCTTCCGGTGTCGTCGTTAACATTAGGTCGTGCTGTACATAGAAATTCGCCGGGTAAGCGGAGCGGCTCGCCGTATACTAGCTCGGCTGAGGTTGTCGCGAGGTCATCTCTCCAAGCTGCTCTGATTCCCATGAGTACGGTGGGAAGTGTTTCCGTCCAACGGTTATTCTGATGGCACTTGATCGCTGCTTTCAGTTGACGATGAAATCGTTCCACCATGCCATTTGCTGCGGGGTGGTATGCAGTTGTATGGATTTGCGTCGTGCCTGCCAGGAAATTCAACTGCCTGAACAGCCTCGACTCAAATTGTCTCCCTTGGTCCGTAGTAATGCGGAGTGGAGTGCCGAATCTTGTTATCCAGCCCTTGTAGAAAGCACGCGCCACTGTTTCAGCCTCTTGGTCTGGGATCGGGAATGCCTCTGGCCATCTCGTGAATCTGTCTACGCACGTGAGACAGTATCGGCATCCTTCTGAAGAAGGCATGACGATTATGTCGATGTGGACGTGCTCGAATCTAGCGGAGGGTCTGGGAAAGGCTCCCAGGGATGCTGACACGTGCCGTGTAATCTTGCTTCGTTGGCATTGAAGGCAATTGCGTGCAAGCTTAATAGTCTCAGCTTTAATGGCCGGCCAGACATAACGTTGAGTTATAAGCTTAACCGTGGCCTTAATTCCAGGGTGAGCCAGCTGATGGACCGCATTGAATGCCGCAGGTCTGAACTTCTTCGTGACGAAGGGTCTGGCTATGGTAGTTGAGACGTCACAGTAGAGATGCGCGTCAGTACCCGGAATATTAATCTTTTTAAGTTGTAGGCTAGAACTTCCTTGCAAGTGTTGTTCCAGTTCAGGGTCGCACATCTGGTCAGCTGCCAGCGCTGCGTAGTCCAGAGGAGTATCTATCGTCTCGACCCTGGAGAGAGCATCCGCGACGATGTTGTCTTTTCCGGAGACGTGTCGGATGTCAGTTGTGAACTGGCTGATATAGTCCAGATGGCGGAATTGCCTTGGTGAGCATTTGTCTGCTTTTTGTTGGAAGGCGAACGTGATAGGCTTATGGTCTGTAAATATGGTGAACGACCTGCCTTCCACCATGTGGCGAAAGTATTTCACAGCGAGATAGATGGCTAGTAGTTCTCTGTCGTATGCGCCATATTTCTTTTCAGCTGCCGAAAACTTCTTCGAAAAGAATGCTAGAGGCTCCCAGTGACCTGCGACGAATTGGTGGAGTGCGGCACCGGCTGTAGTATCAGACGCGTCGCTGACGATAGAGAGTGGGGCGTCGCACTTCGGGTGAACGAGCAGGGTTGCCTGGGCCAGAGCTTCCTTGCACTTGCTGAAAGCTTCTACTGTTTCGGCAGTCCAAGACACGAGTTGTTTGCCTTTTTGGTTCCCTTTTAGGAGGTCATTGAGTGGAGCTTGTGTCCTCGCGGCGTTGGGAATGAATCTTCTGTAAAAATTTATTGCTCCCAGGAAACGGCGGAGATCCTTGATGGAAGCTGGTTGGCTGTAGTTGTTGATGGCCTCCACTTTATCTGGGAGGGGTGAAGTGCCAGCGTCGGACACCGAGTATCCTAGGAATTTGACCTTAGTCAGGCCGAAATGGCATTTGGCGGTGTTGATGACAACACCATATTCCTGCAGGCGCTGGAATAATATCTTGAGGTGGGCTAGGTGCTCTTCCTCTGACGTTGAGGCAATAAGGATGTCGTCTATGTAGGCGTAACAGAAATCTAAGCCTCTGGTGACCTCGTCCATGAAGCGTTGGAAGGTCTGGGCTGCGTTGCGGAGGCCGAAAGACATCACCGGAAATTCGAAGAGTCCGAATGGCGTAGTGATTGCTGTTTTCGGAATGTCCTCGGGAGCCACAGGGATTTGATTATATGCCCGCACCAGATCAATCGTTGAGAAGATCTTGGTGCCGCTCAGTGCCTGTGCAAAATCTTGGATGTGGCGTACGGGGTATCTGTCCGGAATAGTTCTGGCGTTCAATCTTCTATAATCGCCACATGGTCTCCACTGGTCGTCCTTCTTGGGTACCATGTGCAAGGGAGATGCCCAAGAGCTCTCGGAAGGTCGAGCGATTCCGAGACGGACCATGGCCTCGAACACCTTCTTGGCGCGTTTTAACTTGTCAGGAGCAAGGCGTCGTGGGCGTTCGACTGTTGGAGGTCCTGGCGTGGTGTTAATATGGTGCAGTGTTGCGTGACGAACTTCCCTCCTGGCGCCGTCAGGGCGAGTGATGTCAGGAAACTGTTGAAGAAGCTTATGATACGGGGACGTTCCTGTGACCGTCTTAATGGAAGCGATCTTGTTGTCGCTTCGTTTTCCCGTGATGGTCAAATTCGTCACTTGGTCCAGCAGCCGTTTATTTCGGACATCCACCAGTAGCTCGTACTTGGCGAGAAAGTCTGCCCCGATGATTGGCCTGGAGACGTCTGCAATGACGAAGCTCCAAGTAAAGTCGCGTCGCAATCCCAGATCCAGGTTGAGCGTTAGGCTGCCATAAGTAGCGATTGTGCTGCCATTTGCTGCTGCCAGTTCGTATGTCGCTTTAGTGGGGCGTCCCTGGACAAGTCGTCGTGGGAAAACGCAGAGATCTGCGCCGGTGTCTATAAGAAATTGGGTACGGGTTACCCTGTCGGTAACAAAAAGGCGACTGACTTGGTTGGGGCTGGTGCTGGTCGCCATCAGTTTGGGCCCCGCGCGTTTTCCTGCTGGAAGTTGCAGGGTTTGGTGCACTTGCTTGCCTTCGTCCCATACTTCCAGTGGTACCAGCATGTTCCCTCGGGCTGACGACCTCTGGACCGACTGCGGGAATGATTGCTCCAACGATGCGGGGTGGCGCTCCTCCTATGCTGGCCAGAGCGTAGTGTCGAAACTTCGCGCCTCAAAGTAGCGAGCTCTTGTTGGAGAGGCTGCATCAACCGCTCCATCCGTGTTAGTAGTGGCTGATTGATGGGTTTACCCATTTCCTCGGATGTACCGCTCGTGAGGGACATGATGATGATGATTGGTGCGCGAAATTTATCACCGAAGAGTTTATTTCGTGCGCGACGTGCTCGCGGTAGACGTACTTGCACGCGTCGTGTTCACTGTCGGATTCACAAATGTAAACTTCGTGGTCACTAATGTGAACGTCGGTGTCACCAATGTAGCAATGGAACGTGCTACGTAAACACAGTTAAAAGAAAGCTCTAGAATCATCGGTTGATAGTTTTTTATGTGCCATTAAAATTTTCACAATGTTATCAACATATGGAGTGTGACAGTTAAAAAAAATAAACAGTACAATTTGTTTCAGCTTGCTGTTCAAAAGAATTGGAATTTGAATTGCTTGAATTTGAATTCTTAAGTAAGTACTTCTCACAGCGCAGGTAGCTACACAAATATTCATTTTTATATATTATAAGAACAATCAATCAAATTTGGTACCTAACATAGGTATCTATTTAAAATATGTATAAATTAAAAAATCCATAGATAATTCTTTTTTCACAAAAAAACCTCATTCAAAAACACAATTCAATTACGTCAAACGCGCGAACTGTCAAACGTGCGAAGTTAAGAAGTTTTCTGAAATTATCCAATTTTCTGCACAATTTTCTTAAATTTTCTTTCCGTAAGAACCTTCTACAAAGTATTAGGAAACTTTAAAAAATATATATGAAATGAAGGCGTGACCAAGGGAAACAGGGATTCATTTTATTTATAAATATATATTAGTTGTAGGCATTAGTTCATTTACTACTGTTTTCAGGAGTCCTACTAGTTCATCGGCTTTTTTGTCTAAATTTCCTTGGTTATCGCAGATCCACTTTTTGTTTTGTAATGCCGTATATAATTTATCCGTATTATAGTTCTTTTTATTCCTGTATATTACACTTCGTGTTCCCTGAGACTTCGGACTATTATATCTAATTTTTGTAATACCTAATTGTTTCGTGATCAGATATTTTGACTTCTTTTGCAGCATTAACTTCCGCGTAAAAGTCATTTAAAATTACCAAATCAATCATGGTTTTAGAGTTTTTTCATAATCTTGTATAATTTTTGACAAGTTGCTTAGGCAATTTATGATGGTTTGTAATATTGTGCTTTTTGTATTGAATATTAAAATCTCCACAGGTGATTATCAAGTCTCTTGTATTTATTTGCTAACAGCACCATTCTTCAAAAAAATCTAAGAATTTTGTCGTTTTGATTTGGGGAATGATAAATAGCTGCATAGGTTCCCAGCTTAAAATCCTTCAAATCACCAGTAGGTATCCAGATATTATTTTTATCTAGTACCGCATTTTTTGTGACTTTGTAAGAGATATTGTTTTGATTTAATGTGATAACTCCACCTGTATGCCTGCTAAATGAGTCGCATCTAATTGTCCAATAGCCCTGAAATGTTGTTTCATTTTGGTTCATTTCTTCTGTAATACAGGTTTTGCTCATCATCACCATGTGCAGTTTGTATTCTTTTAGCAAGTCTTCGACTTTTTCGATATGTGCTAGTAAACTAGCTATGGGTTTCTCTGGGTCTCCTACCGCCCCCCTGAAAGTCTGAAACGCCCCCCAATTTTCTCTTTGCCTTCTACCGCCCCCCTGAAGGTCTGAAACGCCCCCAAGGGGGCGTTATCGCCCACGTTGGGAACCTATGGTCTATATGAACATATTTTTTTAAAGCCATAATATTTTTCACTGGAGTTCCTTATTGTGAAGTGACACAATCTTACATTGTTATATTTTTTAATATCTTTTGTGGTTGTAAATGTGTAGTTTTTTTATTAGATACATAAAATATTGCAAATGTCTTCTATTTGCAGATGACCTCAAACTTTTGATGGAAATAATCTGTTACTATGACTGCTTAAAAATGCAATCTGACCTTGATGCTATTGCAGAATGGTCAGTAAAAAACAAATTAGAATTCAATATAAAAAAATGTGTAACTATGACATATACCCGCTCCCAGAAGCCCGTAGTTTTTGAATACAACATTAAAGGGAAAACATTATGCCGAGTCAATAGCTTTAAAGATCTCGGTATCGTCTTTGATCCCAAACTGACATTCTCGGATCATATATCACGGCTCACTCCAGCGTGCTACAAACTCCTGGGTTTCATCATCAGACTATGTAAGCAATTTGATGACCCAGATGCAATGATAGCCATGTTCGATGGAGTCATAAGAAGTAAGCTGGAGTATGCTAGTGGTGTGTGGACTCCGCACCAAGCTAAATATATTAATATGCTAGAACAAATTCAGAAAAAGTTCCTTAGGTATGTCTATATGCGGATGAATGGAACGTACCCGAGATTCATGCACCATATGGAATTACTTGAGGCAACAGATAGATTTAGCTTGGAAACTAGACGTTATGCAAATCTTGCAATTCTTAGTTTTAACATAATCCATAATCGTATTGACAGCCCATTCCTCTTGGAATGTTATGGCTTATACGTGCCTGAAAATTTCAGCCGTAGTCGTCGACACGACTTGTTCAAAATACCATACGGCAGAACAGATATTCTAGCACAGCATAGCATGACAAGAGGAATGGTGCTGATGAAAGAAATATCGGAAACACTAGATATATATAACTCTTCTTTAGATAGTGTAGGGGCGTGTAAATAGCCCCTGACACGAGGGAGATGACTACCCTATGTAAATTAACGAAAATTGAATTCTTCCCTATGTGACACAAAAACAGTTGACCCAGCAATTCCAAATTCCAAAGTGAAAACAAACAATACTCACTCAGAGAATGCAGCTCATTGGCGATGTCCAACACAAAAGACACTTCTTTTCATTAAAAAAATATCAAGGCGGTATTGCATAATCTGAACAGATGTTTCGCACAGCAAGGAAGTTTCAACAATGAATAAATTTGCATATTAATGATACGTGCCAAATTTTGTACAACAATAATTCAAGTATTGGATGAATTATTCTTATGACTGACTAGGAGAGACATCTCTTGGCCTTTTACTGACACTCCCGTCAGAAGTAATTGCCTGATTCACAAAGGTAAGGAAACGCATGAATATACTGCATCTCAAGTCACATAGGTAAATTCAATACAATACAAAAACCATAGATGGCGCCCTCATGGTCTCATAGCATAAATTATTAATTGATTAAGAAAATGGATCCAAATATATTTATGGCGCGTATCCATATTCCCCGCCTTGGAAGTTCGTAGAGCTTACAAAAGAAAGAGTATAAAAATACAAATGAAACAAGAAATGAAATAGAAATAAAGTGACTATTCACCGGTAATATTCAGGAATGACACGCATTGGAAATTCGCAGAATCTCACAAAATAAAGAAAAATAACTAAAAATACAATGTAATAAAGTTCAATTGACCAAGATAACGGATATTAAGTAATGCCATGTCTGGGTCAGAGATCATTGAAACAATGACTAAAAAACAAAAAATAAATAAATAAAAATAAACAATAATAGATAAAATATAAAATTATTGCGTTGGAATGGGATATAATTTGACAACCGGACGTTTAAAAGAACCAAATCGTGTCTTTACCGTCGCAACGCGAACAATTTTATCCATTTTTTTTATTTTTTTTTTTATAATTTCTCACCATACATGTGGTCTTATTTTTTTTTACAAAAATATTAACCTCACTAGGACTAGCAGCCTGTATTGAGGTTAAATTCATAAATTTGAGTGGTGCATTTACACACAAATCACTAAAATACAAAAAAATCACTAAAATACAAAACACTACATCCAAAACACTAAAATATTATATGCGGAAAGTAAGAAATAACAATATTATATTGGTGACCAGATGGGTAATTTGTAACAATATAGACCATTAAACAAATCCGTAATTACTATACCCACCAAGAAACAAAGGTAGTTCAAAACAACTAGGGTGACACTCAGATTTTTACAAATGGGACTCAAATACAATCTGGTTATTTAAAAAGTATATATGTATATATATATCTTTTTACTTAAAAACAAATATTATTAAGAAAAATATATCTTATTATTTTAAAATATGTTTTTTTTTTTATTATTTAAAAAAAGGCCAAGGATGAAAAAATAGTATGCCAATCCTCTGACAACACAAAAATCTTAACATTTTTTTTAAATTTAGCTAATGAATTGGAAGACTTTATGTAATCTGGCAGAATATTAAACAGAAGTGGAGCCTGATATAAAAAGTTTCTTTGGCCAAAAGATGTTTTAGTACTTATTGCGACAAAGTTCATTCTTGAGCCAATTCTAGTGGTATGGATTTGTTGGGTTCTTTCTGCAGAATAAATATTGATAAAAAATTTACAAATTATTTTAGAGATGTACAGCTGTTTTATACTCATAACGTCAGATTCCTTGTAAAGAAGTTTCGATGGATAACGAATTTTTTTTTTGTACATGACTTTAAGAATTAATTTGTGAGCAATATTTAGTGGCTCTACATTGGACTTTAGACAGGATCCCCAGCATACAATATTGTAAGAAAGTCGAGATTGTACTAAGGCATAATAGACAGATTTTAATTTATCTTTATCCAGTATATGACGAAGTTCTTTAAAAATATAGGTAAGTCTCCTGATATTTTTTGTTAACATGTCAATATGGTCATTCCATCTCAAATATTGATCAATATTTACACCTAGGTACCTTATACAGTGTACTCTTTCTAAAGGGTGGCAATTACAATTACAATTTTGCAGACAATTGTGTATAATTAGATTATGAGTGTTGGAAGGTTGACTTTTTGATGTTATGCTAAAAGTTACATATTTTGTTTTTGATGTATTCAAAGTTAAGATGTTATTATTTAGCCAACTCTTTACTATTCTTAATCCTGAATCACATTTGTCAAAAGCATCTTTCCAGGTTTTACCCTCAAATATTAAAGCAGTGTCGTCTGCGAAACTAACAATATTACCAGGAATATCTAAATTACTTACATAAATCATTAATGTAGATTAAAAACAATATTGGTCCAAGTACACTACCTTGTGGAACCCCAAATGAGATTTGTTTGCTAATGCTTAAATTATTATTTATCTCTACTTGTTGTGTTCTATCGCTAAGATAGGATTTGAACCAACTTAATGCTGTACTGGAATGTGAAATGCCAAGAGAAGATAATTTTTTGAGGAGTAATCCATGGGAAACCGTGTCAAATGCCTTTGATAGATCTAAAAACACAGCTAAGGCTTTGTTTCCATAATCCAGGGCACTAGTGACTTTCGACAATACCCTCAATACTGCATCACTTGTTCCTCTATTTTCTCTGAAACCAAACTGATTGCTAGAGAGTAGTTTATTTGTTTCTAAGAATGATACCAATCTCGACTTAGCCAATCTCTCTATTACTTTTGAAAGCGTGTTGAGTAGGGATATAGGTCTATAATTATTGACATCTAGTTGATCTCCACCTTTAAAAAGAGGAATCACTTTAGCTTTCTTACAGTGAGAAGGGAACATCCCACTCTTGAAGCTAATATTAATAATATGAGATATGGGACCAGCTAATTCGGATACATGGAGTTTATATATCATAACACTTATAGAATCAATACCGCATGAGAAAGACATTTTTAAATCATTTATCACATTTGTCACTTCAGAAATGTTAGTTGGCTTAAAGTCAAAATTGTCCCCGGTAATCTGAAGTTCAGATTTAAAATCATTCACAAGATACGTCTCACTGGTTTTATTATCACTGCACAAATTGTTAGCGAAACTTGGACCAATATCACTGAAGAAGTCATTAATGTGATTAGTAATTATATTTGGACTCTCTTCCATTGAAGTAATAATATTATTAATTTTCAATTTTTTTATGGTAGTTTGTTCCTTTTTAAGGTTTATGGCCTCCTTTATAATTTTCCACTGTTGTTTAATGTTACCATTGACGTCATCTAATTTTCTTCTGAAATATGCTTGTTTTGTTGTTCGTATTATCCTAGAACACCAGTTTCGATATCGCTTATAATATTCAAACAGTTCCAAGTTAGAGCTTTCTTTTCTACATCTGTTGTGCAATTTATCACGTGTTCTGAGGCATTTGATTAATCCAGCGTTTATCCATGGTTTTAGATGTTTCATAATATGTTTCTCTTTTTGTACTGACGTACAACTTTGCACATGGGTTTGGATGGATTCCGGGATGGATTTCAGTTATCACGCCTAAAGGCCAATTTAACGGAGGGGAATCTTCCTGTCCCACTAGTACGACAGTTCCGATATCAATCGGATGATCAGAAGTAGTCCACTTCTGCCTGACTTGCAAGGTGTGCAGATACTCTGAACGCCACTTCTTCCAGAAGGACTGAACCATGCTGTCTAATAATTGCTTACGCTGAGTCAAATTGATTTTACCGTCTGCCAGGACAGAAGCAGGCAAGTACTGCAATGGTGTCGACATTAAAAAATGCGCAGGCGTAAGGACTTCTGGATAAGGGTCAGAAGAAATAACTGTAAGTGGACGCGAATTCATTATGCACTCAATTTGAACTAGCACAGTCTGTAACTCCTCATAGGTGAGAAGCTGAGTTCCAATCACACGGTACAAGTGTGTCTTCATGCTCTTTATGTTCGACTCCCATATACCCCCAAAATGAGGCGCGCGTGGTGGAATCATTTTCCACTCTATACGACGCTTAGCGAGTTCGCGCTTTAATGAGGGCTCATATTCAGATTCAACCAAAAACTTGTAGAGGTCATCTAATTGTGCCTTCGCACCCACAAAATTAGTACCATTATCTGAATACAAGCATGTTACCGGGCCACGCTGAGAAATAAAACGGCTGAAAGCAGCCAGGAAAGCATTTGAAGTTAAGTCAGAGACCAACTCAATATGAATAGCCTTGGTCACAAGGCATACGAATAGACAAATATATGCCTTTTGAGAATGTTGTCCTCTCCGACGAGTCAGCGTAATACGGAGGGGACCTGCGTAATCTACACCGGTATGTACGAAGGCCTTTGCTTCTGCAACACGATATGACGGTAAATCTGCCATCTTCGGTGTAGGATGCGATGGATTTAAGCGGAAGCAACAATTGCATTTCCGCACCATCGCCCTAATAACAGTCCTAGCATCTAATATCCAATAGCGTTGACGTAAGATAGACATAAGAAGTCCTGGGCCTGTATGACAGTTCACAACATGAAAGTGAGCGATGATCAGATCGACAACACAGTCATGTTTGGGAAGTAAAACCGGATGTTTAACCTCAAAAGGTAAATCCGATTTAGAAAGCCGCCCCCCAATACGTAACAGATTATCTCCATCAAGAAATAGAGATAAACTCTGAAGTCTTTTGGAATGAAATTTGCCTTCCTGGAGTGCAGCAATATCTCCTGCAAAATGAATACTCTGCACAGCACGAATCACAGCCTTTTCAGCAGTCATAAGATTATTGACCGTTCCAGAGGAAAGTGATATCTTTTTTATGAATCGGAGGACATAAACAACAATCCTTAGTAGTTTATCCCAAGTGGATATACGCTGAGCCAGTTCACTCAGGACCGATTTTTCACCCTGAAATGTTGCAATGAGCACATTAGCTTTGTGTTCAGGCATTTCACCAATATTGGTAGGGTGAAACGGTTTTAATGGCCATTCCAAAGGTGGGCTGCGAATCCATGATGGGCCGTTCCACCATAAATCATGTGAAACGAGTTGGGAAGGAAGCATGCCACGAGAAAGGCAGTCGCTCGGGTTTTCACTACCAGCAACATGGTAAAAGTTCTCTGGAGACAAATTTTCTTGGCACTGAGCTACGCGATTACTAACAAACACCGACCAGCGATGCGGTTAAGAATGTATCCAAGAGAGCGCAATGGTAGAATCGGAAAACGCATATGTTCCTGCAATAGGAAGACGCTCAGAATAATTATCTTGAACCGTTCGTATTAATTTGGACATCAATACTGCGGCACAGAGCTCCAAACGAGCGAGGGTCGTCACTTTGGTGGGAGAAACCTTTGATTTTGCGCACAACAATCTCACTGTAATTTTCCCAAACAGATCAGTGGTGTGCAAATAAATCACACAGCCGTAACCATTCATGCTTGCATCGCAGAAAGCAACAACGAGCACCGTACTGTCTTTCAGGACACCAACATGGCGAGGGATTTTCATCATTGAAATTAGAGGAAATTCCTGTGTAAGCGCCGAAAACCGACGAATAACGCTATCAGGGGGTGTATCATCCCAACCAATGTTGCACAGCCATAGCTCTTTGATAAGTAATTTAGCGTACAGAATGACAGGGGTGACCAAGCCGAGGACATCAAATAAGCGGGCGACTATGGAGAGTATGCTCCGCTTTGTGCACTTCTCCTGAACATAAGATGTCGTAAAGAAGAAGCTGTCATCAGCTGGTTCCCACGAAAGGCCCAACACCTTAGAGGTATTGTTAGAACCAACAGTGAAGTCCACTGGGCTGCGGTGAGAATCCGGGAGGTTCTCAAGTACAACTTGAGAATTACTAGTCCATTTTACTAAATCAAAGGCACCGGACTTAAACAACGAGATTAATTCTCGAGAAAGACGTATGGCGCTGGGCTCATCTACAATAGAATAGACCAGGTCGTCCATATACAGCTTGGACTCTGCCACTTTGGCAGCGTCCGGGTAATGTGGTCTCATATCCTGGGCCAACTGGCGAACCGTCCGCATTGCTAAGTACGGACTTGCCGTCAAGCCGAAAGGAACTCGATTGAACTGAAAAGTTCGTATGAGACCATTATTTGAGAATCGAAATAAGATCCTCAGGTATCTGCGATGCTTGCTAGGAACTTCAATCTGTAAATACATTTGCTTTATATCCGCAGTCATAGCGATGGGAAAAAGACGAAAGTCAAGCAAAAGCAGAAACAAATCGGCTTGCAAATTGGGACCAGTATGAATAATATCATTCAGTGACAGCCCTGTGTGTGTTTTAGCACTAGCATCGAGCACAATACGAGGCATTGGTTTGTCTGGACGAGTGACAGCATGATGTGGGATGTAATATCCATCTTCTGTGATATCAGACTCTGAGACTTCTGATAGGTAATTATTTTCAATATATTCACTGATAACCTTGTTATAATTCTCCTGCAAAGCAGGGGAATGTTTAAATTTTCGCTCCAATGCCAAAAATCGGCGTTGGGCAGCAGTACGAGAATTACCCAATTGTCTTGGATCTTTACAGAAAGGTAAAGCAACAGAATATCTACCATCATCAGTGCGAGAAATTGATGAAGTAAAAAGATTCTCACATTCTGTCTCCTCCGGACTTAGAAATTTTATATTAGGTATCTCTTCTAACAGCCAAAATTTTTGCACTAAATCATTAAGTGTGAGTGCCGAAAATGATGTGTTTGTGTTGAGCACATTATTGGGGTAATCACCCATCAACACGAAACCGAAAGCGGTCGATAACGCGGGGGGTGCACTAGTACCCGATTCAACCCTGTTCCCTAAATAAATATATGGGAACAGTTGTGCACCGATGACGACATCCACGCATCCAGGAATATTCCAAGTTAAGTCTGCGAGAGGTATGCCCTCTAAGTACCTCATATCACCCTTGGCTATATAGTGGTTAGGTAATTGGTCGGTGATACTGTCAACGACAAGCGCATGTATATTATATTTATTCTCTGGGTATACGCGAGACTCAATATCCAAATACACGTAACCGAAAATTGGTCGAGACGTTGATCCAATTCCTTTGACAAACGAATTACTCAAAGGAATTATTGGTAAATTCAGCGTCTTACAACAATCGACCGTAATCAAATTATTTTGAGAGCCATTATCAATTAGGCACCGAACAATAACTTTATTTCCGTTTTTAAGCTTCGCGTATACTTGTGCGGTAGAAAGTAAAATAGAAGAGTTCGGTGTTACTTTGGCACAAAGCGAACACGAAGGATTGACATTTGCAGTCCCCTCCACTTGCTTATTACCAATGCCAGTTCCATTGATGCTGGATGACACTGGAGGGGGGACTGACGGTTCTTCACTGGTAGGTACTTGCGACGTATGTACATGAGTATTGGTTTTCATATTATTCACACTGCTGAAATGTAAGAATGTATGATGACGTTTATTGCACAAATCACAAACTAACCCCGATTTGCATGACTTGATTGTATGTGAACCACTAAGGCAATTTACACAGGCATTTTTCGATTTTATAAATTCAAATCGAGCCTGTGGGGAACTCATACATTTAAACTTTGAGCAAACGTTGACTAAATGATCAGTTTTGTTACACAGAATACATCCTTTCGGCGGAGCTGGGAAGCGCGGAATATTCGCATTACTTGCGACGAACGATTTAGTATTATTTGATCGGGAGGACGAAATGGGATGCGTTTTATTTACGACACCATGCGAGTTACTCGTTCGTTCTAAAATCTTTACTTGATCTTGTACAAACGAAACTAACTCATTATAAGAAGGAATTTCTTTATTACGAACTGTCAGCTCAAAGTTCTGAGCCGTCTGTGAATCAATTTTTCTTACCGCGCAGTGAAACAAAATAAAATCAGTTAAATCTTCAATACCTAACTGCTTTAATGCCGACACTGACGAAGAATATCTTTCAATGAAAGAATTGAGACTGGCAGATGTATTCGTGCAGTTTTTCGCATCGAGAATATTATTTAAATAATGTGTTCCTAGTGTACGTTTATCTTGATATTTTTTAACTAAACTCTCCCAAATGATCTGATATGTATCACCCGAAGGCACAATGCCTGCGGTTATGTTCAAAGCCCCGTGTGTGAGTTTTCCGACTAAGTACTGCACACGCTGCGAGTCAGTTAGCTGTCTATTATTATGGATATTGCCTTTAAATGACTCAAAAAATTTCGACCAGCTTTCATTCTTACCATCGAAGGTTGGAAGATCTATTGCAGGAAGATTAATCATACACGGCTCCCGCGACTTATTTTGTGACGTCAGTGATTCTCTTACAGAAGTTTTCATATTCGATCTAGTTCGTTTGACCTTCAAAAAAAGATCATCAAAAGCATTTAAAGCTTGAAAATCTGGTTTAAATTCTGGATTTAAAGTTAACTGACGATCATTGATGCTATCTATAATATTTTCAAATTGACTTCGCATTTGATCAATCATCTCTGACTGAGCCATAAACACTTCGTTATTTCTTTACTCAAAATTAGATATATTATTTATTGCATTATACAGATCGTTCATACGAAAAAAAAGATTTTCCTTTTTTGCGGTTAAAAGAATAAGCGATCTGTCTTGAGCCTCATCAAAACCCTCCTCCGTAATTCTTGGCATTTTTTATATATGCGAAAAAATTACCACAAAATTTTACAATAATGTTACAATGTTAATAATTAATTAATAATAATGTTGCGAATAATTATCCAAAATTACGACAATTCTGCGAACAATGTTAACAATTAATTAATAATAATAATGTTGCGAATAATTATCCAAAATTACGATAATTCTGCGAACATCCAAATATGTCATCCAAAAGCAAAAAACAAGACCAGCTATAGTTCTCAAAAAATGAGAGGTACTTCAAATTTACCAAAAAAAATACGTAAATTCGAACATCCATGTAATATCAGCTATAATCTCGAATTGAATGTATGAATGAATTAATAATCCAGGCTACAAAAGGACCATTAAATATGTAGGGGCGTGTAAATAGCCCCTGACACGAGGGAGATGACTACCCTATGTAAATTAACGAAAATTGAATTCTTCCCTATGTGACACAAAAACAGTTGACCCAGCAATTCCAAATTCCAAAGTGAAAACAAACAATACTCACTCAGAGAATGCAGCTCATTGGCGATGTCCAACACAAAAGACACTTCTTTTCATTAAAAAAATATCAAGGCGGTATTGCATAATCTGAACAGATGTTTCGCACAGCAAGGAAGTTTCAACAATGAATAAATTTGCATATTAATGATACGTGCCAAATTTTGTACAACAATAATTCAAGTATTGGATGAATTATTCTTATGACTGACTAGGAGAGACATCTCTTGGCCTTTTACTGACACTCCCGTCAGAAGTAATTGCCTGATTCACAAAGGTAAGGAAACGCATGAATATACTGCATCTCAAGTCACATAGGTAAATTCAATACAATACAAAAACCATAGATGGCGCCCTCATGGTCTCATAGCATAAATTATTAATTGATTAAGAAAATGGATCCAAATATATTTATGGCGCGTATCCAGATAGCCTTAAGATTTTTTTGTATAATAATCATCTTCCTAGGTGTTAAGACTGTCAAAATGAGAAAATTGTAGTTATTGGATAAAAAATCTGTTGTACAATTAAATTATTTAAAAAAAAAAAAAAAAAAAATCATTCTTTATTAGTATAGGACTGAATGCCGTTGGTGCTAATAAAAAAACTGTTAAAAGAAGCGAAGCTAGCAGTCCACAATGGAGTCCTGGTACCTACCCTGATGTATAGCAGTGAGGCATGGAACGGGCAAAGGAAGGATGAAAGTAGACTGAATGCTGTTGAAATGAGATCCCTGAGGCATACGTGTGCTAAAACAATGTATGATTGTGTGAAAAATGTGGAGATCCGCAAAGAATGCAAGGCTGATTGATGTAAGTGTAATCAGTAAGATTAAGAGAAGGACCCTCAGATGGTTTGGACATGAATGAACAAAGAAAGTAGTGTAAGAAGAATATATGACGCAAAAGTGAATGGTAGAAGTCGGGGGCGCCCGAGAAACACATGACACGATCAAGTGAATCAGATACTTGAGTCGGGCCTTGTCAAGAGTCAGAATAATAGAAGTGTGTGTATGAGACGATGTATGAATGTGAGTGAGGCAAAGAGTGTGTGCCAAGATCGAGTTGTTTGGCGGTCCGTCCTCTCTGCCTATCCATGCAAGAAACGGCGTGATGGTTAGTTAGTTAGTTACGTATAATTGCAGAAAGAATCGTTAAAATTGTTTAATATTTTTCCAAGTTATTGCATTTTTATTGAACGCCATGCTTTTTTATCTACATCTTGCAAAATAAGCATAGCACTAAAATGGTTAATTTTACCTTCAATTTTATTATGTATTATTTTTTTACTTCACTCCACACAGGAAGCCCTGAAATAAATCCCCCCAGAGCCTATGTCATCTTTGGGGAACCTGTGTGGAGGTTCTTGTTAGGAAACGTAGGTCAGAAAGTTCTGGGAAGGAAAAGGTATTAAGGGTGGGTGAGAATCTGGGGGTCAGTGTGTCCAGGACTGATGGATGTATATATATATATATATTTTTTTTTTTATAGTAATACTTCACAAGAGTCTTAGCTGCTCCCGTCTGGAGCCAGTGAGACTATGGCATCCTCAATAGGGGTATGCTGTGAGACTGAAGGTAGTGGATAGAGTGGATAGGGGAAGGAGATGAGGAAGAGGAAGGTGAGGAAGTACCTGGCTATTCAGATCTGGTCACCAAACACGGCTAACACCGTTTCAAGCAACTTTGCAATTCTGAATGGTGGTCTTACACCAGAGCGATACTGAGAGTATCTTTCACTCTGGAACGTGCCGTAAATATACTAAACATTATTTTAAATTAATTAATTGTGGAATGACACAAATTATTTGAATAAAGTTTATTTGCCACGCCGGGATTCAATCCCGCGACCTTCGGATTACGAGTCAAGAGCCTTACAGCTAGACCACGCCCAAGAGAGTCCTGCTGGAGAGGTCAAAAGGTCTCCCGCAGTCAGTCTCTCCCGATCCAACCTCCTACACGTTTGGTGGGCAGATGCAATGCCACCAAGATCCCTGCTAACTAACAAAACTTAATAAACTACTTGGTAATAAATGGTTTCGGGGGGGCAGTATCTATATACGGCTCAATAATATGTTTGGTTGCAGGTGATAGATGGGCGCCTGGGCTCGCTGGACATCGGGTTCATGCTGACGGCGCCCGGGGGGCGGGTGCTGCAGGCCCCCGGACGCCGCCAGTCCTGGGCCTTCCGGGACACGGCCCCCGTTACGGGTGACTACAGCTTCTGCTTCGACAACACCCACAGCACCTTCAACTACAAGACGGTACCACACATTTTTATTTTATTTTAAACTAGCGAGTTCCTGGCGTGCGTTGGAATGCCACTAATAAAGAAATTATTTCTCCCTGCATGTACTTTCCCATTTAGCCCGTTGCCTATACGTTGCCTCTTCCCCTCCCATGACTCCTTCCGCTCACGCTTTCCCACTCTGTCTCCTCCACCTTCCCTCTCCCCACTCCACAACTCCCCCTTCTTCCATCCTGCGAACCCCCTCCCGAGTTCCCCTCCCCCGTCCCAAGTTCCTCTCTCCCCTCCCTGGTTTCCCTCCCCCCTCCCGTGAACCCCTACCTGAGTTTCCCTCCCCCCTCCCGCATTCCATACATTCAGTCTCGGTACATTCAATTTTCAAACAGCTCGCGTGCAACCTATTGCAAATTTTAAAATGCCAGAGCTCACCAGTAGTTTTATACAAACCTTGTCCTGACAATAACGCACACAAAAAAATGAATTATCCAATTTGGTGCATTCGTTCGGAAGTTATGCGCGTATATACATTTCGGCGATTCATTTTTATTTATTTATGTATACATAGATTGATAGATAGATATTAACTACGACGCCTGAAAAAAAGTGACAGAAAGATGAGGCATTTTCAAAACTTTTTTAAAACTTTTTATGTTTGCATGCAAAATTAATATTATATGTTTATTTCGATTTTTAAAATTTTAAAATATATTTTATCACCTTTCAAAAACAGTTTTTAGTTTTCAGATACTTCACAAAAATTCCACTTGTATTGAGCAATTATTCTGACCTACTGACAGAATATGGTTGAGGTTTGAGGGGTTAAGAAACATTATTTCTTTGCTAAGCGAATAAAAATTATTTTTGTATGCTAGTGGTGGGTTTCTTCATTTACCGAGAATGCTAAATGCAATGCTAATTGTAAAAGTAAACGGTCAAATGCATAGAAATTTTTAAATTTCGATCGTTTACTTTTACAATTAGCATTTCATTTAGCATTCTCGGTAAATGAAGAAATCCACCCTAGGAGTATTAAACCGGTCACCAACGTAAGCAGATATAAGTGTTAGAAATAGGACAGCAGTCAAGTACAATAAGCGTGTTTATACGTCAGCGCGTGTGTTTCCATAGAAATCGTTCTAATCCCGTTATTGTTTTAGTGACATCCCTAAAACAAAAAGTAAAAGGTCGATAGTAGATCAAGCTCTACATCACTATCAAGTTGTCCATAGAAATACATAACAGGAATCAGCTGTCAGTCACGTAATTGACAAAAATATTTACCCGCTCAAATTTTTATTTATTTTTATTTTTATTTAAATCTTAAGTTAGCTCACATCTTTGTGTGTGCTAATATTTTATAAAGATATAAACATTTACATTGGTTGTCAAACATAATCATTCTTTAAATATTACACACAAATAAAGACATTAATAATTGAGGTAGACATATTTTCGTAATTCTTTTTTAAACTTATTTATATTTTCTATCTCAGTAATTTCATTCGGGATGTTGTTATACAGTTGGACGGCCTGGTACATCAGAGATTTCTGGGTGCTTGATTTTTTTCTTGTCGGCAGTCTAATTTGCTTTGAATTTCTTGTCCCGTGACCGTGTGTTTCGTTATTATAATGTATTTTTCTTTTTAGTTCCTTAGACATCATCCCCATGTTAATTTTATGTAAAAAAATAAGTTCATTCAAATACACAGTTTGCTTCACCGTCAACATATTTAGCTCTTTTAGCATGTCTCGTATTCGTGTGTATATGTTGCGCTTAAGTATTATTCGCATTGCTTTATTTTGCAGTATTTGCATTTTTTTCATTTTCTCTTCATTGCAGAGAAAAAGAATACTTGAACAGTAATTAAAGTGTGGTGATATAATTGTATTATATATTATCTGGCATGTTTCTTTATTTACTTTGTTTCTGATTCTACCAAGAAATGATATTTTTTTGCAATTTTTTTAATTGTGTAATCTGCATTTTTTGAGAAGTTCAATTTTGAGTCTATTATGACACCAAGATATTTAATTTCTTCGACTTTTTTTATGATTTCTCCATTTATAGAAACCTTTGGTTCACCATGCGTATTTGTTCTACCTATATGCATGTATTTTGTCTTATTTACATTTAGTTTCAATTTATTTAATTTGAGCCATTTTGACAAAGTTTCTAAGTCACTATTTATCTTTTTGATTGCTTTCTCATAATTATCTTCTGCAATATAAATCAGTGCGTCGTCTGCAAACAGTCTTATTTTGCAATGTTTTAGTATTTTTACCATATTATTTATGTAGAGTATAATCAATATCGGACCCAATACCGATCCTTGCGGTACCCCCAGCATATTTTCAATCGGTTTTGATACATTGTTTCTTATCTTTGTTGTTTGTTGCTTAAATAATTTGTAAACCATTCCAATTCTTTCCCTTTTATTCCACATTTTTTTAATTTTTTAATAACTCTTTTTCTATCTATTGTTTCAAAAGCTCTTTGAAAATCTAAAAACACCGCAACAGTATACAAGTTTTTATCTATATCTTCCTTCCAATCATCAATCACTAAATTTAACGCTGTTTCACAAGAATTATTGTTCCTAAATCCAGATTGTTCATCACAAAGGATGCTATTATTTTCCAAGTATTCTTCAAGTTGAGATTTAATTATGTATTCCATCACTTGTTCATATTTTGGTAACATATTTACAGGTCGAAAGTCTTCACATTTTTTTGAATTCGAAATCTTTGGAATCGGTATCACCATAGACGTTTTCCATGATTCGGAAAACTTCCCTGTTTCTAAAGATTTGTTTATTAAACTAAGAAACTGTTCTCCTATTACAGGTAGTGCATCTTTTAATATTTGAATTGTGATCCCATCATGGCTGGGTTTTGATTTGATGTTGGACAGTATTCTTTGGAGTTTCTGGCCGTCTATTTTATTGAACTTGAATTCGCAAGTTTTTTCTTCAAAATTGAAAATTTCATCTTCTTTTATGATTGGGATATTTTTGTTAATTTCTTCTATACTTGTCACAAAATATTTATTAAACTTATCGGCAATGTTCCTCTCGTCAGCCAATTCTTTTGGGAATATGATATCTTTTTCCACATCTTCACATTTATTTTTCATAAGTGACTTAAGTGTTTTCCACATTTTCGTTGGATCTTCCCTTTCCTGCTCAATTTTTTTGATGAAATATTCATTTTTTGTATCCTTTATCAGTTTTGAGTACTTGTTTCGAATTGTTTTAAATTTATTCCAATGTTCGTTATCCTTTGTAATTTTTGCTGTTTTATAAGAAGCATCTCGTTTATATTGCATTTGTGTTAGTTTTTTAGAATACCATTGATTATTGGTTTTAATTAATATACTTTGTTCAGGCGTTATTTTATTTATTGCATCATTCATATTGGTTACTATAGTTTCGGCTTTTTTGTGAAAATCTAAGTTAGTTACTTTTTTCCAATCTTGAATCAATAATTCCTGAATCATTTTGCTCTTATCGTATCTTTTCAGATTTCTTCTTACAATAACTTTTTTGATATTTTTGGTATTTTTATTTTTTGCCATCACTATATTAATGATGCTGTGATCTGTTATTTTAGGTGTATCTAATGTTTTCACATTTAGTTCATATTCATTTGATAAAACGAGATCTATGAGTGTACAGGTAGATTGTGTTAGCCTAGTGTATTCTTTAACTAACTGTTTCATTCCTATAATGTTAATGATGTTTTTCATTTTCTTTGTATAAAAATCTGTGTCTCATTTCATGTTTATATTAAAGTCTCCAATAATTATATTGAGATCAGTTTCTTTTAAAAAGTTTGAACACCATTTTTCAAAATAATTTAAAAAGTCACTTTTACTGGCATTTGGGGAGTGATAAATTACACAGTATACTCCTGGTCTAAATCCTTTCTTAATTTTTATTGCTAGGATCCACGTACAGTTTTTGTGATTTTCGTTGGAAATTGTTTCAAAATCTATATAATCTTTCAGTAATATTATTACTCCGCCTGTATGCCGACTATTCGAATTACATCTTATTACCTTATAGTTCGTAAATTTTATTTCAACTTCTTCTATATCTGCTGTGACATGAGTTTCACTGAGCATGATCATTTGAGGTTTTCGTTCTTCGAGCAAAATTTGTAACTCTTCGTGGTGTGCAGGCAAGCTTTGTATATTAAGGTACAAGATCTCTTCGGTTTCTAATTTGTTGTTCGAAAATAATTTTATGTTACTATTTACATTAGAGCAGGTCTTTAGAGACATAAAAAATCAATTTTCTTTTTTTCCGCTTCAATTTTTCTCACGTGCACTGAACATTCATCACTCCAAGCAAGGTGGTTAGTTGGCAGTTGTAATTTTAGCCGATCATTCATTTTTTTGCAAATTTGCATCATTCATTTTTTTGCATTGGATGTCTCTTTGACAGTTTTCATTGTCGTTGTCATGCGTTCCGGAACATCGAGTGCATGCTTTTTCACTTCTGCAGTCTTGTGCCTTGTGCATGTAGCCATTGCACTTATAACATTTTAAAAGTGAAATTTTTCGAACACTCGACATCTATCCCATCCAATATTTACTTTGCCTTCTTGTAACATTCTATGGTATGTTTTTCCATCAACTTCCGTGAAAATTGTGTAGTTAACGTCCCCTCGTTTGGTTTTGACTTCTTTTATAAATTTTAATTTAATTTAATTCTACCGGCGGCTCGTCCGCGCTCGACATTTTTAATTTTTATTAAATATTTTTATATGAAATGATTAAAAAGTGACAAAAGTGTTTATTACACATATATACAATAGAATAAGTATTGTTGTTTACATAATCTGTGATTTTAGTACCCTTTTCACATAAAAACATCACGTGAGGCATTTTTAACCTATTTTTAATGATTGCATTCTAAATTTTAATATTCACAATTGCTAATATTTATTTGTAATATAATAATTTGAAAGCTTATTTTGTAACCTTTCTAAAACAGTTTTTACTATTCGGCTACGTTCAGAAATGTTTCATTTATAGAGCTTTGATTGTGAAGCGGTAATAACAAAAAGTTTTCGTAAAATGTCATTTCGTTAGAGACAGTTAAAGTCTGGCGATTAAAGAGTTAAGACAGTTAAAAATGGCGATTTCCTGAGGGGTTTAGCATAAAATAATATAAAATAAATGAATAATTGTTGATTATTTTCAGGTCTACTTCGACCTGTTGATAGAGAATGCCGACTCAGAAGAAGAGGAAGACGAGGGTGATGCGGGTGACGCATCAGACCCGCTGGACGCGGATATGAACCTGCTGGGGCGTGACTGGCATCGCCGCATGTCCGACCTGCTGGCGGCCATGCGCACGCATCTCGGTAACGCACGCCGTCTGCAGGAGGCATGCTCCATGCTGCAAGCGCGCGACATGCATTATGCAGAGTCGGCGCTGAGCCGCGTGACGCTGTGCAGCGCGGGGCAAACGCTCGCCATGGTGGCCATAGGTGCACTGCAGGTAATGTCCCTGAAGTCGCAAATAGATTGCGAATCAATTGGAATTATAATATCCCGTGATTTTTCACAGATCTGCACCAGGTATTTAAAGTACTAATTTCGATTTTGCCTCTGTCAACACTTCTACTAATACTAATACTAAACACCTCTGCCATAGGTCACCCCAAGTGGTTCGCTACATTTGGTGACTTAGCAGGGGTGCCCGGGTTCATGGGGTGAGGTTTGTCTAGGTCTTGGCGGCCGATACGTGTGGCGGGATGGATCGAGAGAGACTGGTTGAGGGAGACCTTTTGACCTCTCTCGTCGGACTCTCTCGACCAATCGCCTTGCACCGCGGTTGGAGGGATGGATTCATACATCGGTCAATCCTGGACACAGTTACCTCAGATTCCTACCAACCCCTCATACCTATTTCCTTCCCAGAACTTCCTCTCCTTCCTTTCCTAAAAAAATCCACACACCATCCCCTAAGATGAAATTATTTTCCTCAAGGCCTCCTGTGTGGAGCTAATGAGTCTCCCGATCCGGTTTGCCACGCTGAGTGTGCAAAGGCATTCGCCACAAAGACCTAGACAAACCTCACCCCGTGAACCCGGGCAGCCCTGCTAAGTCAGCAAACATAACCAACCACTTGGGGTGACCTATGGCAGAGGTGTTGGTTATCCAATAAATGGTTCCCGGGGCGGCGGTACCTTTACTCGCCTCCCAAATTGCAAATAATATGACACAATTTGGGGATATGTGAACAGTGGACACTGGATGGGAATTTTGTTTATTAACCTGTCAGCAACATAAGCAGATATACACGTTAAAATGACAATAGCAGTAAAGTACAATAAGCGTGTTTTTACATCAACGTGTGTCTCCACAGAAATCGTTGTAACTCCGTTATTGTTTTAGTGACATCCCTAAAACAAAAAGTAAAAGGTCGATAGTGGATCAAGCTGTACATCCCTATTCAAGTTGTCCATAGAAATACGTAAAAAGACCTATTCGGACATACGGTTGACATTTATTTTACCCGCCAAATGGCCTACGGACCGCTGGATATTGTTAATTTTTATCAAATATTTTGTATAAAATGATAAAAAATGAGGTGACAAAATGGTTTATTATACATTTATACAATAGAATAAGTATTGCTTTTTACATAATCCGTGATTTTAGTACCGTTTTCACATAAAAACATCATGTGAGTCATTTTTACATTTTTTTAATGTTTGCATTCTAAATTTTAATATTTACAAATGTTAATATTTATTTATAATATAACAATTTGAAAGCTTATTTTGTAACCTTTCTAAAACAGTTTTTAGTATTCGGCTACGTTCAGAAATGTTTCATTTATAGAGCTTTAATTTTGAAGTGGTAATAACACAAAGTTTTCGTAAAACTGACAATTCGTTTAAGACATTAAAAGTGAATATTCGCAATAAATCGGACAGGTTAACCACTCCAGTATTTTGCAAGTTTTTTGTCTTGAATGAACTGTCAGATTTATAAAAACTTTGTGTTATTTTCACTTTGCAATTAAACCTCTATAAATGAAACATTTCTGAACGTAGCCGAATACTAAAAACTGTTTTTAAAAGGTTATGAAATAAGCTTTCAAATTTTTTATATTACAAATAAATATTGACATTTGTAAATATTCAAATTTAGAGTGCAAACATAAAAAAACACACACTTATTCTATTGTATAAATGTATAATAAGCAATTTCGTCTCGTTTTTTTACCATTTCATACAATAATATTTAATAAAAAATTAGCAATGTCTAACAGCCCGTAGGCGATTTGGCAGGTGAAAACTGTTTCTACAAAATAAGTCTTTTTCATGTACTTTCGTGGACAACTTTGAATACAAATATGAAGCTTGATTCAATATGGATCTTCTACTTTTTTTTTTAGGATTGTCACATAGACATATGAATATTAGTAGACCAGAACATAAAGGTGAGGGGGGAAACCAACTACAGCGGGGCGCAGAGCGGGAAGATGACTTTGGAGATATGTGATTCGTCAATAACTCAATATGACAGTATATAGGCAACTCGCATTATAATATCACCATTTAGTTCTTAAAAGTAAACTCTGCTTTTGAATGAATAGACCTTTTTACATGGGAGCGCGAATTGCTCGCCGCGTATTGAACAAATTTGCGAAGTCTAAATATGGCAAAGTAAAGTTTGTTTATTTTCAGTCTCCAATATTTTGTTGCCGTATTTAGTTAGTACACTTTTACAAATGTTTCATAATTTACTTACCCTGTAAACATCGACGAGCACACGCCATGAATCTCGAGTGATAGTATATATTTACACATTTTCAAAACACAAACCATGTTTTTTGCGGTGTTATTTCGTAAAATGCACCGATGAGCGCTCGACGCTGGCTCGCAGAAGAATGATGACGTTACATTTTTTAGATTCACGCGAAGCCATACTCAATCCCAGCCGGTTCCAAGGAACCGGTATGGGGAGGGGGAAACAGTACGCTTTTATCACTTAGGGCAGGTCTACTAATATTCATGTCTATGGGTTGTCACTGAACAATAACGGAGTTATAAAGATTTCTGTGGGAACAATTGTCATATTGTCGTGTAAACATGCTTACGGGTCGGAGTGGTTAACATTTTGTTATTGAATTTCCAGGTGGTCCTGGTGAGGAGTCTATTCGACGAAAGGTCCCGACTGCACGGCCTGATGAAGAAGATTCCCCTCGGCAGATCCTAGACTAGCCTATCTCACAACAAACCATAAACGTACTAAGTAAAAGGTACTATGTATGTGTGTAAAGTCCATTAAAAGAAACGACAACGCGGCATTTTTTAATACAAAACTTAATTTTGGATTTGAGGGCAAAATATCCAACCAAACTAAATAATCTAAACGAAAATATGAAAGAGAACAAGACACAATACAGTGAAACCCTCTTAAGAAGTTCTCTCTTAAGACGTTTCGTGGCTTAAGAAGTTTGGTTTTTTCGGTCCCCCGTCCCAAAATTGGCCCAATTTTTCCCATATATAAGGTTTTCCTGCTTAAGAAGTTTGTTTTTTCCGGTCCCTTGGAAAACTTCTTAAGGGGTCGTCCATTAATCACGTGATGTTTTTTTAGCAACTTTTTAACCCCCACCCCCTGATGATATGTGGTGAGGTTTTAGATTAACCCCCCCCCCCCCCCCCCGAAATAACGTGTATTTTTTTAGTGCAAAGAATTTTGAAATTTTCAGAATATTATCACGAAAAATCACAAATAATTGCCTAAGTTTGCCTCTAAAATCACAAAAAATTCAAATCTTTTATGTGCTATTATATTTCAGAATTTAAAACACAAATAAATAAATTAACACAAATCATTACTAGATATTTGATATACCTTTTAATTACAAAAATAATTTTTCAGTTTTTTTTGGGTATTTTGGCCTCAAATTCAAAATTAAGATTTGTATGAAACACACAGCCATTTCGTTTAAGAAAATGTAAAAAAAATGGAGGACGTTGCCATCGTTTAAATGGCCGCACCAAAATGGTTCAAAGGTAAAATATTGTTACTTTACAAAGCAATCAATATATCAAAAGGTGTTCATAAATTGGAGGGAATATCTCTAAATCATATATAACGAAATAATTGCATGCAAATGCATATCGACGCTTCTTCTTCTTGTGCCCTGTCTGTTCAACGGACGTTGGCTATCATGTAGGCTATGCGCACTTGTTTACTGCGGCCCGGAACAGCTCTACAGTAGACTGGCCAAGCCACTGTCTCAGGTTTTTCAGCCATGATGTTCTCCTTCTTCCAGGGCCCCGTCTTCCGGCAATCTTTCCCTGCATTATGGGATGCAAGATCTCATACTTCTCTGGATGTCTCATCACATGTCCAAGATATTGAAGTTTTCGGATTTTTATTGTTTTAATAAATTATTTTTCTTTATTCACCTGAACCATAACATCATTGGTAACCCTGTTCATCCAGCTTATTTTAAGTATTCTTCTGTAGGTCCACATCTCGAATGCCGACGATATACTAATCATATCGACATTGGAAAGGAAAAATGTCTACAGCGCCATATAGCTGTGACATTAAAGATGAACCTAACTAATTACTAACAATCACGCCGTTTCTCCTCGGGGGTAGGCAGAGAAGACGGACCGCCAAACAACTTGGTCTTGGCACACACTCCTTGCCTCATTCACATTCATACATCGTCTCATACATACTCTTTTATTATTCTAACCCTAGGCATGGCCTGACTCAAGTATCTGATTTTTATTTTTTACATTTTAGAGACAGGAGGCCCTAAGAAAAGCAATTCCCCTCGGGGCCTATGTTATCTTAGAGGATGCCTTTTGGAGGGTCTTTTTAGAAAGGAAGGAGAGGAAGTTATGGGAAGGAAAAGGGTATTAGGAGTGGGTCAGTGTGACCAGGAGTGACATACGTATGAATTCATCCCTCCCACTGCAGTGCAAGGCGATGTTCCGAGAGAGTACAGCTGAAAAGTACAAATATATAATAGTATAGTATAAGTCAAAGGGACTCTCTCAACCATTATTTCCTGATCCGGCCTGCCATGTAGCTGGTGGGCAGACTCCTCCGCCACCAAGACCCAATTGGGGTTCACTTGGGATTCACTTAATGTGTACCTCGGGCGTCCCCGACTTCTACCATTCACATTTGCGTCATATATTCTTCTTACACTCCTTTCTTCGTTCATTCGCTCTACATGCCCAAACCATTTCTTAATTTTACTCATTACGCTTACATCAGCTTTGCATTCTTTGCGTACCTCCCTTTCCTCACACGATAATACATGGTTTTACCATACATTTGCCTCAGCGATCTCATTTCTACAGCATTCAGTTTACTTTCATCCTTCCTCTGCCAGTTCCACGCCTCGCTACCGTACACCATGGTAGGTACCATAACTCCATTATGGACCGCTAGTTTCGCTTCTGTGGACAGTTTTTTGTTAGCGCCAACGGCATTCAGTCCTCCATTAATGGAGTTACCTGTATTTACCCTTCTTTCAATATCTCTATCAGCCTTCCCATCTCTCTTAAACATACTTCCCAAATACACAAACTCATCCACCTGCTCCAAGTATTCATCATTCACAACTATATTGCACTCTGTTTTCGTGCTCTCTCTTTCAAATACCATGACTTTAGACTTACTTACATTCATCATTAACTCATTCTTCATTCAACCTAGACACGAGAGACTGTAGATCTTCCATAGTGTTAGAAATCAGCACCGCGTCATCAGCATACAACAGGCAACATACTTTCAGATACTCAATTTGGCTCCAATCCCACCTCTTTCAATTCTTTCATATAATTCTCTAACAAACTTGATTTGCATAAATAAACGATATAGCTTATTGTTTAGGTTCATCTTTAATGTCACAGCTGTGTGATAGGCTTGTTGAAAAAGTATCGATATTTTTAATTCAATATATCGATATTTTTAGCCGATATATCGATACAAAATATCCAATATCGAAAATTGTATCAAAAACGATATTTTTTTAAATTTATGTATTTAAAGTCACTATATTCCAAAACCGTATAGGAACGAACGGAAAAAGTAACTGTATTGGGTCATGACATCTGGCGGTTGAAATTTTAACAATTAAAAGCTTACAAATCTGTTGTCTTTGCATTAGTATTTGTGATCACTAATATTATCTCATGTATGTAGGTACGTACATAGACGTGTATGCTATTTTTCGCCATTTTTTTCTAAGCCACTCCTATGTGTTGGTTCCCAATTGTCTATGATTATTGACTATACCTTGTTCCAAACACGAAGTCCTTTTTGACAGATTACAGATACGCCAATTGAATGTTACTGAGATGCATACAAACTTTGTATGCGTCTCAGTTTACATAAAAGTTAGAAGACAGCTTTTATTTTTTGATATTTTTGTAATTATTACCTAATAAAAATGAATACTGATAAAAATACCTTCATTTTTATTGAGATTTTTGTACATTAAAAAAAGCACATTGTGTGTAATTACTATTGATAACATTGAGCTGAATACACTATTATTTTAAAAACGCAAAATCTCTTGAAAATTTGACCGATATATCGATATTTTTTCCTCGATATATCGACGTCGATATTGATATTTTAATAAATATCGATACATCGATATATCGATATTTTTTTTCACTTTCGACATCCCTACTGTGTGACGCTGTAGACATTTTTCCTTTCCAGCGTCCATATTATCAAAGTAGCCATTTATTAGATGTTCAATAAAAATTATATGGAAGAAACATAACCTCACTTTTGAAATTTCTATAAATTGTTCTAATGTCAGTGTTGCCATAATAATGAAAGATTTTAGTTCTATTTTCTTAAATTTCTATGCTTTCTTGATGGACTGTAATAAGCACCGTAAAATGGTGTGTCAATTTTTAACTTTAAATTATTTTATTTCGTATTAGATAATTTTATGTTATCTTTATTGCAAATGTTTGAAATATGTATATATCATTCATCCAGTTGATTAGTCAAACATCTCTGAAATATAGAAATTAAAATTGAGTATGAGTTATATGTGTTAGTATACTCTCTATCTAGTGAGTAACTTGTCAAAAACTTACGTAAGTCGTAAATTTTACTTATGATTGTAAAGCTGGCTTTACTGTGGTATTAGTTTTGTCACGAGGACAAGAACTGGTGCATTTTTGGTTGTAATACTTTTCTAAGTCAATTGTTTAATTTGTAACCAACGAATCTTATGATAAGCAATACTTGCCCTCGTTGATATTTAAACCCGCAACCCTTGGCTCCATAGGCAAGGAACTTGTCATTTTATCTATTTATATGATATGATAATGTCTAAAAGGGATCGAAATGAAAATCTAGTCTCCTTCAACGGAAGCAATCTTCCCAACAGGACCTCCATCGATATGCTTGGTGTAACTCTAAGTGACCAGCTCAGGTACGGGGGCTCCATCGAAACCAGAGTTAAGTTAGCCTCTCACAAACTGGGCGTACTGTACAGGGCCCGCAGATACTTTAATAGTTCACAGCTGCTAACCCTGTACAAATCACAAGTGCGCCCCACGGTTGAATTCGGCAGCCACATCTGGTCTGGAGCTCCAAAATACCTAAAAAAAAACCCTTGACTCTGTGCAAAAACGGGCGGTCCGTTTGATAGATTCTCCCATCTTAACAGACAGACTACAATCTTTAGAGCATAGGCGTCAGGTGGGAATGCTGTCCTTGTTCTACTGGTATTACAATGGAAGATGCTCTGAGGAACTAGCGTCATTGATCCCCTCGGCACCGGTGCATAGTCGGGAAACACGCCAAACACGCGCCCAACATTTGTACACAGTTGACATTAGTCACATGAGAACGGGTCGTTTCTATGACTCGTTCGTGAGTTCAACGGCTCGGCTGTGGAACGATTTGCCGGCCTCTGTGTTTTCTCCCTCCTACAACATGGGTCTCTTCAAGACCCATGTTCACTCCTTCCTTTCCTCAAAAAGACCCTCCACACAGCATCTTCAAAGATGACAGGCCCTGAGGGAAATTATTTTCTTCAGGACCTCCTGTGTAGAGTTAATGTAAAAAAAACCAATGACATTGCAAACACATAGATAGGTTATTGTTTCACTAAATTAACACAAAATGTAACCAGTAACAAGTACACTTGTATTGGTCTAATTTGTTTGCTTTTGGGAACAGCTCACATAGGTCTTATAGAAATCGTTGTCTCTCTTACTGTCATGGTGACAAAAATGATCTAAACGGTGCCAGAAAGAGAAAATATCACACTTTATATTTGAATCTAGAAGTTAACCACAGAAAAATTACAATATGCACCTCTATGAAACCAAAGTTACCGACCGCAATTGTAGAAATTTTTTTTTGAAACTGAATTTTTTTTATGAAACAACAAAAAATTGAGATGACAATGAAGTTTTTTTTAACATTAACTCCACACAGGAGGTCCTGAGGAAAATAATTTCCCTCAGGGCCTATGTCATTTGAGGTTCCATGCCAACTCAGAATGAAACCAACTCGGAAACACCTCAGAAAGGTCATTAAAAGCTATGAAAAAATAATTTTAAAATAGCCGGTAACCCTAACCTAACTTAATCTATTTAAACAATTTTTTTATATTTTTTATCATCACTCTTAATGACCTTTCTGAGGTGCTTCTGAGTTGGTTTCATTCTGAGTTGTCCGGTCACCGTCATCTGAGACGCTGTGTGGAGGGTTTTTTTGAAGGGAGGAAGGAATGAACATTGGTCTTGAATAGACCCATGTTGTGTGAAGGAGGAAACACAGAGGCCGGCAAATCATTCCGCAGTCGAGCTGTTGAACACAAGAAGAAGTCAAAGAAGTGACTCATTCTCATGTAACAAATGTCAACCGTGTACAAATGTTGGGCGCGCATTCGGCGTGTTTCCCGACTATGCACCGGTGCCGATGGGATCAACAACGGTAGTTCCTCGGAATATCTTACATTGAAATACCGGTGGAACATGTTTATAATACATTGGTCATTATAATGGTAATTTTAGTTAGAAAAAACGTAAGGCGGGCCATTTTTAAAAACGTTTTTTATGTTTGAATTAAAAATTTTAATATTTCAAAAACAATAAATTTATTTCTAATAATAAAATTTGAAAGCATACTTCATCACCTTTCAACAAAAATTTTTAGTTTTCGGATTCATTCGAAATATATCATTTATTTGGATTTTATTGCAAAGTGAAAATTTTCTGACCTTCTGAAAAAATATTAAGTAATGTACAAGCGCAAACAATTAATTCTTCTCAATGTTTTAAACCATAACTTGCAGAAAGTGTTTTAACCTAAAATAATTAAACTCACGCCATCCATGAAAGAGTACATTTTGAATTCTTTTAAATATCACCTGCATGTTTTTCCATCTGCCTCGACATAAATAGTTGGCAATTACCGTATCTTTTGCTTGCCACTTTAACCACTTTAATTTTGCGATAATGCAAGTTTTTTGTATTAAACGAACTGTCAGATTTATAAAAGCTTTGTATTATTTCCACTTCGCAATCAAAGCTCTATAAATGAAACATTTCTGAATGTAGCCGAATAGTAAAAACTGTTTTTGAAAGATTATGAAATAAGCTTTCAAATCGTTAAATTACAAATAAATATTAACATTTGTAAATATTAAATTTTAGAATACAAACGTAAAAAAATTGTAGCTATAAATGTGAAACTTGATTCAATATGGATCTTTTACTTTTTGTTTTAGGGTTGTCACTAGAACAATAACAGAGTTACAACGATTTCTGTGGGATTAGCGTGGAAACACGCTTATTGTACTTGACTGCTATTGTTATATTGTTGTGTAAACACGTTTACGGGTCGGAGTGGTTAAGATCTATACAACGTATCTATTAGTTTTGAAATGTAATTGGTTTCAAGTCATATATTTTTAGTCATATATATGTAAAATGGTGAAAAGTGTTGGTTGTATGTTCGACTTATGGTCCAGAGATTGGGGGTTTGATTGTCACGAAAGTGCACAAATTATTTATAAGAATTAATAATTAAGGAATTGTAATCTTGCTTGTTTGATAAGCGGAATTTAGAAAATTGTATGAATTAATAAATTATTAAAGAATTATGAATTAAGAATACCTTGCACATTTGTTTTATTTATATGTCATAGTCAAAAGTCGATATGCAGTCTCTTTTGCGGAATGACTGGTTTATCCTAGGTTTGACCAAAGCCTTCGGGCTAACCCCCAAATAAATTCTATTTTCGGCCTTTGATTAAAGTATTTTTAGTCAAACCTAGAAGTTCCTAACTTTTCAGTCAAACATCGAAAGTAAAATAATCTGTTTCTGGCTTTGCCTAGCCGATCCTAGAAGCGACTGGCAGCCTCGGTCAAACGTCGACTGTACTTGTAACACATTTAAACAACAAGTTTATACTTGCGGTGTTCATGCAAGCAAGTTTAAGTTTTCTCTGTAAATTATTTTTCGACAACGGACGAGAATTTGCCAACCATGTCATAGAAGAGTTAAAAGTTATGTGGCCCGAATTGTCCATAGTGCATGGAAAATAGGTTAGGTAACATTAAAATAAAAAAATTGTTTTATTACACCTAATTTAACAAACTAAGACTTTCTAATACCTAATTGAAGTTTGACTGGTCAAACCCCGATTTCATTAAATTGTGTTTTGACGTTTGCCTGACCAAATTAGTTTCTCCCATGGGCGCCCGCAGAAAATTTTCTAGGGGGGGGCAAAATATTTTTTGTAATGTTTTGATGTAGTTTTAATTTACTGTGGCGTATTTGTATGGTAAACGAACGGACAGGACACTATAGTAATGAAGGGCATCCTGTAGCAACAATTTTTTTATTAACACAATGTATGTATATAACAAAAAACATTACAATATAAAATTAAAATAAAATTTATTTTTTAAACAAGAACTGGAGTCGTCTGTTATCGCTACCAAACATATCTACAATTTTGTCTATAAAGTCTTTTTTGTTGCAGTTCACTTTGTCTCTGTGTACGCTTAAGAGGGTATAACCAGAGAAAACCAAAAATATGTCATTTTTAAATCAGATTTTAGACGTATTAAGGGGAACGTATGCGCGGTCCATTTCTGCCTGTTTCATACAAATCTTAGATTTGTATTTGAGATCAAAATACCCAGCCAAACTGAAAAATTATTTTTGTAATCAAAAGGTATATCAAATATCTAGTAAAGATGTGAGATAATTTATTTATATTACTTTAAATTATAAGAGATAGGCTAATAACTGATTTTGGAGGCAACTTTGGCAATTATTTGAGTTAAAATAAAATTTAACAATAATTTTACCATACATATTTATTTTAAAATTATAATGAAAAATAAAAATTCTAAAAAATGCATTTTTGGGTAGTAATTTTAATATACATACGACTTTTTTATTCCGCCGTAAATAGGTAATATGTATTTTTAATTTACACCCATCAAAATGATTTTATTACATTTATTATTTTTTTTCATCTTAATTATATGATAAATCTTTTTGCAATTTTTAACCCCCCCCCCCCTTCCTCCCCCCCCAGTGACCAAAAACCTAAGCCCCCCGCCGCTCATTTGTACCAAGCGTGGTATTTTGAAGCCCCCCCCCCCCCGAACAGGTCACGTAGTATGGGTACGTTCCCTTACATCCTTACTAGATATTTAATATACCTTTTGATTACAAGAATAATTTTTCAGTTTGGTTGGGTATTTCGATCTCAAATCCAAAATCTAAGTTTTGTATGAAACGGGCAGAAATGAGCCGCGCATATGTTCCCCTTAACTCTTTTCCACAAAAATATAAATTGATTTGAAAGATTGTTCTTTTATCTACATATTAAACGTATGTTTTAAATTTTGAGAAAAAATGTTTATTTTTAGTATAATCAGGTTATACCATAGGTCGTTGGCAGATTTTCAAAAAAGATTTTGTATTATACAACACCCATTTCAAATTATATAAATATAAATCATGCAGTAAAATTAATCAATACAATATCTGGTAAACGTATGTTTCAGAATTTTAATTTAAATAAAATCATTAAAAAATATATACAGTTTGTCAAATAAGAGTAGAAAATATATGAGAGCGCCACTGTTGATCAAATGGCAATACTAAACACATAACTCATGGTGTTAAAGTAAAGCTGTGTAACCTACATTTTTATAAAAAATTAAAAAGGCATAATAGTGGAAAAAATATTTTTTCATGGCAGTATAGATACCCGCCGATCTCAAAATTAGAATTGCATATAGGTATATTATTATTATACCTTTGCAATTTTGTGTTAACAAAATGAAGAATAACTATAATGTACTCAATAAAATATAAAGCACACTTTAGAAATTGCTCACATTTATTTAATACTAGATTAAGTACCTAGCGTTGCCTGGGCTTTAGATCATGTCTCTAATTTTAGATCTGAATATATTTAACTCATTCAGATCTAAAAGTAGTGTAACTAAACTCACCATTAGTGATTCTTCCTTTCTATCTATTGTTAAATTCAAATGTATGTTAAATTAAATTAAAGCAAATCGCTTAATAAATCACCTTTTAATCAAATTTATGTCATGAAGAAAAAATGTTTTTTAAAATGCGGTTTACTGTGTTCTATACATTCAGTGTCATTGCACTTCAAAAAAATATTTGACAGTTAAATTGGTGTTGCCAGTCTACAAATTTAGTAGTTCCAGTTTTTATATTTTCTACACTTATTTGACAGACTATACGTACATGCGTTTGTTTCTTGACGAAATTTGGTCCATTTGTGTATTTATTTTCGCACTTACGAAATATTTCAGATTTTTTTTACATTCTTATTTTGCTTAGACATTATTCAAAAATGATAAATACTTATGACCAAAAAATAATCACAAAAGTACCTACATAATTTTTATAGTTTTATCTTCACGCCTTTCAGCATTTTTGAATGTAGGTATACATTAAAGCAAATTTGGAATGAAATAAAATCGATATTAAATTTATATAAATTTGTAATTTTAAAAAGCTGTTACGGAGAATAATTAATCTTTCTCTTTGGAACCGCCCTGTACGATCGTAAGAACATCTTTCGACGAAATGTGGATTTTCAGCCGCTGGCTGGTTAAACGCCCTTAACATGCGCAATCCAGACAGATGTTCATCTGACATTGTAGATCTAAGCCATGTTTTTACACGACGTAATGTGCTGAACGATCGCTCCACCGTACATGTTGTTGCTGGTAATGCATAAATATACCAAACCACCCACTGCTAATATTAGCAAAACTAGTAAGGCATACATGACATTATTTGACTATTTTTAATCAATCCAGGGGGGGGCAAGCGCCCCCCCTTGCCCCCCCCTGCGGGCGCCCATGGTTTCTCCTAGGTATGCCGAAAATTCGTTAGTCAGAGGCCGAAAAACTTCATTTGTTTTGGCTTTGACTAAGACTGCAAATCGGGCCTGAAGATTGACTAGTCGAACCTAGGAGTGCCGGAGCTTAGATGATTGACTATAAAATATATACAGCTGGGGTACCCGGCTTGGCTCAGGGAGTTGATATGAGATTGAACTGACGTTCCAACCCACCACGGACCTTGCTTTATATACCCCTACCAATGGGTAGCCCCAAACATACAAAGAAGGCTTCCAATGGTCCACAATGTTCCAAAACATTCCACAACATTCCAGAGTGTTCTGGAATGTTCCACAATGATCTGGAATGTTCCCAACGCTTCCCAACTATTCTACAATTACAATGTTGTAGAATGCTCTTGAATATTCTGGACTGTTCTAGAAATTTCTAGAGGGTGAAACTTCCAGCCGTTATATCTTCAAAGCACGCTCTTCAGGTAAAAACGGTAACTTTCTTCATGGATGGGGGGTAGAGGGCTACCACACCATGTTACTCCCTGTGATCGTACCGGGAGTCGTTTCTGAGTTTTAGCAGTACGCACATTGTACATTTTCTTTTATAATATACTAGCTGACACTAACGCTTACTAACGCGACGCTAACAAAACACAACACCATTTACTGTAGGGTTACCCAACCTTAATAACCACCGCCATATGTTAATTTGCTTACAAATCAAATCAGTTCACCACATACAGATATTTCCCTTTATACATATATACTAACTTTATGGTCTACCCTGTATTTTACAAATAGAGAGATGAGAGAAATACGCAATATCCTTACAAAAGTTTACAAATTATTTTTGGAAAAATTTAGATGGTAAGACAAAAATGTTATACAAAAATTAAAAAAAAAAAAAAAGTACATGCTTAAAATTATAAACGAAGTATGTCGTTATTGTACTTTGTACTAAAACACCCTTCAATTTTCTACTAACAGTACTGCATGTATCAAAAAATAAGTCGGAATCCTTGAGGTTTTGATTTTGATTAAACGATTCGCAGTTTCTTCTGATTGGATCCCTGACACCAGCATTTGTACGCGTCTGGCTAATGTAGAATAAGTCGTTAAGCCACGTTACTCTGGGTGATATTTTTAAGTTTATTAATTTCAGTGGCGGCCGCTGCCCTGGAAACGTGGTGGTTCACTGATGATAATCCGTAACTATGAAATAATAATTACTAAGCAACATTAGGTAAAAATAATTCCCCTTATCTTATTTGGAGAGAAGGTCTATTTTAAGCTGTTTTCGAAGTGCGAAAACTTCTCGTACATATGGCTTTTTAAGTAAAATTTTAATTTTTTTGAACAGATCTTTTTTCTGTACTAAGAAAAAAAAACACAATACAATTTTTTCGTAAATAAATCTTAAATTTCAAACCAAAAAACTCTTTTTTTTACAATGTTTAATTTATTTTACTTTATAACTAACTAACTAACTAACCATCACGCCGTTTCTCCGCAGGGGTAGGCAGAGAGGACGGACCGCCAAACAACTCGGTCTTGGCACACACTCTTTGCCTCACTCACATTCATACATCGTCTCATACATTCTCTTCTATTATTCTGGATTTTGACATGACCCGACTCAAGTATCTGATTCACTTGATCGTGCCATGTCTTCCTCGGGCGTCCCCGACTTCTTCTACCATTCACATTCGCGTCGTATATTCTTCTTACACTACTTCCTTCGTTCATTCGCTCTACATGCCCAAACCATCTGAGGGTCCCTTTCTTAATCTTACTCATTATGCTTACATCAGCCTTACATTCTTTGCGGATATCCACATTTCTCACACAATCATACATTGTTTTACCACACATAGGTACGTCTCAGGGATCTCATTTCAACAGCATTCAGTTTACTTTCATCCTTCCTCTGCCAGTTCCATGCCTCACTGCCATACATCAGGGTAGGTACCAGGACTCCATTGTGGACTGCTAGCTTCGCTTTTTTTGACAGATTTTTATTAGCGCCAACGGCTTTCAGTCCACCATTAATGGAGTTACCGGCATTCACCCTTCTTTCAATATCTCTTTCAGCCTTCCCATCTCTCGTAAACATACTACCCAGATACACAAACTCATCCACCTGCTCCAAGTATTCATCATTCACAACTATGTTGCATACTGTTTTCGTACTCTCTCTTTCAAACACCATGACTTTAGACTTACTTACATTCATCATTAACTCATTCTTCATACTAACTTTATATTTCAAAAAATAACATACATTTGAAAGTAGTGTAAGAAGAATGAATATAAGACGCAAATGTGAATGGTAGAAAAAGTCGGGGACCCCCGAGGAAGACAGTTTTATATTTCATTATAAATAGGACACAAACAGTATTTATAAACAATGTATAAACAGCACGAGGGCAAAATTGTCAAAGTTACCTATAAAAAAATTGATTTCCTTAATGTTCTGCGTTTTATAATTTAAAACACCAATCAATAAAAAAGCAAATATATGTAAAGTTTAGGTATTTGCTGTACCTTTTGATTAAAAAAAGAATTATTCAGTTTGGTTAAGTATTTTTGCCTTAAATCCAAATTTAAGTTTGTATGATAAAGGCCGCCGGGTGGCACACCAATATAGCTTAATTTTTCATACATATGGCCGGCGCCGCGACGTTGCGCGCTGGCGATGTTTGGGATATTCCAGGGTTTCCCAAACTTTTTCTGCAATGGAACACTTTGCAAACCCGTAAATTTTAACGGAACACTTAGGTTATTTTTAGGTTGTGCAATTTCTCAAAGTAAAAATTAAAAAAAATGTTATTAAACATATTATTTATTTAGTATATAAAAAATTGAATGTAATATATTTTCAAAAAAATAAATAAAAATAAATAAAAATAAAATAAATAATAAAAAAAGTGGAATAAATAAAGCCCCTGATGACTTTGATGATTTTGAGTCCGTGAACTGCATATTTTCTTGATATCAAACAAAATATTGGTAATTCGGATTCTAATATCTAATGTGGCGTCGAGCATATTCCTGCACTTGGCTTGGTTGCAGCTTAATTAGAAAATCCCGCTTCTCATAAGTAGGTTGTAAAAACGGAAGTAAAACAATAATGGCTTGTTTTGATAAATTGGGGTACCTACTCTTCTGACAAACTCACCCAGAAATCATTGAAATGCTGATCTATGTATTTTTGTTTCAAGTCAGAGTCACTAATTAAATCAATTAGATTTTCGTACTCACTTGCGCTAAGGCCTACTGATTTAGCTGTCACAGAAAATGGATTCCAAATCCAGGAAACGTCCTTACCAGTTTTCGAAAAATATCTGGCAAAAGAGTTGTTTTCAAGTTATATACGTATTCTTAAATTTTTTGGAAACCTCTTCAAATACTTTAAAATTTAATTCATTCAAACATTCGTGTATGACTGCCGCGGTCTAGGGGCCCTTGACTCACAATCCGAAGGTCGCGAGATCGAATTCCGGAGTGCGCAAATAAATTTTATTTGATTAATTTGTGTTATTTCACAATTAATTCATATAAAAATAATATTTAGTATATTTGCAGCAACATAACTATTTGTTCTGATAGCCAGGCAGCCCTTATGGCACTGGAAAGTAACCGATGCGACTCCAGACTGGTGATGGAATGTAGAACCGTTCTTACAGAACTCGCTACCATCAATAAAATAACCCTGATATGGGTACCAGGACATAAGGGTATTGAGGGCAACGAGCGGGCTGACGAACTAGCAAGGAAAGGGGCGAAAGCACCACTTGCGGGATCTGAGCCGGCCGTAGGAGTAGCAGCTTGCCACACCAAATTACATATCGAGAGGTGGGTCAAATCCCAGCACTGGAAGGAATGGGAGAGGGCACCCGGAATGAGACAATCCAAAGTACTCATAAACGGACCCGACCCCAGAAGGACCAGGAAACTACTCGATATGGACAGAAACTCGCTGAGGGAACTGGTAGGCCTACTAACGGGACACTGCCATCTCAGGAAACACATGCAGCTATTGGGAGTGGAAAGCACCAGTAGATGTAGAAAATGTGAAGAGGATGAAGAGACTCCAATTCACTTATGGTGCCAATGTCCTGCCCTGGTGGGAATTAGGCTCAGATACCTGGGGAGACATGCTGTAGAACCAGAAGACCTAGCCACATATCCGATAACAACTCTGGTGAACTTTATTAAAGGGACTGGGTTATTGTTAAAGGATTGAGGTAAAATGGGAGAAAGTACAATGGGACCATGGCCTAAGTACTCACGGGAACCAATGGTAAACCGTCTCCGCTTTTAAAAAAAAAATATATATATTTGCAGCACGTTAAAATTGCAGCACAAGACCACCATTCAGAATTGAAACGTTACTTGAAATGGCTTTAGCCGTGTTTGGTGACCAGATCTGAATAGCCAGGTACTTCCCAATCTTCATCTTCTCCATCTCCTTTCACTACCCACTACCGTCAACCTCATAACTTACCCCAATGAGGATGCCGTAGTCTCACTGGCTCCAAACGGTAGCAGTTGGGACTCTTGAGAGGTATTCACATAAAAAAATATAAAATACAAAATAAAAAAGACAAATCAAAATTGATGTGATAAAGAAATAAAACAACTGACTTGTTCAAGGCAAGATGATAGACAGAGATTTTTATTCATAGAAGCATAGATAACTAAATACACAACAGTACAACAAATGACGTTAGGTACTTGGTTTATTTAATGTAACCCGGAATTAATTCCAACACCCCAACTACAGTAAATAAACTAAAATCTCTAAAATTAAATACAGTGTTTTATTATATACTATCATTGCAACTAAATATTCAACTGAATCATACCCATATCATTCACACATTTATAATGTTTTATTGGACATAATGCTTTCGTTAAAACATCAGCTGGCATGTCTGTTGTAGGTAAATATTCTAAGTTGACAATTTTATCATTTATAACATCTTTAATAAAATGATACCTAATGTCTATATGCTTACTCTTCCTATGACACACATAATTGGCAACTAACTTTTGAGCACTTTGGCTATCATTATATAAATTTATAGCACACAAGTTTCCAGTTAGTTCATACAATAAAGACCTTAAATATATGGCTTCTTTACAAGCTTCTGCAATGGACATATATTCAGCTTCCATGCTGGACAATGCTACAGTTCTTTGCTTTCGGCTATCCCAAGAAATTGCTGAACCAGACATTAGAAAACAAAAGCCTGTATAAGACTTACGATCTATTGTACTATTAGCCCAATCAGCATCAACAAAACCTTTAATTTTACCACCATCTTTTGTATATTTTAAACAGTAATTATTTGTTTTCTTGAGATATCTCAGTATTCTTTTTGCATAATTCCAGTGATTATTAGTATAACACTTATTAAACTGACTGAGAAAACTTATACAAAATGCTATGTCTGGTCTAGTAAGAACTGATAAATACATAAGACTACCTATCAACTGTTGATATGGAATATCGCTACTACAAGATTCAGTTGTTTCTATATCCAATTTACTTTCCATAGGAGTGTTTATAACTTTACAATCTAACATATTAAATTTCTGCAATAATTGATCAATATATTGTTCCTGATCTAAAGTTACAGTATTAGATTTTTTATCAATCTCAACCCGCATGCCTAAGCATTGCTGTACCTGCCCTAAGTTTTTAATTTCAAATTTAGAACTTAATACAGATATTAGAGTTTCAGTCTCATTTTTACAATTAGAAAAAACAAAAAAATCATCCAAATAGACTGCAATTATTATTTTTACATTTTCATAATTTTTTGTAAATACACAAGGTTCTAGACGACTCTTTTTAAATCCTATCTCACTTAGACATTGCTCAACCCTTTCATACCACGATCTAGATGACTATTTCAGTCCATAAATTGCTTTATTTAATTTTACAATATTTTTCTTATCACAATAAATGTCAGGCTGTATCATATAAATATCTTCTTTGAGGTAGCCATTTAAGAAGGCTGTCTTGACATCTAAATGTGATACATTTAAATCTAATTCAACTGACAGTGCAAACAACATTTTTAAAGTAGAATGTCTGACTACAGGGGAAAAAGTTTCTTCATAATCTACACCAGGCTTCTGCGTAAAGCCTTTAGCCACTAGACGCGCCCTATACCGCACACTGTTATCACTATTCACTTTCTTTTTGTAAACCCATTTGCACTTCACTAGAGTTTTGTCTGAAGGCAGTTCGTTCACAGGATCCCACGCTTTATTGTCTTTGAATGCTTGTAACTCGTCCTCCATAGCCTCAATCCACTTGTCCTTATCTGGACTTGATAGGACTTCTTGAAAGGTAACTGGATCCTGGGCAATTTTTGAACTTGTTTTTGTACACAAGTTTGTGTAGCCATAACGCATTGGTACTCTTCTGGTACGCTTGGCAAGTAATATTTCTGACTCTGGTTCATCTTCTTCCTCTGTGGTCTGCTGTAATGTAGAATCAAAATCAGTCAAAGCATTGAGATAATCAGATCCTGAAAAAATGTTTAGACTTTCCGCACTATCTTCCTTAACACTCTTGACTTGACTGTCTGACTTATCAGTTTGGATTACATCCCCAACTGAAATATTTAGTCTTTCCGCGCTAGAGGATTCTTCTTTTACTTCTTCCTTGCCACTCTTGACTTGACTGTCTGACTTATCAGTTTGGATTACATCCCCAACTGAAATATTTAGACTATCATGGGAGTGATGTTTCTTTTCAGTATTTTCATAGACTACTACATCTCTGCTTGTTGTGATTTTACGCTTCATAGGGTCATACACTCGGTAGCCTTTCACATTTTCTGCAAAACCAACAAGTATGTGTTTCCTTGACTTTGTATCCCACTTAAGTCGTTTCTCCTTTGGGATGTGGACCATTACTTGACTACCAAATATTCGGATGTGCTTTAAGTCTGGTTTCTGATTTGTCCAGAGTTCGTATGGTGTTTTATTATTTAAACCTGACGCAATGGATGGATTTCTGAGATAGACTGCTGTATTTGTGGCCTCTGCCCAAAACTTCTTATCTAAATCTGCGTCAAATAATAAACACCGAGCTCTCTCTACTATAGTTCTGTTGATACGTTCGCTCATACCATTTTGCTCAGGAGTATAAGCATTTGTCTTTTGATGCACAATGCCTAAATCCTTTAAAAAAATTTCAAATTCATTACTACAGAATTCTAAGCCATTGTCTGTTCTAAATATTTTTATTTTTCTATTTTGCTGATTTTCAACTAATGACTTAAATTCCTTAAAATCCTTGAATACTTCACTTTTATTTTTAAGAAAGTAAACAAAAGCCATACGTGAGTAGTCATCAATAAATACAAGAAAGTATCTCGATCCACCAATTGAGGTTATCTCCATGGGTCCGCACACGTCCCCATGTACTAGATCCAATGAATTGCTGCTTCTTGTTGCTGCATGGACAAAAGGTAGTCGCGACTGCTTTCCTTCGCAACATATTGTGCAAGTACTCTTGTCAATCTTACACTTATCTGTGTATGATATACCCGTGACTGCACCGTCTCGCATTTTATTCAAGTCATTTACATTTAAATGTCCCATTCTCCTGTGCCAGGTCACATCGCTCACTGAAGTAGATGTAAACAAACACTGTTGATTATCTAACCTCAACTTGTAAACACCATCTATTTGTGTAGCAACTGCCACCAAATCCTTCTTTTTGTTGTAAACACAGCAACAATCATCTTTGAATTCTACACTATTGCCATTCTTTATGAGTTGACATATTGAGATCAAATTTGTGGTAAGATTCGGAACACATAAAACTTCTTTCAAAGTAACCTCAAATTTGCAATTTGTAGTGACTGTTATTATGTCTACACTACCAACGCACAATACAGGCATAGCACTTTGGGCTAAATTTCGGTTTAGGGGCGAAATTCCTAGAAAATCAAACTAATTATTTTTATACTAATTTGGGGTCGGAGAATCCGAATCTGAAAGAATTAGGCGGCGGCAAGCAATATTAACTGAATTACACGACTTTAAAAATTTTTATACACATACAGGAAAATAGCCATTTTGGAAGCATTTTGTTTCCTAGAAAATCAAACTTGTCATTTTTATACTAACTATGGGCCGGGGAATCCGAATCTGAAAGAATTAGGCGGCGGCAAGCAATAATAACTGAATTAAACGACTTTAAAATTTTCTATACACACACACATGAAAATAGTCATTTTGACACACGAAGTGCGAAGACCATAGAAAAACAAGATAACATAGATGTTTTTACCACACAAAATTAAGTGTTGCCGTTAAGCAGTAATATCAATAACGTAAAATAACATGTTTATATTTTAAGTACTTATTTTTTATAAATTTTACTGACTTTTGTATCACAAACCATGTTACATAAACCCAGCGTAGCTGCTAAACTACTTGAAAACAGGGATTTTTTTTGCCGTGACGCGAGCAGGCGGTATAAAGGGGCACAAACCATGTTACACAAACCTAGCGTAGCCGCTAAACTACTTGAAAACAGGGATGTTTTTTTGCCGTGACGCGAGTAGGCGGTATAAAGGGGCACAAACCATGTTACACAAACCTAGCGTAGCCGCTAAACTACTTGAAAACAGGGATGTTTTCTTGCCGTGACGTGAGCAGGCGGTATAAAGGGGCACAAACCATGTTACACAAACCAGCGTAGCCGCTAAACTACTTGAAAACAGGAATGTTTTTTTGCCGTGACGCGAGCAGGCGGTATAAAGGGGCACAAACCATGTTACACAAACTTAGCGTAGCCGCTAAACTACTTGAAAACAGGGATGTTTTTTTGCCGTGACGCGAGCAGGCGGTATAAAGGGGCACAAACCATGTTACACAAACCTAGCGTAGCCGCTAAACTACTTGAAAACGGGGATTTTTTTTGCCGTGACGCGAGCAGGCGGTATAAAGGGGCACAAACCATGTTACACAAACCTAGCGTAGCCGTTCTATGTCGTCATCTGGTAGAGTTAAAGCGCATATACCCGGCAACCTTGCTCGATACATGTTTCTGAAAAGTTGCAAAGAACGCCTGCAGGATCCTACTCTGGAGTTTTACCGCTTAGCTGGGCTCTTATATGACCCGCGTATTCGCCAGGAACTCTTGGAGACATTAGACGAGTTTGACAGGGATACAACGGACGAAGAAAACTTGTTCGATTTATAAGGTATGTTCGATGATATTATTGTTTAATGGCAACACTTAATTTTGTGTGGTAAAAATATCTATGTTGTTTTTCTATGGTCTTCGCACTTCGTATGTCAAAATGACTATTTTCATGTGTGTGTGTATAGAAAATTTTAAAGTCGTGTAATTCAGTTAATATTGCTTGCCGCCGCCTAATTCTTTCAGATTCGGATTCCCCGACCCCAAATTAGTATAAAAATAATTAGTTTGATTTTCTAGGAATTTCGCCCCTAAACCGAAATTTTTCCGCACTTTGATTTGCTGCTATTATCTCCTTGGTCTTTGGCGAATAAGATGCATTTTTTATTAGGTTTACATCCGGCGTCATGTGAACACTCGCACCACTGTCTAAGTAAAAATCTTTTTTACTATAATTCCCGCTCAAGAAAACAGCCGAAAACGCATTAGTTTTCTTAATTTGTTGCTGATCATTCTGTTTACACTGCGATTTATAGTGACCGTATTGACGACAACGGTAACACTTTATGTTATTTCTGTCAGTTTTGTTTACATTCGAACTGACCATAGACGACGAACTACGACGTTCATAGTTAGAACTGTCATTTCTGCCAGTGCTGCCAACTTTAGAATACTGTTGGCGACTGTGCTGCCCTCTACTCAAGAAAGCGCCACCACCGGAAGACGTGTGTTCGCCTTCATTTCCTACAAGGTCAAGTAATTTGGCCTTCATGACATCAGCAGTAATGGCGATACCGGAATGCTCTATAGCGATGATCATGGGGAAGTATTTTTCAGGTAAACCGGCCAACAGCAGGCTGCCAATCCATTCATCTCCGATCTGAAAGCCCGTACCAGATAATCTTTGCGCCGTTTCGATTACTTGCGTGACGTAGCTTGTCATTGACTCGCAACTTTCTAGACGAATCGAAATTAGGTTCCTCAGCAAAGTTATTCTTCTGGAGAATCCTGAGTCATCGAACATAGATTTCAGCTTTTCCCATAAGTTCACGGTACTTGTTGCCTCTCTAATATGAACATACAATGACGGATCAATAGTTAAAATCAATCTGGCTTTCGCTTTTGCATCGTTTTCTTTGTCTACCGTCGTAATGCAATTTGATAATCCTTCCAAAACTAACATGTTTTGTGTTGCAAAAGCCCAGTCACGGTAATTTTCACGGCCCTTTAGCTTAACAACATTGGCCAAAAGAGAACCGGACGCCATTTTTGTTGATTTTTAAACTTCGTTGTTTAACACACAAAGATATAAATTTTCTTTTGTCTCCTTATCACCACAGCCAACGCCTATTCTAGCTACCAAAAAAATCACAACAAACTTTACTTCACTGCTAGAAAACTATAGGACATACTGGGCCATGTGATAAAGAAATAAAACAACCGACTTGTTCAAGGCAAGATGATAGACAGAGATTTTTATTCATAGAAGCATAGATAACTAAATACACAACAGTACAACAAATGACGTTAGGTACTTGGTTTATTTAATGTAACCCGGAATTAATTCCAACAAAAATGATTGGAATGAACTGATGAAATCCAAAAATGTTTTTTTTTAATTTTTTCACCAAAATTTACGGCACCATGCGCGTTTATATTTGGACTAATTGCTAACGAGGATGTAGTAAGACTGGTTGATTTTTACATTTCTGTACTTTCAGGTAAAGTCGATTTCGAAAAAAATATGGTCGGGTTCCTTGGGAACTGAAATTTCGTGAAACACATGCAGATACGTTATCTCGTTGTTATTGTTTCCACTGATTTTGTTTTGTTTGTAAAATGAATATTTACTGCAATAACAGCATAAACGGCTCTTTAAACTTACATAAAGCTTAGTCTTTTTTATTTTGTCTTTTATATTTTTTTATGTGCATATCTGGAAGGGTCTAGTTCTAGTACCTAACTTAAGAACTAATTTCTTGTGAATAATTTCAGTAGTGTTGAAATATGAGTAGGTATATTACTTAAAACAAATTATTCAAATCGTCGCGGAACCCCTGTTCAGGTTCCGCGGAACCCTAGGGTTCCGCGGAACACAGTTTGGGAAACCCTGGGATATTCAGTAAAAAAAAATAATTCGTTCCCCTTGCAATCGGCCTGCACACCGGGGCAGGGTAACTTCGCGCGGAACTTTGAGAATTTGCTCTCCCTGATTCATATTATATTAGGCATTATATTGGTAGGTGATATTTTTAATGAAATTCATAGATTTTTTTATTTTTTGGTAAGATATTATAAAGTAATTTTAGACAATATAATTTGCCAGTGCTGCACACAAACACACTGTGCAAACAGCCGCCCTTGGTCAGGACAGTCAATAACGTTGTTGCAGATTTTGTACAGAGTCATGAGGTCAAGGTATGTTCGCCAGTTGACAGAGTGGAGACGTTAGACCTAGTCGTAGTAATTACCCCATGGTATCAATAGGTATGTAGGGGTCAACCCTACCTGCCATATTTCCATTTGCGACAACCCTGACACTACCGGTTTCGCCACCGCGATGACAGCGCCGCGCCGCCACGAGCATAAATATACAAACCACCCACATACAAACCACCCACTAGATTGATAACTTCAGGCTTTTGTTCGAGAAAAATTTGGTCACTATTTCACCATCAAAATGCAATAATTTTTCGAATGATGATGATGATGACGGGGATTCGTGACGTCACACACCATAGACGAAGATAGAGTAAGCAACAACAAAAAAGGCGCGACCATAGACAATATTATTTTCTTTCGGGGCCTACCCAGTACCGCCCAAATTATTAGCCTTAAATATTATTTTAAAAATAAAACTCGTAATTACATGATAAGAATTTTATTAAAAACATGAAATACCAACAGGAAATACATATAATTAAAATATGATTGTGCGTTCCTACAAAACTACTGAATTTAAAAAATTTTCATTTAATAGAAAAATGAAAAACATGTAGGTACATATTTTAAACAAGAATACAATGTAAGCAGGTTATATTTATGTAGCAAATTGCCACATGAAGACATTTTTTTAAAGATAAATTACTTAACATACCTATTATATCTTTCGTCAGGTCTAAAATAAATTTACCATATTGCCAAAATATAACCAAGGTCCATGGAGACATTAGTTTACATAAGATGTTTGATGTTTCATTCGGGGCTCAAATATGTATAATATTTTTTAATTTGGAGTTTAGTTTAGTTCAGTTCATCATATTTTTCCTGAAATCATTAAAAATAATGTAACAAATGTACGTTGAAAATTAAAAATCTTCAAAACAAAAACAAAAAATATTACTAAAGAAGTTATATTTTATAAAAACTGTATTGGTTAACTTATGGAAATTAGTTAAAAAATGGAATTTTTATTTTATTTCTGTACATGTATATGGTACATGTATGGTATGGTACATGTACACGGTATGGTACATGTACATGTATTGTGTATATGGAAATTAGTTAAAAAATGGAATTTTTATTTTATTTGTGTACATGTACATATCTATGTATGTATGTAGTTACATTTCCTCCCATGTCATTTAATTTATGATTACTCTCATACTAAACCAAGTTCTAGGATACCTACTTACTTATATAAAGAAACCTACTCAAATGCATTAAATTTGTCTGACGTTATTAAATTTTTGTAAAATGAAAGTAAGTAATAAAAATAATAATTACCTCTGCATCATTCTCAATGACCAATGACTGATAGTATTTCCCTAAACCTCATCTAACCATCTCCAGAAACAGAAGCGAATGTATTGGGATGTGGATATAAAATGTTATACTTATTGTAAACGAGTAAAGTTTTGTCGGTTCAGATTCCACTGAAAAATAGTAATACATTTATTAATACTGATAAAAATATAAAAAAAAATGTTAAAAATAAGAACAGAAAGTGCAAGCGTAGTGATAAATGTGTTGTTCCTATCATCAGGGTTGATGTGTAAAACGGCACAATACCCCCAAAAAAATCTCTTTAATACTTTTTGCCGTGAAAATCTAAAATCATACTTGAATAATAGGTATTTTAGCAAACCTAACTCCTATAAGTAACTTGTGAAAAAAGCAAATGAAATGCTAATTGTTAAAATCTATTTTATATAATAAAAAAAAACATAAGCACTATTGTCAAAATCCAGAGAGGAAATTGGGGAAGATTAAATTAATGAGATAGGTCAATGCAATATAGAAAAAAAGTATACCTTTTTAAGATGTAATCGTGATGTTCGACTGCGTCAATTACTTATTAGATTCCGGGTGGATAAATATGTTCTGAAAACGGAAACATGTACGACACCGATTAAAATACAACTTAAATAACATACCTACTTTAGGAACACTGAAATATCAACCAAAGGAAGTTTCCCACCTGTAATTTTGTTCCAATTACGGGTACTGTTCTTCCATTTTTCATTCGATCGCGAATTCCCAAAATCTATATTGACACTTATTGCCATCTTATTGCGTCGGAAATGTGAATGCATTGTAAATGTCAAACGAAAATAAAACAGAAAAATGCAACAAAAATCCAAGATTCCTATTGGTGGAGGCAGTAGCTGGGGACCATAAACAAATCGAAGGGGACTTATGATATCACCAAAGATTCGGTTCACTTTTTGGATCGGAGTTATACCCGCCTGGCCACGAGGGAATAACACGGAACGCGCGAAGCCAGCAGAAGCCGCGTACCGGGGTATAACTCCGATCCAAATTTTCAACCAACAACAAAGATAGGGATTGTCTATGACAGCTGTCACGAACGGTCGTTTTTTGAGTGTCTCTTCACCAGCGCCGGATCTGCCATACGTTCAAAAACGTGCAAAAAACCTGGCGCCAACTCCGAAGGGGCGCCGTGAGAAAATAAATATTGTATTAAAAATTTGTTATAATATTCCCTGAATCGTTTAAAAATTACCCATAGTACGAAATAATTATTACGTTCTAGCAACACTTTCCAAAGATACAGACTGCGCACGCATCTGGTTTGTATTCAACGGTTTACGAATTTATAGACAGTTACAGAATTTTTTTACAAATTCCATATATTTAGTTTAAACGTAAGATCTATTTTTCCATATATCTTTTACTGTCTTTTACGACGAATGGGTAAGATCCAAATTCAATAACCAATCACAGCGCCGTACTTTTATTCAAGAGAACAAACAAACCGACTGCGCCTTTCAAAATGCTTTTGTACGATTTAAGTCTCTAGGAGAAGGTAGTTAATGACCATTTTCTTATGAAATCTTCAGTAAATTCCATTAGCATAAACATCGCACGGTTTGCAACAGTTGACAGTTTCATAATTGATTTGACATTGACAGTTGAAGTTCGTAAAATGTACCTATAATTAATTTCTATTAGATTTGTTATTTTACAGTCAGTAATAATCAGTGTAAGCGTCTTTCGTAAGCCGTTGATACCATAGATACGTCAGTGTTTAGTGTTTTGTATGGTGTTTGTTCGCTCAACACAGAACACAGGGGAAATGGAAATGCAAGGTACAAATTTGAGGTTATATTATTAGATTTTTTAATTTATAACTAAATTTCTATTGGTTGTTAGAGGTTGTGGATTGTGGATTACAATGAATAGAACAATAATTAAAAAAAAACTTTCAGGCTCGCAGAACCTAAAACGTAGAATTAAAGAGCATAATGACATAAAAAAACTCGTTTCCATTGGGATTTTTTTTTTCCAATTTCTCCAACATCGATAAAAAATGATGTCCCGCGCAATGACGTTACAATGGTCCCGAGCACATCTAAACAGATATCTATCGCACAAATTCCTCCGGTCGAATTATTAGAAGATAAAAATAACGTTACTGATAGCAGTTTAAATTTAATTCTGTTTTCAGAGCTTGAATTGAAAGATCCCGGATGCTGGCCAAAGTTATCTCAAAATTCCATTACTTTATTAGTTCAGGAAGGTCCTGTACAATTGAAAGGTTTTGATTTTCCTGAACAAGCGTAAATTTAATACTAGGTATTATTACAAGAAACTGCCTAATGGAGAAGAATTACATAGATCGTGGCTTATTTATTCGAAAACTTTAGATAGGGTTACACCCTTTATATGTCTTGATTTTATTTGATAAATTAGTGTAAAAAAAAAAATTTAATTAAAAAAAAAAAATTGGGGTGAACGAATTTTCAATCAAAATAAAAATGTAGGGGGGGGGGGGCGCCATCGTTACCTTCTGCACAGGGCGCTAGATTTCGTAGATCCGGCCCTGCTCTTCACCACATAAATCAAACCAAAACAAACATATTAGTTATTTTAACCCATTTAGTGCTTAAATTCTTTTGTAATTTAGTTTGTGTAACTGTATCTGTGTTAATCCTTAAATATTGTGTTGTTTTTATCTGTTTGTCGGTAAGTCTTGTTAAATATTTGATGTAGGTAGGTTTAAAAATATTAATATAGAGATGGAACGGGCTAAACCTCCCGATCCCCCGGACGAAATCAACGATGGCTCTTTATCAGACTCCTCGGTGGGCTCAATGGAAACGGTTGCCACCGATATTCCAGAACCCTCAGACTTCATCACAGTAACAACTAAAAAAAGGAAAAATTTAAAGCTTGTGCGAAATTCCAGTACAGATTCCGAAAAAGTACCCCACAAAATTCCTGCCCTTGATAAAAATAAAAGCTATGTAGACAATGGTATTCTTTCGCCCAATCAGCAGATCCCTTCTATCCAGCCACTCAACTCGCCGATCACAACGCCCACTGCTAGACCAACTACTCCTGTCCCCAAACCGTCACCAGCCCCTACACCCTCACGAATTTACAACAATTTAGACAGGCCACCATACATTACACATGTCACTAAAATCTCAAAGGAAGGAGGTCCAACAACATTGTATGACATTGACTTTGGTCACTTTCTCCACAAAAATAAAATCAGTCCTGTCTGGAATGGAGTTAAGTCGGTTGGTCGTAACCGTCTTTCCGTCGAGTTTAAGACAGCGGCTGAAGCCAATAATTTTGTTAAATCTGCGGTTGCCAAGGAAAACTCCTATAACGTATTCATTCCTTCTTACCAGGTTACTAAACTTGGAGTCACTAAGGGGATTCCTCCACACTGGACGACAGAGGACATCTTGGAGAACATTAAGGTTCCCCAGGGTTACGGAAAGGTCATTAAAGCTCGCAGACTAAATTATCGTTTTAACACTGGAAACGCCATAGAATGGAGACCCTCTCAGTCTGTTGTCCTCACATTTGACTCCAAAGATCTCCCTCAAAATGTCACCATGTTCCACGTCTCCCTACCGGTTGATCTCTACGTGTTTCCAACTGTTCAGTGCTACAAGTGCTGTAGGTTTGGACATACGAAGACCCTCTGCAGATCAGAACCTCGATGCTATAAGTGCACTTCGTCTCATAGTGGCGATAGCTGTAATACAACGGAGGAAAATTTTAAGTGCTTAAACTGCTCAGGAAACCACTTGTCGACCAGCAAAATTTGCCCCGAAATGTCAAGGCAGCGCAACATCAAACATACAATGGCTGTAAAGAACATTTCGTATGCGGAAGCATCCAAAATGTTCAATAAGGCTGTCATTTCTTATGCTGAAACTGCATCCAAAAATATTTCCTCCCCTCATCAATCTTCTTCTTCATCAACGAAGAAAACAGTTTTAAAGTTCAGTAAACCCCGAGTTCTCCCAAAAAAGAATGCCACTAGTCACGAATCCTTGTTATGGTTCCCCAATGGACAGCTCCCTCCCAACTCGGATAGAACAATACTCAAGTCACCTGTTAACGCAGACCCACATAACATTAACGATCTTAATTCTACACTTATCACCTCATTTTTACACATCGTTCAGACTTTAAATAAAAACAATATACAAATACCGTCCCACGTTGCCAAACAGATTGCACAGATTATAAATACCTCTAGAAATGGCCCCTCTGATGAGGATTCTTCAGTGGAATTGCCATAGTCTCCGAAACAAATCAGTAGACATCTTAAACACATTAAACTCACTCTCCATTGCAGTGGCTGCCGTCTCTGAGACGTGGCTTGAACCGGACTCTCATTTCAGAGTTCGAGGATTCCACTGTCTTCGTGACGACCGCCAAGATGGGAAGGGTGGCTCCGCTCTTCTCATTAAAACATCCCTACCCTTTTCCCCAGTAGATGTTAAGCCAGCCGGTTGCCCTTTTCAGGTGACGGCCGCAAAGGTTTTTGGCACTACAATCCTTTCCCTGTATATATCCCCTTCTAATAAACCCTCTAAATCAATTCTTCAAGCAATGCTTTCTAAGATCAAACCTCCTTTCCTTGTTCTGGGAGACTTTAATGCTCACCACGGATTATGGGGCTCTGTGTCTTGCGACAGATTGGGAAGAAACATTGTTGACCTTCTTGACGATCTTGATCTTTGCATTATGAATGACGGTTCCCCTACCCGAGTTCAGGTACCAGGTCAACGACCCAGCGTGGTCGACCTTACCATTTGCAACTCTAACATAGCCGGATCCTTGTTCTGGAAAGTTCTGGAAGACCCGCACGGGAGTGATCACTATCCAATCCTCATTGAATCCTCCAACATGCTCCATACCAACAAGGCTTTCACGTTTCGTAATCGTAAACCGAGATTTGTAACCTCGAAGGCCAACTGGACTGATTTTTCAAAGCTCATAAAGCTCTCCATGCTTAGTCTGCCCTCTCCGACTAAAGATAATGTCACGGAATGTTACGAGTTGCTAGTTTCATCAATCATCGCGGCTGCAGAGACGTGCATTCCTATCAAATTACCTGGAAATAAAGGAAAACCTCCCCCAGCCCCGTGGTGGGATAATGAATGTGCAGACGCAATAAATTCCAGGAAGAGGTATGCTAAAATATATTCTTTGAACATGACCCTTGAGAATTTCCTGAACTTCAAAAAGATTGAAGCTAAGACCAAGCGATTGCTCAAAAATAAAAAAAAGGCAAGGATGGAAAAACTTTTGTTCTTCCTTATCTCCCGATACCCCACTCTCAGCTGTTTGGAATTCAATCCGCCGATTCAGAGGTTCTTACGTCCCACCCGTAGCTCATCCTCTCTCTTCAGAGTGGGTGAAGGAATTTGCCGATAAATTAGCTCCTCCGACTGCGAGTAACTGGAATGAAACGGAATTCACATACTCGTTTCGTACTCGGGGGTGGATAGACTCACACTTCAATTTATTTGAACTAAGAGAGGTTTTAAACGACCTTAGAGACTCAGCTCCCGGCGAAGACGGTATTCCGTATAGCCTCATTAAAAACTGTGATGTTGCTACACATAATTATTTTCTTACACTTTTAAATCTGATGTTTGACACAGGTAAAATTCCAACCTCCTGGAAAACCCAATTAATTATCCCCATTCTGAAACCCCAAAAGGACCCCAGTTCTGGTCTTTCGTACAGACCCATTGCTCTTTCTTCTTCTTTAGTTAAAATTGCAGAACATTTAATAAAAAGACGACTAGACTGGTATGTTGAAAGTGAGAAAATTCTTCCCAGCTCACAGTTTGGATTTCGAAAAACAAAAAGTACAACTGAAAGCATTTCAATTCTCACTTCTGATATACAGATGGTCCTAGCTGAAAATAATAATCTTGTCGGTGTTTGCGTAGATATTTCCGGAGCTTTTGACAATGTTTTATTAAACGTTCTACAGAGAAAATTATTACAAATCGGCATCCCCCGTAAGCTTGCTAGTTTCATAATCAACCTTCTTCTTACCAGAAAAATTCAAATCCAGGTTCTGAATTCCCCTTCCCTGTTGAGAACGGTGAACAAGGGTTTGCCTCAGGGATCCGTTCTTAGTCCTATCCTTTTTAATATTTACACCTCTGACCTGCATCTGAGTATCCATCCATCATGTAAAATTCTTCAGTATGCAGATGATTTTTTTATCTATATATCAGGACGAATTATTGGTTTTCTGGAGGAAATGATTAACCTTAGCATGAAAAATCTTTGCATTTTTCTAACAAATCACGGCCTGGAAATTACTCCAACCAAAAGCAATGTTATCGTTTTCTCTAGGAAACGTGTTGCCCCGTGCATTTCAATCCGAATCGATAACATAATTCTCCCCGTCCAAGTTCAGATAAAATTTCTGGGTGTCATACTAGACTCTAAGCTAACGTGGAACTCTTACGTAAATCTTATTATTAACAAAAGTCAAGCTGGCCTTAACGCCCTGCGCGCCGTGTCAAGGGTCTGGTGGGGAAGCCATCCATGCTCGCAAAAATTGTTTTATAATGCATATGTTAGAAGCCATTTGGATTACGCGTCATTCCTCATTGAGCCCACTTCTAAAAAAAACCTTACAAGGTTAGACCGTATCCAATCTCAAAGCCTAAGATTAATTATCGGAGCCATGCGATCTTCCCCAATTAACGCTTTGCAGGTGGAGGCTGTTGACTCTCCTCTCCATTTCAGAAGACAGTTCTTGGCAGACAAGTTCTTATTTAAATGTTTCAGACTGTCTAATCACCCACTGATGGACAAAATTGCTGCTCTCTCTGCTCAGGTTAGATCACTTCCATATTGGAGGAACAAAACAATCCCACTTCTCGTCAAAAGCCTCCATACTTACAATGCATATAAACCCATTTTTAAACGACTTCAAAAAGGAGGAGGTTCTCAATTCGACTGTATTTTTTTTTTTTTTTTTTTTTTATGTTTGTTAGCTCAGAACTTTCGACTGGGTGAACTGATATTGATGATTATTTTTTTATTTGAAAGCTGGTGCTTCCCATGTGGTCCCATTTTAATTTGGTCTAGTTCTGACAATGGCATCCATGAGAAAACCATATAAGTCTTAAATTTGCATAAAGTATGTGCGCGACAAATGGACGAATAACTCAATATCACGCTAACCGATTTCAATGATTCTTTTTTTAATGGAAAGGATGTACTTCAAGGATAGATTGATGAGAATTTGGTTAGGTTCTGATTATCGGATCCATTACAAAGTAACGGAACTCTCCAATTCTTAGGAGCAAATTAATGAAACTCGGCCGAATCTCTTAATTTGACCCTAATGTCATTATGGTCAAATTATGTCTGTCTCATATGAGCAGCACGTTTAGTAGATCTACCCATATTCAGACAAATTAGTGTACTTCAGATTCACTAAAAATCAAAAAATAAACAAAAATTTTAACAAAACAAAAAAACGACTTCAAAAATGCACTAAAAAGTAAAAAAATAATTTCATATTCTTCTACAACTTCATAATCGACTTACTTTTTCTACTCATCAATATGTAGGTACGATTGTTATTTTTGGAGTCGGTGTCAGCAAAGGTACCCGGCCCGGCGCGGCGTGTTTACTTGACAGCTCTCCTCACGCCGCAGCCCCGCTCTCGCCTCTCGCCACAAGCACATCTCACCTATAACTATGTATGTAGTTACAAACCTACCATGACTGACACCGATTCCAAAAATGACAATCGTACCTACATATTGATGAGTAGAAAAAGTAAGTCGATTATGAAGTTGTAGAAGAATATGAAATTATTTTTTTACTTTTTAGTGCATTTTTGAAGTCGTTTTTTTGTTTTGTTAAAATTTTTGTTTATAAATCCCCATGACAGACTTCCATTATATATAAATTCATTTCAAATTCATTCGCTCAAACCTAATATTATTTTTTCACTTGGCTTTCCTGGCAACCACGAAGCTCCAAGTAAATTTATCCACATTTTAAACTCGAAATGGAGCGGCTGGAAAACTATTTATACAGATGGTTCTAAATCTCCCTTATCTAGCCATGTGGGAGCGGCGTTCCACTGCCCAAGAGACCAAATCAGTAAAAAAATAAAACTTCATAAAGAAGCCTCAATTTTCACAGCTGAATGCATAGCTATTTTAGAATCCTTAAAATACATTGAAAGTATTCAAATTGGTAAAATTTTAATTCTTTCCGATTCCCTGAGTGCACTCCAAAAATTAAACTCCTCCCCTTTCCACTACCCTGAAGATGATTTGTGTATTGGAATCCGCACTTTTTTACATAAGTTAGCTATCTCTGGCAGAGAGATCGCGTTGGCTTGGATACCTAGCCACTGCGGTATTCCTGGTAATGAAAAGGCCGATTTATTGGCGAAAGATGCCATCGATTCCGGAGAGTTTTTGTACAATTTCTTAAACCCCAACGACCTTCTAATCAAACTGAAAGAAAACATGATCTCCACATGGCAGAATCATTGGAATGAGTCGAGTAAAACAAAGGGTAATCATTTTTACAAATTACAGCCCACGATTCCTTCAAAACCGTGGTTTTCTGGGCTCTCTTTGAACAAATTTTCAACTTCTTCCATTTGCCGTATGCGAATAGGACATTGCTGCCACAATGTTCATCTGACAAGAATTCAGGTTAAGAATTCTGCCATGTGTGAGTGTCGTCTTGAAGAGGAGGACCTCAACCATATATTTTTCAGTTGCCCTATAAATAATAATTATAAAAATTTCATCCCTGATCTGATCAATACAGGTATATTGCCCCCCTACGACATGGCTTTTTGGTATCCTCTATTGACAAACGTGTATATAAAATCATTTCTTATTTTATTAAAGTTAATGGCATCAACTTGTAAATTTACCTACCGAACTATTCATACATGTATATGTGTGTATGTATGTGTGTATATATGTGTGTGTATATATAATATATTTTTTTTATTACTATTTATATGTATTTAGTGTGTTTAGTGAATTGTATATTATATATTTATGTTATATACTTGTAATTCTCTTGTAAATAAATACTAACATACACAATTACAAAAACTCGCACACTCTCTACTTGACACTGGCTAGAACACTCCATTGGGGTGAAAAGCCATTTAAAGAAGAAGAAGAAGAACAACAAAGATAGATAATATCTATGACTGTGTGACGACAGAATCTCTCGACCAATGGGAAAACTTTGAATTTCTATGGAAAAGCTTTTGACAGCTGGGTGAAATAATACAAATACATCAAAATGGTTGCTCGATTGCTCTCAACGGTTTAAGCAAGGATCATACTGAGCAGACGCAACGCAACGCAACGTTCCTGTCTCGTTCACACTGGCCGACGTACGTAGCGTCGCTGTGACCACGTGACAAGGGGTCTCTGGTTGTGCGCAGGCGCGTTTGATTTGACACATTTGACATTTATTTTTTAGGTTATGTTTATGTGATTCTCTTCTCAGCAGATGACGGCTTTGCCATATCTTAGAAGTGAATTTGAAGATGATTTGCTACGATTATTATTATTAAATAAATATTCTCGTAAAAAGAAAAAAAGTGAGAAGAATTTGGGTCCACAACATTAACAAACAAAGACAAATGTTTGTAGAGTTCCATACTTTAGTAAAGGAACTAGAATCTGATGACGATTCTTCATGTACTTCCGTATGAGTAAAGTGGTATTTGAAGAGCTTCACAGCATAATTGAATATGACATAAAAAAAGAAAACACACGTCTTCGAAAGTCAATTGGGATCAGAGAAAGACTGGCAGTGTGTCTAAAGTTTGATTGACATTCATTATAGGGGTATAATATTGAAAATCATGCCATGAATGGCTGAAATTTCTTCATAAGTTGCACTGCGTATGCAGAATCTCTATAATCCTGTAATTTGATTTTATAAATAACTTCGTGCCGTCTAAAAGCTTCAATAAACTGTTCGTCATCCATTTTTGAATAATATCTGTCAAAAAAACAACCATAGATATAGCGAAACAACGTTAGATGCTCAGATAACACCAAAGAGATGTAAAATCATCTCGTAGTAGGCGTGACCATACCCCCTCCACCTTCCACATGGCCCACGCCGATCTGGCTGCGGCAGATCCGCGTAGCGTAGGGGGCGTCGGTTTGCGTTGCGTGGGGCTAGTGTGATTCTAAAGCACCCGTTTCCATAGAAAATGTAAGAATGGTAAGTAGTCCAGATATGGAAATGATGACGTCTACCTACGTTGCGTAGCGTTGCGTGGGCCTAGTATGTTCCCAGCTTTATTTACATGCGACGCGAATTCAAAATTTGCTTCCTAAACAAGGGAAATAGAATTGAATACGTTTATTATCCAATTTTAAGAACTCGTGCATATGTTTGTGGCTACTAGTATCGCAAAACGTCTCATTTCGCGATATGATTATGCTCGTGAAAACCATTATAACCTGCAAACAAAAAGGTACAAACATTTATATGAAACATTTCTGCATTTATCTTGTTTTGTTTTTATCTGTCTTGATGTATCTCATGAGATATTTTCTTTAATATTTTCAGCTCGAAACACCAAATCCTGTCCTTACAGCTGACAGGCCGGTGGAGATTACTAGTGTCATTCAGAAGAGAGCACGTTCCACGAACGACGGCCTGCGCCTACAGGTCTCTGGGTTTGTTTGGATTTTACCTTATTATAATAATACATATAAAAGCATTAATTTAGCACCTTAATGATGACATATGATTGTTTGTTGTAGGTTATTGCAGTAGGACAGTAACGTTGTGATGTTATGTTCCACCACTCTCTTGCACCGCTGTTCTTGAGAGAACATAAGAAGGAGGAAGAGTACTACATGGACTGGACCAGGATGCAACAGGAGCAATATATTCTCAGTACGCTTAGCTTTTCTAAATTTATTCTATTTTTATCAGGAGAGTACGCACACATTGTGCAATATAGTTGTGAACTTGGAGCAGGTGGATGAGTTTGTATATCGTGGGAAGTATGTGTTTGAGAGACGGGAAGGCTGATAGAGATATTGAAATAAGGGTAAATGTAGGTAATTCTATTAATAAAGGACTGAATGCCGTTGGCGCTAACAAAAAACTGTCTAAAGAAGCGAAACTATCAGTCCACAACGGAATGCTGGTATCTACCCTGATGTATGGCAGTGAGGCATGGAACTGGCAGAGGAAAGTGGACTGAATGCTGTAGAAATGACACCTCTGAGGATGTGTGGTAAATCTACGTACGGTCCTGTATATTTTCTGCCTGTACAGAGTATAAATAAAATAATATATGTACATTTTATATGCAGCAAAGCGTTCATTGGTCAAATCGTTGTACTCGTACATATAGTTTCATATCAATGATCGATGAACCCATGGATGCAAGTTTTAGCCATAAGTTGTTATAATGGATTGTCTACTTTGTAGTTGGAATTAGATTGTAGAAATATAAGTCTGTGCAGAGCACCTTTGAGGTAATTTTTTACAAAAATGGCGCTATACAAATCATCTAAATATTATTATTATTTATGATCAAGCAATGCAATGCAATGCAAGGCTGATCATAATGAGTAAGATTAAGAAAGGGACCCTCAGATGGTTTGGGCTTGTAGAGCGAATGAACGAAGCGTGGGGTGTAAGTAGAATATATGACGCAGATGTGAGTGGTAGATGAAGTCAGGGACGCCAGAGGAAAACCTGACACGATCAAGGGAATCCGATACTTGCATCGGGCCACGTCAAGAGTCAGAAATAGTATGTATGAGTCGATGTACGAGTGTGAATGAGGCAAAGAGTGTGTGCCAAGACCGAGTTGTTTGACGGTCCGTCCTATTGGTCTACCCCTGCGGGGAAACGGCGTGATGTTATTAGTTTTTCTTGTATTTACTGTTTTTAATAAAATACTAAAATGTTTAATTGAGTTTTTCATTTTTCTGTTGAAACCAGAGAAATGTCAAAGTCGATACTATCGTAGGAAATTTTATTTGAAATGAGGTGTGTAGATGCAAAGGCAGCAATCTCCCACTTATGTGTTTTTGAGAAAAAGGCAAAAAACTTGTAGACATTAAATGGGATTTCACAGAACATTGAAAAAATTACATTAAATAGATGTTTGATATCATGGATTATTTGCATCATCAGATTTTTTTTAATGCAAGCCTATAAAAAGATAAATAACTTTTTAATCCGGAGATTGCTGCTTTTGCTACCAAGAGTTGGAGATTGCTGCTTTTGCTACATACAACGTCGGAGATTGCTGTGTTTGCTACAAACCTTCCCAAAAAAACGCCATCTTTGTTTTGTGTTGATTGGCTTCAAGGAATACTTTATAACTCAATAAGGGGTAATTGCAAAAAATAAACTTTTTGAAGATATTATTGAACTTTTTTTTCCAGAAAACAGGTGTTATTATGCGTGGAGTAAAAAATATGAGAAAAGATGATACATAATATTCTGAATAATTAATAATTCAGACAGTGAACCAAAAATATGAGAAAGAAAAGAGTGTAATATGAGGAAGAAAAAAACAAGCCTGATAAATTGTTTAATATTATTATGTCAAAACATTTTTTTTTATATGAATCCCGCACAAGAGTCACCAATTGCTTCCGTCTGGAGCCAGCGAGACTATGGCATCCCCAATTATTGGGGTATGTTGTGAGGCTGAAAGTACTTTCCTTCCTTTCCTTAAAAAAAACCCTCCACGAGCATCTCCAAAGATGACATAGGCCTTAAGGAAAAAATGTTAAAAAAATATATACTACATTAGCTGACCCGACAAACACTGTTCTGCCATGTAAATTATTTCTAATGAATATTTTGTTTGTTAAATGAAAAATAACAAATGTATAGGAATAGGTAAGTGTGTGGGGATGGGATCTATGACAAAAAGAGGAATGGAAGGCTGTAGCTGATGACAGCCGATAAACACAATTAAAAATACCATTAAAGTGGGCAAATAAAATAAAGAAAAACAATATGACTTTCGAAGAGCAATTGAGTACACAATTTTTTTGTCAGTCCGTCTTTAGCCATCACAAATAAGCTCGATGGTTTGCCCACGCGAGAACATGATGCCGAATGAAATATCAAAATGACGCGACGCTTCTCGTGAATGTCTTGCGAATGTGTGAATGTAAGTTCGATGAGGCGGACGTAGCGCCATCTTTCATTCAACAATGTAAATAATTTCGTTCTGTTTGAAATATGAAAGACGGTTAAATTTGTTCATACAAAAATATTATAACCGCTTTTGAAAAATGGGAGGGTGGGGGTAGGAGGGTTAAAATTTGGGGTTATAGGTATTTGTTGATGCCAAATAAAAAAACATTAAAAAAGTTGTTCAGAAAAATTGATTTTTCTGGATAGGGACACCCTAATCACCTAGCGGTATAAAATATACTTTAAAACCTATTCTCATATCTACCAAACATACATTAAAAAAATTATAAAAATCGGTAAAGCCGTTTCGGAGGAGTGCGACCTCAAACACCGTGACACGAGATATTTATATGTATATAAGATATTATTAAAAAGTGAATTAATTGTGAAATACCACAAATTTATCAAATAAAATTTATTTGTGCACGCCGGGTTCGAACCCACGACTTTCGGATTGTGAGTGTTACCTCGGGACCACGGAGGCTGTCAAAACATCAAACATGGCGTGAAGAAAAGGTGTCAAATTGTCTGATTTTTAATGTAATGGCTACTAAAATATATTATTTTATATTTTCGGAAACGGAAATACTTACTTCTAACTGATACTAGGCATTTTTGAAATAAAAAGTGCAAAAGTGAAAAATAAATAGATTATCATTAATAGATAATTTTTTGAGAGTTATAATGCTTTCCTCCAAGCCAAAATAAAATCTCACAGCTACATTCCATGATATTTTTGTAACATTTCGTTTCTAATATTCAGACTTAATAATAGGTTTGCGGGCGTCTTTTGATAATGCTGGGGTCGGGTGACAATCCATCTTCAATAATTATCGAAAATATTTATTCCAAACACACTTTTACATACTTCAAAACATCAAAAACTCACATAGAAAAATCAGCACCAAATGCTAATTTAGTAAGGAGCGGCCATCTTGTCACGTGACACTTCCTATGAATTTGATTGGCCGAAATGGAGAATGCTACGTTTGCTTTGAAAAGAACATGGAGATTGCTGCCTTTGCTTTTAATACGTATTTTCAAACTCGGATTTTGATGGGAATAAGTTGAGTTTGTAAATTACCAATGCATTTATTAGGTGCACAATTTGAATCTCTATGGAACTGCATTCATAACTTTTTTTCGATATTTTGGAGATTGCTGCCTTTGCATCTACACACCTCAAATTGTTCTTCTCCTTTTGAAGGGATTGAAATTTCAAGTAATTTTAGGTTATTTTTACGACAGTTGGTTTCTTCATAGGGCATCGGGTTTCAATTTGATAAAGCTCTGTCCGGAGAAAATGAGCCGTAAAAAAAAGTAAGCTCATTTTCTCAAGGCAGCAATCTGTCAGATGCAGCTCTTTTGCCCTGGGGAACATTTTGACATGTAATTTTATTTTTAAAATAATATTTTGGGCTAATAAATTGGGTAGGTACTGAAAGATAATTATATTGCCTATGGTCGAGCCTTTTATTTTGTTTCCTCTATCCATTGTTGATGGTATGTGTGACGACACAATCTCTAATCGAATAAAGGTAAGGCCACACTGAGCCCACGCAACGCCACGCCACGTGGGTAGACGTCACCATTTCCATATCTGGACTGCTTACCATCCACACATTTTCTATGGAAACGGGTGCTTTAGAAACATACTAGCCCCACGCAATGCACACCGACGCCCCCTACGCTACGCGGAC